>CM053792.1:142100993-142540993 GCA_028749045.1 Cupressus sempervirens
TCTCCAATTTTTCATAGACGTTCAAGTTTAGGTTATCTTGAGGGAGAAAAAAGTCAACTTATGACACCTTTTTAAATCACTTATTTCCAAGCTTTTATCCAAACTAGTTTTTTAATCATTTAAAAGAATCTCAAACTTTTATCATGAGATATGTTATCCAAGGTCTAATATGATGGCTAAAATATTTTTTTATTAATGTTTCTACTAAGGTTCAAACAACCTCTAGGATTTTATGATTTTGGTCCTTATGCCCTTAGAAATTCAATGTGCTTGCATATTTAAAACTTCAAGTTTTGACACAAGGTTAGAGTTCATATCTACAACCTAGTATTCAAATGCTTATTGGGCTAGTATACCCATGAGAATTGTACCCCTGACAAAATATTGAGCTAGTGGATTAGGACTATTCATGTTAATATGATATCTTCAAGTAAGATGAGATCCCTCATTTGCAACCTTAGCTAAATTGGGCTGGACTAAAAATTCCAGAAATAAATTGAATGTTATCCTCAAAACTAAAAATTTAATATCACATATTTTCCCCTGTTCTTCATTGATTTGGAGAGATAAATGGATTCACTCTAACCCTTGAGCAATAAGAGAACATTTGATAGTAGACCAATTTGTAAATGCCCCAAGATAAAGAGACTTTGAAATTTATCCATTGTAATATGTGGGAGGGTTGATGTAGTTGAATCTTAGAAAATTGAATAATAATCCACGATATTAGAACCTAACCTTCATGATTGCTTCTTTTGCTTCAAATCTAAGCAACTAGAGATCAACTCTCTCATTCAAGGTTTCAAAGCATGAAATTTTTGAATCTAGTTGAGGATTGAAGAAAAGATTATAGTAAGCAATTGTGAATTAGTCTTTGGCATGAATGATCAGGTATATCAAATACAACTTATGTGCATACTCCATTTTGACTATTATTTTTGTAGGGAAATATAACACTGGTAACTTAAAAAAATTAGATCATTTAGAGCCATGGGTATTATGGTGATGACTAAGTTCTAGGTAGATACAAAAGAATTAAAATGGATAGGCAATGTTGTGAACCTTGCATGAACTTCAAGTGTATAATATCTTCAAGTTCTCTAAGTTGTTAACATATTTAATAGATTTAGATCTAGGTACCTGTCTTTTTTTTTGAGCTAAGTCGGTATGGACATGTATATATAATTGGTCTTAAAAAAGTGTACAAATATGTAGGAGTCTGAAATTAGGGTTAGCATTAGAAATTCAAGGGTTACAATTTTCAAGTTAGGGTTAGAAATTAGGGTTAGATTTTGAGTTAGGGTTAAAGGACCTTACATGGTTACAATTATCTTTTAGCCTGGTTATAGTTAGTTTTAGGGTTATGCGTAGACATTGTTTATGTTAAATCTTATGATCAAGTTAATGTTGTTATGTATTTATACAAATATATATATATAATCTTTACATTTTCTTATATGATCATACATTCTTTGTGTTTGTATATAATCAAGTTATGTTCTTATAATTAACTTTTATTAATTAAATTTTGTAACATGTATGAACTTTAGGTCATGTATTCTTCATATGTTCTTATGTATATATGTATGTATGTTATGTTATATTACCTAGGTAAATTAATCTACATTCTTATATATGTATATAATTTAGGATCTCCTCTTAATAAATGTCATTGAATATAGTTAATTATATACTTATATTAAGGCATTAAAAATAATAACATATTCATATTCGAGAAGAAAGCTAATTTGTTCATGGTGTGTTGTGGGGTCTTACATATAGTTGCTTACAATTCAGAACAGTAACAAGGGAGATGTTATAGGTACCTATCTCACTTAAAATTGAATGATAAATAAATTTATAGACACTAAGGGTTGTACATGTGGTGGAAGATGATTAGGTGGAGGTTGATTTTAGGGAAAGGAGGGCATGAGAATCCAATCTTGTGGGTAGTAAGTCCAATGATAAGCTACTCTATTTGGTTTAGTCCACATACTTGCTTATGTAAGCATTTTGCATGTGAGATTCAAGAGGATACTGGATCTTTAGGCCTCTTTGATGTAGGGTCATTTGAAGTTGTATCTTTGTTTTCTTAGGAGGTTTCAATTTCAATGTGAGGGCTTAATTCAATCTAGTAGGTTAAATATAGTTAATTATAGTTAGATTAAATATAGTTAATTAAGACATGTCATTAAATATGGTTAATTATAGTTAATTAAGACAAATTAAGATCAATAGTTAACATATTTACATATAAAAATGTGAATATTGAAAACATGTAAATGTCTACTTTTAACCATGAACAAATATACATACAACTATGTTTAAAATTAAAAATACATTTTAATCTACATTCTTATATGTATAATTTAGGATCTGGACCCTTAACACATGTCATTTAATTACACTTATATTAAGACATTAAGATGAATTTGACATATACATAAACATGAATATTGACAACATACATACATCTACATTTAACATGAACATATATACATATATCTATGAAATAATATATGTATATTTTAATCTACATTGTTATGTATAATTTAGGATCTCCAATTAAGATGCATGCCATTAAATATAGTTAATTACACAGTTTAGATTAAGGCATAAAGATGAATAACATATACATAAACATGAATATTGAAAACATGAATATGGCATTAAGATGAATAACATTTACAAAAACATGAATAAAACATATATCTAAACATAAAAGATTAAGATGTATTAAAAAATCAATAACATGTACATTAACATTAATAAATTTATATGGATATTCAAAATATTTTTCAAAAATTTATTTTCTACACTATTTTTTAAAAAATATTTAAAAATATTTTTCTAATCTTTTGGAATTTTCACAACTAATGCTTATAAAAATATTTTCTAATTTTTAAATCCTAATTTATTTTCTCGTAGTTTTCTAATATTAAATTCTAAACTATTTTTTTAAAAAAAAATTTCCTAATGTTTTTCTAATATTTAAATGTAATGTTTTTTCTAATGTTTTTCTAAATTTGTTTTCTAATGTTATATTATTATAAATTTTCTAAAGTTTTTAAAATATTTTTCTAATGTTTTTTCTAAATTTGTTTTCTAAATTTTATATTATTATAAATTTTCTAATATTTTTCTAATATTTTTTCTGAATTTGTTTTCTAGATTTTTTTTCTAATGTTTTTTTATATAATATGTTTCTAATGTTTTCTAAATTAATATAATTAAGTTTAACATAAATAAATAATAAAAATATTAAAGTAACATTAAAATATGCTTTGAAAATAGGGCGGGGGCCCTAGCTCGGTTGGCTAAATCTTCCCTATTGCAGGGGGTTGGTCACGGGTTCTAGTCTCCTTCGTCCTCATGGTACCGGTGGGCGTGTCGCGCCAGCGCTACTAGTCATGCTAAAAAGTTTACCAGGCGCACTGTAGTTTATAGGGGGGTTGTGTTGCACCGATTCCTACAGTCTAAAAAATAAAAAAATAAAAAAAAAATAATAATTTTAAAAAAAATGCTTTGAAAATATTAAAAAGGTAAAAAACATTAAAAAATGCTTTGAAAACATTAAAAAATGCTTTAAGAATATTAAAAACGTAAAAAAAATTGAAATTATAATATATAGACATACTTGAAGATGATAATGTCAAGGAAAATGACAAGGCAACACTGACAAGAAAGACATGTTTGCTCCAACCCTTGATTCAATAGTAAATGTTGTAACAATGAAAAAAATGGGTAAAAAATGGCATTTAAACACGTCAAAAGTCAAGTTTTGTATGTTTGCAGTGAACATATACATTACGTATGTTCGCTGTGAACACCCATAATTATTTTTAAATATGTTTTCTGTGAACATATTTAAAAATATCTTTGCACAAACAAATGCTATATTTGATTTCACATTTTGCAATTTTTTTTCATTTTTGTTCCTCCCACTAAAGTGGAACCCATTATTGTGGGTTCACCCTTATGCTAATAGAATAAAACATAAAGAAAATATGTTCAAAGTACCGAGCTTAACAAGTAAAATTCAAATGTTGAGGTAAATTCCAAGTGCCAAGTTGAGCTAGTTTATTAAGATGCTAAGCAAAGTTCTTCAGGTGCTGAGTGTTCAGGCAATAGGTACCGAGTTCTTCAGGTGCAGAGTGTTTATGAAGCAAGTACCGAGTTCTTCAAGTGCTGAGTGGATGACATGGTGTTCTTCTAGTGCTGAGTGTTTAGGCAGCAGGTACCAAGTTCTTCAGGTGCCGAGTGTTTCAGAATTGTCGAGTTAATAGGAGATTTTTAGGTGCCAAGTAGGCATAAAGGTAATCGGTGTTGAGTCACTCTACTTAGTACTAAGTGCCAATTTATTTAAGGTGCCAAATCTATTAGGTCCCACATTGTGTAGTAGAAAGGAGTGCTCAGGCTTGTAAGATTGGTCAAGTGTCGAGTTGAATAAGCTATTCTCTAGTGTTGAGTAATGCAGAGGAGGTTATTAGGTGCCAGGTTGAGGTAACTTCCAATTGTCGAGTTGAGCTAGTTTATTAAGATGTCGAACATTCAGGTAGTAGGTACTGAGTTCTTCTAGTGTTGAGTGTTCAAGCAGCAGGTACTGAGTTCTTTAGGTGCCAAGTGTTTCAGAATTGCCAAGTTAATAGGAGATTTTCAAGTGCCGAGTAGGCATAAAGGTAATCGGTGTTGAGTCACTCTGCTTAGTACTAAGTGCTAAGTAATTGAGTCTTAGTTAAGGTGCTGAACCTATTAGGTGTTGAGTTTTTTAGTAGAAAGGAGTGCTCAGGCTTGTAATGTTGGTCAAGTGTCAAGTTGAATAAGATATTCTGTTATGCTGAGTAAAGCGGAGGAGGTTGTCAAGTGCCGAGTTGTCCTGTCATCTCAAAGTGAATTTAATGCCGCATGTTTTTTCTTAAAGTGCATTTATAATGACACGACTTCTAAAGTACATTTTTTATGCTCCAAATCTTTTATTCCTTGATGATATTCAATTTTGAAGTCCCATTTTTTGATTGCCTCATGCGAATAAATTTGAGTCATTAAAGAGTATCATCTTTAGTACCATTTTGAGGTATGATAAGGAAAAAATTGGTGATAGTCTACATGGAAAATGACAAGTTGCACTATGATTATTTATTGAAGTTTCCTATATGTATCTTTCATTGCACACTTTCGCAAACATCTTGCAAATGCTTAATTAGGAAAATTTGTTTTGTGAGCTGAGACTGTGCTTCAAGATGAATTGTGGGTGGGATATTGGTTTGGCTTGTGAAATGTGTCATAAACAACATCGTCTCATCATGCCAAAAAAAATTTATATTTGGTTGCTGCCGGCATTAGAGAAATTTGTGTTACCCAGTGATGTTACAGATGAGATTATGAACCAAATGTTCATAATGCATTCACCAATGATCACAATAGCCATCCAGCATATCATTGGTGAAGAGCTTCTTTGTCCATCAACACATGTGTTTTTCTATCCTTCTTAGGTCATATCTATATTTCTATCCAATGCCATGGATTTTTTGCAATCTTTAGATAGGCTTCAAGCCTTGTCCCAAAAGGTGATCCTACCACATTTCCTATTGGATAATAAGTTGACTATGGCTATGCAAAAGTATGATTTATGGAATGGTATTGCTTTAGTTGGTGGTTTGTTGTCACATTCTCAACTTTTGTAAAAACATGAATTTTATGTTGTTTTTGAGGCTATGAAGAAATCTATAGATACTTGTAGTTTTATTTATTTGAAGCATACTCTTCCATCTGATCCAAGATTAATGGGTGTGTGCAATTGGTGGAAAGAGTTAAGTTAGTGGGCTTGGCCATGATTGAATTGCAGAAGGATTCTAATGTTTCAAAATCCATACAACTGAATACACCATCATAAAATTTACAGCCAATTGAATAGAGTATTTGGGATTCAATTGGTGCAATTAACTCTGATAGGCTTATAGATAGTTCAAAATTTTGATTTGGCTTGGGAATTCCTTTTGATGGACTTGGATTTTTTGGTCATGGTTTGGTATTTTTTTGTGCAGGATTGAAAGGAAGTGTTTCTAAAGTTCCCTTTCAAGTTATGTCATCATCAATTGGTGTTATCTCTTGTATGTTGCAACTTTATGTCTAAGTACTTCATGACAAAGCTATCGTATCCAAATTTTGTTGAAGTTTAGATTTGGTTATCTTTAGGGCTATACTGTTGGGTGATAACCCTTTATAATTGCTTGCTCATAATATATAAATATATGTAAACATTAGGGATGATGTTGGGTTTTCTTCACTAATTCTTTCCAAGTTGACCTTGTTGAATCAGATTAATAAATATTATAGTGGCTAGCCACTTTTTCCTATAAAAAAAAAAAAAAAAAACAATAAAGTCTATAATTCTAATATAGATCAAGAGAAATGTCCATTCTAAAAGAACTTTAGAATTTTCATGACATGTCTAAAATATTGGACTAAATGGGAGTTCTCTATTTTTCTTATCATCTTCATCAAACTATGAAACAAATGTGGAGTTCTTTCAAAGTGAAGTTGTCATGTTTAGAATTTTTTAGATAGAGTCTTAGAATACCAAATTATTGTAATATTTGTTTTTACTTAAACATAACCTTAAAATCACATTTTTCTTTTTTTTTGTAATACATACTATAAGAGTTATGTGTTGTGATCTTTTCTTGTAAGAATGCTATTGAAAGAAGAGGAAGTTTGCTACTCCTTCAATGACAATATTTTATGAATAACTTAGATGATTGATATTCAGAGGGAGTCCAAAAGTCCTTGTGAGAGACTATGATTTTAATGAGCCCAACCCATGCGTATGTCATGAGGAAGTAACAACTTCAATATGATGTCATGTGTATTTGTAGAAGTCATTAAAAGGTGACAATTTTAGAATAAATTCATTTTCTATTATGATGTCTATGCAAATCATAATAGATTATACTTTGAATGGTGGTTTTTTATATGGTGTGCATTATGAAAATGTGTGTGCACATGCCTTATAAAGATTTTTTGAATATATAGTGAATGTTAATGTAAATTAATGTTCTAGAGGCAATTAGTTAGAGCACACATGGTGAATATCATACAACTTGATATTCTAAAGACCATTACTCATAGTACTTGGTAAGTATCTTGCATTCCATTCTAGAGACCAGTATTTAAAGAGTATTTGGTGAATATCATATGTAGATCTTCTATAGACTAATACTAAAATTTTGATATTATAGAGAGTATTACTTAGAAAATTTGGTGAATATCATATGTTGATATTCTAAAGGCCAATACTTATGATATTGAATCCAATATAAAAATGATAGAAATCATCTAAGATATCAAATGAGATATCCTTAAAACTAAATTATTCAACATACTCATTGGACCTTTTTTATCACAGTGTATGAAAAAAAGATTTGTAAACTCAATTCCTATGTCCTTCAACATTTGTTTCATCCAAATGATCCATTTTTTAAATTTCTCTAGACTCTAATTCTATTGTGCTTTGTGAAATATAGTCATATTTCTTCCTTGGCCAAGAAACTGAATCTCTTGCTCAAAAAATTTATCCATCACTCGTACTCTTCTTTTCATCCATACTACCTACCAATTCACATTAGTGTATTCACATAGGTTAAAGTCATTTGATCTACCATACCATAACCAAAAATTAGGTGTATCCTTCAACTATCTAAAAACTCATTTTAGTGTGATTCTTTAGGATCAGCTTCAAATATCATCACAATGTTAATTACATTATCTATATTAGGTCTTCTATATGTTAAATATTCTAGCATTCCAATAATAGATCTATACTTGTTTTTCTCAACAAAGGTGTGTAATTTTTGCTAGATAATTTGTGACCTTTTATCATAGACATGCAAACAAGTTGAAATCTTCCTAAACCAAATATTTATAGTACTTATTCAATAATAAGAAATTTTTTAGAAATAGGGACTATTGAAAAGGTAGTAAAGCAAGGCAGGGGGCCGGGGCCGGGGGAGGTGAATCAGTATTCCACAAACTTTGTCCCAAAATTGGATATTATTAATTGTCTTATAACTTGCATATGAAATCAAAATAATTATAGTAAATATTAAACATAACCATGCTATAAGATGACTCATAACACCATATTTTTTCAACTAGATAAACCTTGGCCAAGTGAAAACCCCATTGGGGATGCTACCCATAAAATGATCCACTAATCAAAAATATCTGGTTAAAGATATTGACCCTCTTATGTGTCTATTACATGCATATAGTGTTTCAATCCTTGGTAGAGGAAATATTACTTGTTGGAAACCTCAACCCTATTAGGAGTTTTTATTTATGAATACAAAATGTATGGAAGGAGAGCCCACAGCCCTAACATGCAATATACAATGTAACTCCTTGATACAAAAAGATAGATACAAAAACCTCTTTGCTTGATGTTGATATCTTCAATATCTAATATAAATCATGTTGTTCTTCATAAAAGGCATATACCTCTAATCATACATGAGAATTCACATCATATAAATTTTTCATTGTCTCCCTAAGAAGCACACTTAACTCCACATTTACAAATGTTCCTTTCTAGTTTTCAAGTTCTCAAAATACTATCTAGTTGGCCCTTAGGCTCTGAAAAAATATTATATTATAACTTGTTGTCTTAGGATTAACATTTAGGATGTCATCCCTAATTAATTAAGTGATTTTTTTAAAATAAAATAATTCCTTAATCTATAATTATTCATTTCATGTTATACTCTACTTGTATTTGTATACTACTACAACTAGTAAAATGGTTATATCTCCTTTTGTAGTGACCATACTAAGTCATACACTTTAAAACATCATCATAAAAATTATTTTCTCTTTATACCTAACTTCAAACATGTCAATATTGCCTCTATCAACTATGCATATCAAAACTATATCTATTCTACTAGGTAAACTAGCAAATAATAAGATACATTTTAAATCATAAACTCCATAACTTCATTTGTAAGGTTTCCTTCTTCATACTCATTGAGCTATTATTTTACATGATGCTTAATGATAGGTATCCTTTCAAACTCCTCTTGAAATGATGATTTGGGATCAACTCCAAAGTTTTGTGCGATCTTGCAACCTAACAAAATTTTCTCAGTTGAAGATAAATGTATTTTTTCACAAAGAGGCCTTTTCTGGTTCAAACTATGAGGTGTCGCCCTCGACCCATTGTAGCATAGTGATACATTACCCTTATTTTGTTATACACGACTCGAGATGTCGAGACATTATCTGATGCTTAGAACATATTTTATTATTTCATGTTGTGTGATGTTATTTTTAGATATATTTGATGATTGTCATTTAATGTTCATGTATATGTATGTTGATGAAATCAGTAAATGTAGGATTGAGATTTTGATTTAAGATATTTTAAACGGTTAAGAATTATGTAGGATGATGGAACCCTTACTGATGAATGTTTTAATTTATGTGAATTCTGAATACATATACATTTATGTACATGTGATTTTACGAGACTACTGATGTGTGCAATGAGTGTGCAGATATTTAGCCGAGAAACCCTACGGAGGAACAAAACTGATCTCCATGTGCTAAATTTTGGAAACCTTGCTGTTCGTAAATCACGTATTTGTATTGTGTGATGTATGTATGCATCTTCCTTGTTCAGTGAATGTTAATGTTCGTAATTATGTTCTTTCAGTGTCACTTGACACTCGTAAAATGTTTATGTGCTTCAGTGTACTATGTAGGGTTAAGTGTTTAACCTTTGGACCAGGTTGGTTTAAGTTAGTGTCAGTTTTTCTATTAGGTTCTTAATTAGGGTTAGTCATCCCTAATTCGGATTAGTGCTTAAATTTCAAGATAGAGTAGTTAGATGGACCTATTTTATTCCTAGATTTTATTTGACTCTAAACCTCTTTCCCAAAGCTTTAAAACATGTTATTATTCTAACCATAGGGTATGGGTACGGGTTAGGGGTCTTTTCCAACCCCTAAGCCCCTTTTTTTTGACTTTTGAGGTCACTCAAAAAGTCCCTTTTTGCCTTTGTGCGAAAATTGACCATGGTTATCTTGAGTCACCTCACCTCATCTCCACTTGGGGTTTAACCATGGTTTAGGTTGAGTTAGGAGCTTCTAGATTGGTTAGTGGGTGGAAATAGTTATTGCTCCTTATGGGTGGTTGAGTTGGAGGCTTATTTAGAGGCCTTCCTTGGACTAGTTGTGGGGTTACCCAATCTCTACATTTAGAGAAGATTTTCTTGAAGCTTGAAGGAAGGAGGGATACTCTGCTCAAACTAGTTCATTTCCATTCCCTCTTTGTGAAGGTAGGAAACTCTCATCTCCCTTATTCAGTTTTTATGTTTTGTTTCATGTTCTTGTTACTTTGTTGTTGTTTCACTGTTGTATGGTTGTGGGTATGTTGGAAAGATTTGTAAACCATGTTATTTTGGTTGTTTTCCTTTCTTGTTTCTGTTTGAAATTTTGAGTTTTCTTGCATGGGTGTTTTGGTATTACTCACCCTAGGAGATGGCAGAAGTGACCAATTTTGGGAGAGGTATGTTTAGTTGGACTCCAACCTGTGTAGAGTCTCTTCTCAAGATGAGAAGAGGGATAAAGGGTAGGCTGTTATGGGCCCCTACCCATTAGTAAAAACCTGGTATGAGTATGGCAAGTTTAAATGGAAGAACAGAAGTTCTTGGTTATTGGCCCCGATTGGGCATCTGAATTGGTGTTGTGCTTGACTTCTCCAGTTGGAAGAATCCACCTTTCCCTAGTCTTGATTCATGGTGAATCTTATTGTGTAAACCATGTATGATTATGCATGCTTGATGTTCTTTTGGTTCTGTTTGGTTGTCACCCGATCAGTTATTGGTTTCCTCCATGGTTCTTGAAATGAGATTCAGAAAATATTACAAACTCCTTGATTATGATCATGAAGAAAATTGGATAAAATTGTTGTAATTGGGATTGATATCCTATGAAATTGTATTTTTAAAACCTTATTGTAAATAGGCAACGAAGTCGGGTTTTCTTCCTGATCTTTCTCGGCTGAGCCTTTGAATCAGGTTGGCCAATAAAATTGGTGTTGGGTATAATTGTTTGTCATGTGATGTAATTGTGAAATTTAATTTTAGATGGGTGAATTTTAAAATTTGGATGGAATTGATGATGTTCAGTGTGGCATTATATCAAGTTGTGTCATATATGTTGGAAATGGAAATTTTATGTTCATTTATGTAAAAATGGCTTTAGGATTATTGAATATAAATCAAACTTGCATTATTGAGTAAATGGATAAATCAATGTTTTAATTCTATTCCAATTTTCTAGAAAAAAAAAGTATTCATGCATTGTTTGTAATCCTACACTTAGAAATTTGTCAAAAAAAAAAAGGCCCAAGAGAGTAAGAAAACTCTCTACCTTTTGTATGGGCTTAAGATTTAAAAGTTTTGGAATAGAGAATATTCTTGTAAATATCCTTTTTTTAAAAATATGTTAAAGCTTGTACAATTAAATTAGAATAATAATGATATTTAGAAAAGGTGTAAATATAATTTTAAACTAATATAATAAATACCGTATTGTTACCTATAAAACTTTTCATTTAATGTCTTACTTTCTCTCCTTGGGCATCAGTCTTAGAAATGCATATCTTTAAAGGGTTTTATTAAAAAAATGAATTGCAAGTCTTTTACCACGATGATGGGTGACGTCATTGGTCACATCCATCTTGGGATGCAGGCATTTACTTTTGGATGGAGTTTGTTTTAGAGTTAAAACTTTGAAAAATTATACCCCTTTTTGCTTTGGTTGAGCGCCATTTTTGGGGGCTTTAATGGAGAGGGGCAGCAAGACTGACGCAAGGTCAGTATGGGGCAGCATGCCCTCTCTACACTTGGGAAAGCACAGGCCTAGGCAGTAGGGGGTGTAGGGATGTGGGGGGGGGTTAAGATAAAGGGTAGTAGTTAGGTTTTGGGTTAGTTGGAATTAGGGGTTAGTGGAGTCCATGTTAATAGGTAGTTGTTTAGTTAGTTAGTAGGCTAAGATTAGATTTGGTAATATGTTTTAGAAATTTGATTAGTGTTATGTTAATTTAGTATGTTTAATATGTTAGGTTAGTATTTAATTTATTTTGTTTGGGTAATTCTTAGTTTATTAGTTAGTTTCTTTTTTAAAAAAAACTTAAGTTTAGATTTAGAATTGTTAAGTGGTTTTATTATTTGTTTTTAGTTTTTTAGTTTTTTTTTTTTAGTTTAAAGTGTAATTTGATTAAAGTATATTGTTTAAATTATATATATATATATATATATATATATATATATATATATATATATATATATATATATATATATATATATATATATATATATATATATATATATATTGCTTTAGTAATGCTAGTTTAAATTTCATGTTTTAATTGATAGTCTTTAAATTTTATTTAAATTGAAAAGTTAAGTTCTATTTAATAGATTAGACGTTCTTTTATGAATGATTAGATCAACTATACGTTTAGTTAGTTAGTTTAAAATAGCTTAGTTAAAGATGAAATTAATATTGAATTAGTTTAGATCTAAGTTATATTCGATTAAATTTTTGTTGAAAACTAAGTTAAGTTGGAGATTTAAGAAATGTTGGTATTAATTATATCTTTGAAAATTTGTTTTATTAGTGTCCTAATAGCTTAAGTTATTCGAATAATCTAAATCCAATCTTCTTTAGATTGTTATTAAAATAATTTTCGCATGAGTGTTTAAGCAATGTAATAGAAAATCAGTAAACCTTTATATCAACCTAATCACAATGTACTTCAGAATCCTGTCGATGTATTCCTCCACAAAAGTTTTTAAACCAAGAATGTTGTAGAGAAACTTTTCTTAAATTGTAATCGATCCTTTCAACTTAGAGCATGTTTGATTATTAATTATTATTCAAAAAAAAGATTTGTGTGTGTTTTTGCCCTCGTAGTTTTGGGCATGACACAAACAAATTTTGGATAAGATAATCAATCTACTTTCTATTTCAAAATTAACCATAAAAAGAGATGTATTTTTTGGTATATTCTATTTTTGAATGAATGCAATCTAACAATGCAACTATATGAATTCACAATTTAACCAAGGGTTAGCAAACCAAGTAAAAAATATAATATAATGAGAGATTAAAGTAATAGGCCTAAAAGGGAAATTCCTAACAAACATAAAACCATGATAACAACACATTTGTGAGTTGAATCATTGAAAAGATCAGATAGGAAACCAATGAAAATAGGGACAATGCTTCCTCAAATCTACCAATGCAATTGTTGATAAAAACTTAGTAAAACCAAAACATGTTTCACTTCTTATCAAACTACAAGGCCATTGAAAGTGCACTCATGTTAGATGAGAAGATATGTAGGAATAATAGGGTGATCTCCTCTCCAACTCGATATGCCAGTGGAATTGATCAACATGTGGAAAACACTAGAAACAAAAGATCACATGATCAAATAAACACAACAAAACCATTAGCTTCATTATTATCATGATCAAGAATCCATAAGAAACTACACGCTCTAGAAAGAATAAATACACTTAGAATGAGAGCACCAATAAAATATATTATTGAATCAAAATAACAACCTAGAATAAATGATTAAATCCACAATTTATATGAAATCAGCTCCTCAATTTGTGTTGTAAGTGAGATATCTTTTCATGAAAATATATGCTCAAAACTAATAAAACAAATCTAATTATGTACAAATTCACTCTCTACATGGTGCTAAAATAGGACTTCACCCTTTTTAAAGCATTTACTGACTCTCTAAATGAGAATTTGCATGTCTTAAAAAAAATAAAGAAGTAGTAGATAAGAAGAAGGAAGCTATAAAAAGATGTCGAAGTCACTAGAAGCTCAAAATATGGAAGCTTGGCCTTCTGTGAACATTTGTAGTAGTTAAACTAGCATCAGAATGTATTTTTGTTGCATGGAAAGCTCTAAATTTGGAACTAGTAGTTTACTGTTAGTGCACCTCTGACTTCTTCAAAGTTTTTGGTGCACCTTTGGAATAGTTTACCTCTGGAGTAGTGCACTTGTGCAACAAGTTCAAAAATATCCAAAATCTTCTCGATTGTCAAAATTGAATCTCTAGTTTATGGGTTTTCTTCCCCTTTATACTAGAGTGATGTTTGGATGTTTGGTCTTGAATTTCTCTATAATCTCCATCACTTGGAAATCTTCTGGTAAATATAATGCCTCATATTTACGCCTAACTATTTGCTGATAGTTATTGATATCCATTGAATTTTCTTCAAAATCATCAAGTCTATAATCAAGTATCAACAATACTTATTCAACCTTGAATGCTTTCCTAATATCTTCATCAGATGAAGCATCCTCAAAAGTTCTTCAAAAAATTTCAGCTACTACTTTTACTAACTTGAGATTTATCTTTAACTCATCTTAAAAAGTCTCAAGGGAAATGACATCATAATACAAATCCACATCCAAAATTTTCTCTTAAGACTGACCTTTTAACTTTTGAATATCTTCATAAAGTTCTTCCATGACCTTATTATTTGGAATGCTTGAAGTTATTTTCCCTAGTTATGTACCTTGTCTTGTGAGTCCTCACCTCATCCCATCATACCTGAGATATTTCATTTACATTTTGATATTTGAGACTTTGATATTTTGACAACTATTTGAGACTTAGATGGATAGTGGATTGTTTTATCTATTGATTTTGATACTTTAGTAGTGTTTTAAATTATAATATGCACTAAGAACCTGATATTGTGTATCAAATGATCGAACACATATGGATGCAGTTTTATGACATCATACTATTAGATTTTGATGCAACATGAAATATTAATTTGATTATGATGATTTATGATATGTAGATAAATGTTAATTTTATTATGATGGTTTGTGATATGCAAATAAATGTTATTTTTTTTATGATGATTTCTGATATGCAGATGAACAATTATGATATGCAGATTTTTGTATTTTAACATTTTGAACAAACTATTTGAAATGACTATGGAAGGAAAAATAATTTGAATTATGAAATTATATTCATTTATGAGATATGTATTTTATATGACCTCCTTGGACTATTGAAGCTCAAGTTTAATGTGCAGGAAGTAGAACCATGGAAATTCTTGGGGGAAACAAGTTCCAAACCCTTGTGAACACAGTCTAACCAAGGTGAATATTTGGAAGATTCAAAAGCCTCGTCAAGTATTTTTCTTCATAAATGTGAGTTTTCTTACATGTGGAAATGTTAATCATAAAGATGCATTAGGGGCATATCATGGTGATGTGGAATGTTCTTTTATGTCTCACTTGACACTTGTGGACTTTGTGTGTGATTGACATGCCATTGAGGGTTTTGATCATGGTGGCAATTAACCCTAAAACTAATTACCCTATTAATGAGTAAGTAAACCCACTTGACATGGGGTAGGATGGGTCACAATTAAAGGAAATTCGAATTTGGCCTTGGATAGGGTTTTGAGGGGTCATTAGATGGTCCCAAGGTGTCTTTTATGATAAAATAAGTTACCCATATGATGGTATATCAAGTTAGGGACCCAATTTTGACTGTGCGATTGCCTAAACAGCCTAGGGGGGCCCTTTACCCATGCATCCTTCCATCAATTCAAATTTGGAGTTATCACATGTGTTTTCTCCCAAGGTCCCACTAAGTAAAATATAGAAAATTTAGAGGAGACAAGTTTGTAAGAGGAAGTGGCTCGGAGTCTTGGCTAAAATAGTTAGCGGGAAGGCCTTATTAGAGAGTCTTGGTCAAATTAGTGGGTTTTTCACCCAGTCTCTAAGTTTAGAGATAGTTAGGTTTTGGAGGGAGATTAAGG
This sequence comes from Cupressus sempervirens, assembly GCA_028749045.1. Taxonomy (NCBI): domain Eukaryota; kingdom Viridiplantae; phylum Streptophyta; class Pinopsida; order Cupressales; family Cupressaceae; genus Cupressus; species Cupressus sempervirens. The sequence continues at coordinate 142,116,871 of CM053792.1, forward strand.
GAGATCTACTACAACTATCATTACCTTTATCTTGGACCAAGGTTTGTGTCTGAAACCATGTTTCATTTTCTTTCTTTTAGTATGGAAAAATAAATCTGCAAGTATGGAGGATTTGTGAATGGAGCATGCATTGTATTGTGAATCTTGCATTATGGACTTTGGAATTGTGTTGTGGTAATGTGAATGTGTATTGTGTTCTTGAAGACTTCTTGGTTTTTTTAATCTTCTTGATTTTCTTATTTGGATTTGAATTTTGAATGTGATCATGGGTGTGAAGGCTTCACTCACCCTTGGGAGGGAAGAGAAGTCTTCGGTGAAGGGATTAGTTGGGCTCAACATTTTAGTTGAGAAGATTTACCTAATGGTGAGAGGTTGTCTTTCCTTCATGGAGTATGGGCTCCATTTAAGCCATATACCTTATTTTTTTGGGAGGTCCAAGGGTTTTGTGTGTACGTAGGAGGAGATCTTTATGATAGCCTTGAAAGGAAAATTCAATTGCAATATGATGTTTCAGTTTGGTTATGGTATCTCCTATCTGAAGAGCCCACCTTCACCCAATGTGAAATTGATTCTAATGGTGAATCATTGTGCAAGCCATGGGAGGGAGTTGTCTTTTGTTATGTGTTATGTTCATGCAATGCCGAGTAATGTGTGTGTGTGTGTGTGTGTGTGTGTGTGTGTGTGTGTGTGTGTGTGTGTGTGTGTGTGTGTGTGTGTGTGTGTGTGTGTGTGTGTGTGTGTGTGTGTGTGTGTGTGTGTGTGCGTGTGTGTGTGTATCCCATTTGGACCTTGTTTCCCCTACTTGGTGGGTGGCTTCATAGAAGCCTAGGTTAGGAGGTGAACCTCCATGGTTCCTAGTTTGTGTGTGCATGTAGGTTTTGTGAAGATGGATCCCTTGAAGGTACTAGGGTTTCACCCTTAACAAAGTTGAACCGAATCAAATGTGTAAGGGGAAACCAATGTTTCATGTCATCTCACAAATGTTGTGATATCAAGTTTCCATTATTATTTCATTATGATGTAAAAGATATTTGTTATCATTGTATATATTTGAAATTGTGGAAAGAATGAATGAGAAACTATAAATATATTTCACTTGTAAGGAACTATTTGTTGTGAGATTTGATGTATCAAGAAGAAGTTATGTATGAGATTCTTTTCATCATGTTAATTGTAAATTAATGGGTAGATGTATTTCATAAATGTTATGAGGAAGAATATTATGGATATAGTTGGTCAATTCAAAACATAAGTGTGTGCATTGCAATTTTATATCTATGCATTCAATAAAATAGAAGGAAATTATTATGTTTCATATCTCATTGTGTATTCATGTTCATTAATTAATTTGGATTCCAAGTTCAAACATGGTCCTAGGTAGACAACATCATCCTATCATCAAATATATTAACTAAATTCTATGGTAGGATTAAAAGAAAAAAATTGGCTTGAAAAGGGTACATAGTCCAAATACATAAGAAAACACTCCTGTAGGTGCATATTATGCCTCTGGAAAATGTATGGGAAAAGTAAATAATTGTTTCCCCAATAATATAGATAAATAAAATATAAGGGAATATACTTGATACTCCTATTAAGGACCTAAAGGCTTAGGGATTATAATATAAAATGGTTAATACTAGGCCTCCTAATTCATTCCCAAATTGATGAGATTTCTAAAAATGGCATGTATAGATATTAAAATCAAAACATGGTACAAAGAAAAATAAAATAAAATAAAATTTTAAATAACCTTAAAACTTGAACCAAGTAAAACAAAACAAAAATGTATATAATAACATATACTTTTACCAAACTTAACTATGGATGAGACTACATCTCCTTGGTGAAACTTTTTGAGGGAGGAGATATTTTGTTTAAAACATAAAGAAAAATGGGGTTGTGGTCCCCACTAAGCGGCCCATTACTTCATCCCCACCTTGAACTATGGAAAAGGAAATATATGGTGGCCCTTTGACATGACATAAGACTTACCTTGTTCTAGGTGCCTAGCAAATGGGTGATTTGATTCTTTTTTTAATTCTGACCTTCTCACAAACACCACACACTTAGGAAAGAGAAGCCATGCATTTGGGAAGTGGGTAGGTCATGTAGACATGACCCATGTCAGAAGTGTGACATCATGGGATCTATGTTGACCAACCCTTGTAAGTAGGAATTTTTTTTGTTGGGTAGGGGGGAATAAAACCATCAATGTTAAGCCTTTTAGAATGGAAAGAAAAGATGGTACGTGACTCTAGACCTAGAGGGGAGTATTCTTGGTAAGATGTAAAAGGTTTTTTAAAAATAATGTTTCAAGTTGAGGTTTGGGCATGTGCAGCTTGTGTTAGGAGCAATGTTAGAACATAGGAAACATTGTGATAGGTACCTTTTTCATGACTTGTGCACCTCATGTGAGGAAGGATATGAGAATATTTGTTGGGGATTGTTAATAATGTGAAAAAAAAGTAGTTAGTTATACTTTGAGATGGTAAGGGATTATGGGTAAGTAAGTAACTTTATTCTAGGTGCTTGATTTTCTTGTGTTTGGTATAGTTGACTAACTAATAATGCATGTTATTTAAGAGGAATAAATTGGAAAGCTTTCTATTAATTAGGATTATTAGGATTTATTAATTAAATTATAAAGTAATTATGTTATAGAGAATACACATTGGATTTATAGGATAAATATAGCAATTATAAAGTGACTAACTTACATATAGGTATTAGTAGAGAGATAAGTATATGTAAGGAGAATAATAATCGTGATCACAAATGTAATGAGTAAATAAATAGTTAAAAATAAAATAAAATAAGATAAAATAGCAATCCAACAAACAATTAATAATTGGGACCTAGTTAGTAGCACCCAATTAGTAAATTATCAAAATTGTTGAAGTAAGGAAAAGGATAATAGATAAGAGTTCATTAAGGGGATATATATATATATATATATATATATATATATATATCTTTTTGCGTTTGTAAACCCTAGAATCATTGCAACCACAATTGAACTTCACTTGCATATATAGAGTGTCTTAGTTGGAGTATAGAAGGTGAAAGATCTATAGCAATAACATCATTTTACTCCATTGATATAACTTGACATTGAAATCAATGATAGACAATTAGGTGACCTTTTATGGAAACTTGATTCTAGATTTTTTGAATATAACAAATACTCTACACCAAACTAATTCCCTTAGCTACAAACTCAATGATCAAAGTAGTAGCTCTCTAACATCTTTGATGAACATGAATTGATTATCTGGATTCCTCACAGTTCAGCAAGACTTTCATACCAATTAAATATCTATTCATACTACCTTGGTTTAACATTAAAAAAAAATATTGGTTGTGTTTTGCCTCATAAACTTAGGGCATGAAATGTCCATAAGCCCAAAATCTAGGTCCATTATGGATACTAGTTTCTCTATATTAGAATGAATATTATGCAACAAGTTTAAATTAGCATGCATTATCTCTACACCCTTCAGCTTAAAATTTTCAAGCCATTATTGACATGCTTCCAAAAATGATTCAACTTGGACACTCCCCTTATCTCTCTATTCTAGTGTCACAATGAGTGTAACCTCTAGGTGGTCTTGATCTAGTGGACCTATAATTCCATGAAGATATCCTCTTAGTAGTTCATTTTCTTTGTGTATCTTTATCAACACATTCTTATTATCATAAAAATGCCTAAACATCTCCCTAATACATGTAGTGATCATTACATTAGGTGTGTCTATTGTGGGCTTCCCTAATAGGACTTTTATAATTTGATAGTCCTTAGGAATGAAATCTTTAGTCTCATCATGTAGAGGAGGAATGGCTATGTGAGAAAGTAGGTCCTGATCTCTATTCTTAATTATGAAGGTCAAATGTTGTGTATCACCCATAGGTGGCTTAGACATCTTGATGGATCCTGATAGCACATCCATACTATCATTTTCATTTAGGTTCAACTATCACATTTGTGATAGCATAACTTACTCTTCAACAAAGCTAGTCTAGTGCCAATAGGAGACAAGTACTTGGTTGAAGTGGAGGATTTCCCAATAGGCCCTTTCCCTTAACACTTCTTTCTAGAACCTTCTCCTTCTATGAGAGATCTAAATTTGGTGTCCCTACATCTATTATATCAAAATTCCTAGCCTTGTACCCTGAGATGCTTGCTGAGGTTCTTCAGGTATTTCCCCTTCCTTGGATACTTCAACAATTGGTTTATGTTTAGGATCTTCTACACACACACTTCTCTCTGTCTTCTTCAATGATACGAGGGTTGGGAGTGGCTAATCCTTTGTTTAAAAATGATAAATCCTAAAATGGTGGCGGTGAGGTACCTAGAGATCCATGTAGTACAGGTGTCAGTTAATTCCAATCCTCTCCCAAAGTTTGGTTCGTGGGTGTATCTCATATTTTACAACCCACCATTTCAACCCCTACTGGCATAAAGAAAAAATTAGACATATTGAAAATACATGTTCCTTTCCCCTCTTGCTATCTATCCACTATTGTTTCTCATCCTCTAAAGTTTTAACCTTAATAGGTTGCCTAGAATAAATGGTGGCATGATGGTGGAGCTCCTCCTTCTCTCTTCCTACGAAGCCCTTGTCAAGTGTGTCCTTGGACTCAATAGGAGATTGTCCTCTTCATCTTCTTCCTCCTCTTCATCATCTTTAGGGATGGTTTCTAGGACTAGAGGGATAGGTATAACCTTTCTTTGTATCCTTTTCCTCCTAGTCCTCCTAACAGTAGGACTAACTCTAGCTTTGTTGATGCAGAGATCCCCTTAATACCATAAGCTCATTAAAAAATATGGACTTCCTATTTGCATCACAAATTTGGAATTATATAATTCATAAGTACAATATTCTAACCCACATGGGTGTCGTAGGTACAATAATTTGTAAGACAAGCTGGAAACTATCACCTAGAGCTGTCCTAGACAATGTTCGAGCCTTTCTTAAATAGGTAGTTTTATGATATCTATGAAGGTTCTAGATGCTCAAACTTAATAACTAGGGCTCACATAACCTAAGAATACACATAGAGCCATCTAAATATATTTTTGAGAAATTATTTTAGAAATTTTGGTAGCCCAACTTCTGAAGGCCATAACTCACAAACCATTGCCTTGGTTGGCTATTATAACCACTTTTTTGAAATGCTAACTCTTGATCTATAGGCTTGGAATAGAACTAGAACCCTCTTGTCATGTTTTTAGACCTCATATGGGCACTCTAAGACCTCTAATGGTGAGCCTGGAGAATTTTCTACAAATGTTTCCACCAAAAATCCATAATAACTTCTCTGATACTAATGCTTCAGCAATGAGATTTTTATGGTAGGCTTAAAACTCAAAAATTAAACCTTCTTGTAGAAAATGAGAACATTCCAAGCTCATATGAAAAACTTAATAAAAATAGTAAGTTCCCATAAATAGTAACCACATCGTCTACTAGTCCTTATTAAAATAGAAAAGACTGAAAATAAAATATTTTTGGGTGATGCAAGATTGCCCTTGCACATAGGATGCTCCTGCATCAGACACCTAGGGTAATTTGAGAAGTGACCCCATCATGTCTCAGGTGTTCAGAGAAAAGCCAAGACAATTAATCTCCTCCTTTTCTAGCCATGATGAATCCTCAACTAGTCTTTCTTTCCATTTGACTAGTATTCCTCATAAGTTTTGTTTCTAGTACTTTTTCCAACATGACTATCTAGTATCTCCTCAATCTCTTTTGTAGTCGAACTAGCTCCTAGAATGCTCCACTATGTCAAATCTCAAATCTGAAATATTCTATCAAATCTTAAATATTTCGTTCAATAGGAAACTCCGCTTCATATGCATTTCCAGAATCATGCCTCTTCACTATCTTGCATGGTCCAAACCGCTTCATATTCAACTTATTATATGTACCCACTAGAAAACACTTGTTTCTGAAATGAACTAGGACATCATCTCCAATTTGAAATTCCTTGTATCTCCTTTTCACAACTTCCTTAGTGTTATATTATGTATTCATCTTTATAATGTGCTTCCTCACCTCCTCATGGATGTTCTTCAAATGTTTAGCAAAATCTTTTGCTTCAGCATTACTTATCTCTCCTTTATCTAACTACCTCAGTTCAGAAGCATTTCTAGGACTACTCCCATATACAATCTAGAATGGTGACTTACCAATACTTCTATTGATAGAATTATTATATACAAATTTTTCCTATGGTAAAATCATATCCCATCATTATGGTTTATCTCCAACCAAATATCTCATAAAATTTTCCAAATTTTAATTCATAGCTTTTGTCTATCCATCAGTCTATTGATAATGTGATGAACTAAACTCCAAATTTTTCTTCAACTTCTTCCACAATGTATGCCACAAATACCCAAAAAAATTGGTATCTTGATTTGAAACTATACTCTTTGGCAAACCATGTCATCTTACCACTTCTCTAAAAAACAACTCTACTACATGAATAACATTACTAGTCTTCTTGCAAGGAATAAAATGTGTCATATTTGAAAACCTATCAACCACCACAAAAATAGAATCATGCCCATGCTCTATCCTTGGTAATCCAATAACAAAGCCCATGTTGATATCCTCCCACAGCTTCTCTAGTATAGGTAATGGTTGATACAACCCTATATTCTGCTTCACTCCTTTCACCATCTGACATACTCTACAACTTTGTACAAATTTCATCACATCTTGTTGCAACTATGGCCAATAGTAATTTTTAGCAACCAAAGCTACAATTTTTATTTCTACCAAAATGTGCAACCAGTCCTCTGCTATGCTTCACTTTGATGAGATTCTCTCCCATTGAACTTCTAAGAATGCACAACTAGTTTCCTTTTAACAACATATTATCCTATATCATGAAATCCAACCATTTTGTCTTGTCAAGCGTAACAAGTTTTGTGCAAGCCTTCCACGCTTCACAAAAATCAAGATCATCTAGATACAATGTAATGGGTTCCTTGAACCCAGCCACCTCTATCTGCATTTCTATTAGAAATTTTTTTTTCTACTAAGAGAATTTGAAACTTTGTTAGAATGCCCACTCCTATGTTTCAAAACAAATCTATAACTCTACAAAAACTCAACCCACTTTAAATGGGTTTGGTTCAATTTTCCTTGACTATTAAACTATTGTAAAGCTTGATTATCAATCTACAAAAAAAAATCCTTAGGAAGAATATAGTGTCTCCACTTCTTCAATTCTTGAACTGTAACATAAAATTCCTGATCATAAAAAAAATATGTTCTTTTTGCATCATTCAACTTCTCACTTAAATAAGCAATAGGTCTACCTTCCTAGCTCAAAATAGCTCCTAGTATAGTACTACTTGCATCATAATGTACTTGAAACACCTTGTTAAAATCAGGAATTGCTAAAATAGGTTGCTCAGTAACTTTCTATTTCAACATATTAAAACTCTTATTTTCTCCTACAATCCACTTAAACTCTTTCCTATCTCCTCTCACTATTTCAGTCAAGGGTCCACAAATACTACTAAAACTTCTTTTGAACTTTCTAGAAAATGTAGCTAGTCCATGAAAAGATCTTACTTTTGTTGCACTCCTTGGACTAGGTCATTCACAAATGGCCTTCACTTTATTTGGGTCCATTTTTAGACCTTCTCTTGAGACTACAAATCCTAGGTACACCAACTCTTTCTTTACAAAACTACACTTCTTTAGGTTTATTAGTAAGTTTTCTTCCCTCAACTTATCAAACACCTTGTGAATATGAATCAAATGCTCCTCTAATGTCTTACTAAAGATCAATATATCATCTAGGTAAACAATGAAAAACTTACCCAAAAACTCCTTCAGTATATGAGCCTCCTGAAAGTGCTTGGTGCTTTGGTTAGCCCAGAAGGCATGACTAACAACTCATATAGTCCTTCCCTTGTCTTGAAAGTTGTCTTCCACTCATCACATTCTCTGATATGAATCTGATGGTACCCACTCTTTAGATCTATATTTGTGAAATACTTAGCTCCACTCAAACAGTCCATCATATCATGCATCCTTGGCAATGGAAATATATACTTTATTGTGATCTTGTTGATAGAATGAGAATCTATCCACATCCCCTATTCTCCATTCTTATTTGGTGTTAATATTTTTGGTACAAGACATGGACTCAAACTCTCTCAAATCAATCCCTTTCGCAAAAACTCATGAACTTTCCTATTCAAATTTTCACTTTCTATTGGTGGATCATTCTATGTGTTGCCTTGTTTGGAAAGCTAGCTTTTGGAATCAAATCCATCTAGTGATTGTTCTTCCTCATTGTGGGCAATTCATTAGGTACATTAACTGATACATTATCAAAAAAATCTTCCAACATATATGTAACTTTTGTAGGTACCTCCTCTACTTCTTCTTCTTTACTATCTTTAGGAATTATAGTAAAACACATATGCTCATGTTTCACACCTTTAAGAAACTTTTTTCCATCAACAAAATATATTCTGGCAGCACTACATACCTTTTCTTCTTTATCCTTCAACGACTTCAACTTATGTTTTATCCCATGCTTAATTAGAGTGTAGGTATTTTCTTGCCCATCATGTACAACATGCCTATCAAACTACCATGGCCTACCCAACAACATCTAACATATGTCCATAGGTATGATACCACATAGTACCTCATCATGGTAGCTTCCAATCTTCAGCTTCACTAAGCACTACTCATTGACCATGACCTTGTGGTCATCTTGCACTCAAGAAATATGGTATGGATGTAGGTGTTTTTGCCTTTTCAGCTTCAACTTGGTGACCATAATTTATGACACCAGATTGTTAGTACTTCCACTATCAAAGATCAAATCACAACATGTGTCTTCACATCTGCACCTTGTGTGAAACAAGCTCCTTCTTTACTTTAGTTCATTCTCACCACTCAACATGACTCTTTAGTTAACTAGGACTTCTCCTCTTTAGAATCTTTAGAATGTGAGGATTTGGCATCTTCATCAACATGTGCAACTTTCATCTAACCTTCTATTCTTTAATCTATCCTTCCTTGGCACAAGGTACATTCAAATGCTCTATGCCCTTCTCCATAGTGAAATTTTTTTCCACAGAAGACTCCTCTTCTAGATCCTTGTCCTCTACCTCTTCCTCTCTGATCTTTATTGTTCTAATCATCAAAATGATTGATATTGTTTCCCTTTTGGTTCTAACTACTTCTTCTAGCCTCATCATTATGACCACCATAAGATCATCTACCAGATCTTCCACCATGACCTTTTCCACTATTCTTATTTTCAAACTTTTTGCTTAGTTTTTCCTCAACTTTTAGGGTAAAATGGTATGCCTCCTCAATACTAGTCATTCAAACTAGACTTAGATCATCCTAAATGTTGGGCCTTAAGCCATTAAGATAATAGGAAACTTTCTCATTATTAGCTTTTGCATGGTTGGTTCTAATGAGAACTCGATAGAACTCTTTGGTATACTCTTGAACATATTTTTCTGCTTGCTTCAACACTTGCATCTTCTGCAATAGATCAAGCTCATAATCCATGGGAATGAATTTTCATTTTAGTTTATCTTTCATCTGTTCCCATCTAGTGATTTTTTTCTTTCTCTTTATATTTTGCTCTAACTAAACCTCCTGCCACCAGATCTTCACATGTCCCTTTAGTTTTGCCTTTGTAAACTTGACCCTATTAGGATCATCAATATCTTCATACTCAAAGTACTCCTCTAGTTTGTTGATCAAATCAATTAGCTCCTATGGGTTAAGATTTCCCAGAAATGTGGGAATCTCAAACTTAGGTCTTTTTGCAATCTTAGAGATGGCCCTAAAAAGCCTCTCTTCCTTTGGATATAGAACTGCCTCTGCTTCAGCATTTTCTTCTACTTCATCCTCATCTTTGCTTTCATCTCTTATGGGAAGATTCATTTGTCTACACATTTGTTCTTCCAATACTTGCATTTTTCTTTAGAGGGCTCAGAAACCCTAAGGTGTAATACCTATAGCTCTTCTGCTATGCTTTCTTCATGGAGGCATTTTCATGCTTCCATTGAAACCCTAGTGCAAGCTACCTCACAATTGGTGATCTATCTACACACTTAGCCCAAGCCATGGTCCTAGTGCAAACTACCTCATAGTCAATGATCTATCCACACACTAAAGAATCTAGCTCTGATACCACTTGATGCAAGGAGCTCCCCTTAGTACCATAGGCTCATCATAGAAACACATAAATAATAGAAAATGTGAGAACAAAATATGGAATTCTAATTTGCACCACAAATGCAAAATTATAGAATTCATAAGCATAATATTCTAACCCACATGGGTGTTGTCAGTACAATAATTTGCAACACAAGCTATGACCTATCACCCAAAACTATCCTAGACAATGTTTGGGCCTATCTTAAATAAGTAGTTCTATGCTGCCCAGGAAGGTTCTAGATGCTCAAACATAATACCTAGGGCCAAAAGAACCTAACAATACACATAGAGTTAGCCAAATACATCTTTGACAAATCATTTTACAAATTTTGGTAGCCCAACTTTTGAAGGCCATAACTCTTGAACCATTGCTTCAATTGGCTATTATAACCACTTTTTGGAAATGCTAGCTCTTGATCTATATGCTCAAAATGGTCCTAGCACCATTACATCGAGTTGTTGGGCCTCATCAAAGAACTCTAAGGCCTCCAACAATGAGCCTAAAGATTTTTCTACAAATTTTTCCACCAAAATTCTGTAATAACTTCTCTTATACTAATGCTTGAGCAATGAGATTTTTGTGGTAGGTTTATAACTCTAAAATGAACCTTCCTATAGAAAATGAGAACATTTTGAGCTTGTATGAGAAACTTGTTAAAACTAGTAAGTTACCATAAATAGTAACCATCATATCTACTAGTTTTTATTAAAATAGAAAATAGTGAAAGTAAAATATTTTTGGGTGATGCAAGATTGCCCTTGCAACTAGGATGCTCCTGCATCATTTCTTAATAGGTGAAGAATATGCTTTTTCCTCTTATACAGGTGAGAATATGTCCTATGCTTCATGTTTTGCTGCTTGTTCCTATTCTAGGGCTAGTAGAAGGACTTGTGGAATATCCTACGTCTAAGTTGCCTCTTCATTTTGAGGCACTTGGTGTTGGCATTATATTGTATTTTTCATTAGTGACAATGCTTACTCAATTCTAAATGATTATCGAGTTCATCACTCACTCTATAGTGTATACCGAGCATTCATGAAGCTACTAAGTGGGTGTGTAGCCCCGCAGTGTCCACCAAGCATACACTGTTCACTGAGCTTCATAGTGTTTACCAAGTGATGGAAGTCCAATGTGTACCAACTAATGAAAGTGTAGTTCTTACCGAGTGAAAGCAAGGTAAATGAAGGATTCAGTTTTTACCAAGTGATACTATATCTACCGAGTCTCCAATGGTTATTGAGTTCCAAGCTACATTGTGTGATTAGTATCAACCAAGCTTCTACTTCTACCAAGTGCATGATGATGCCAAGTAATGTAGTGGATGTCAAGTATCAGAAGGTTACCAAGTTAGCTTGAAGAACTAGAGTTTTCTACTATTTGGACAACTCAGTAATATTTTGTTCACTTGTGTTTTGGTCAACGTTGCAATTGTAATTATTGGAATGGTATATAAGTAATCTATTATATCATTTACAATGAATACATGAGAGTATCAAGATAAACATGTAATGCTTTGAGAAGAATGAAAGAGAATCAGCAGTAGAGCTGCTTATTTAGCAAGGTCTACAAGGAGTAATAAAGATTCATCAGTCACAAGAGGTGATCTATACATCAAAGATCTAATTAGCAATTAAGTTGTAAGTAGATCCACTATTTCATCCTAACAGGTGAATCAGTTTTGTAAACCCTTTAATAGTGTAGACTTAACAATCTTTGTATAAATCTCCTAACAAATTTTATACTTCATTGTATGTTTGTGAATCCTCTAACAAGGTGGACCTAGCAGTCCTTTGTGCTCCTAACAGGGCAGAACACTAGAAGTGTTTAATGTAAGTCTTAACAGGCTAACTTCATACTACAGTAATGAAGTTTTTTGAGTATCATCCCCACCCCAGTTTTACTTTCTATTTGGAAGGTTTATGGGTTACCAAATCACTATGTACATGGGTTATAAATGTCTGATTGCTCATATATGTAGTAGATTAGATGAATGAATGGTGAATAGTATATATGGTTAAAGTGCTAAATTATTTAAAAGTCTTGAGGTTATTGATTCACCCCTTCTTTTCGAGTAACCTATCATATCTTGAATATTTCCAAAAATTGGTATCAGAGCTATTTTGGTTCTCAAGATAAAAATTTGACAGCTTGAGCAAAGATCAAGGACAATGGATATATTCAGACTTGACAAATTTATTGAAAATTTATTCAGAGAAGGAAGGAACTTGCAAGTAAAATAAAGGACCATCAGTATGTTGAAGAAAATATTGAAGACCTTTTACCATCATGAAGTTCAGATGAAGCTAATGAGGCAATCAAGGAACTCCTAGCAAAGAATGACTCTCTGCAGGAAGAAGTAAGAAAGCTTAAAAGAGAACAAGAAATCCAATCAATTAGGCTATGTGAAGTTTTAGAATAGAGAAATAAGGTGAATGAAGACTTAGAGACAAGAAATAATCAATCCCTTTAGCATGAAGATCTTACAGATCAACTATCTAATGCAAATGAAGAAATTATGAATCTTAGATTTGAAAATGAAAGCCTAAGGAATGATTTAATCACTGAAAGACAAATCAATGAATGTTTGGAAAATGACTTAATCATTGAAAATCAATTCAATGAAAGGATAATGAAATCTCAAGAAGACATGACTCAATTAAATCAACAAAGTGAGCAGAATCTCCATAGACAAAAAGGTAAAGCTGGTCTTGGTTATAAGGAAGAAGGTGAAACTTCCAAAAAAGGTGCCCAAAGGAATCAAAGACCTACTTCCAATCACTGTGGTAAGTTAGGTCACACATCAAAAAAGTGTCAGAGCAATGGAAAAGGTAAATTCAATGGTAAATGCTACAATTGCAGTCAGCATGGTCATAAAGCTAATGAATGCAAGAAGAAACCAAAATTTGAAGGAAATTGTCACAAATGCAAGAAGCATGGTCACAAGGCATTCCAATGCAAATATAAATCATTCAATCTAGCTAAATAGCTTGTTAAAGCAATATTTGGATTAGACTACAATACCTAGTGCAGATGTCATTATTGTGGAGAACATGGATATTTTGGTATAAACTGTGCAAGACATCACCTAAGGAAGAAAGATACTACTATAAGATGCTATACGTGCATAGAACTCGGTCATATAGCTAAAAATTGCATGAATGTAGGAAGAGTTGAAGATGAAAAGAAAGCTAAAGTTGATAACATTCAGAAGTAGATGAGGCATCAATGGATTCCTAAATCTATCGAGCAAGATAGTTCAAATGATGGCAATGTTACTCAAGAAGTGAGTGACTCCAACATCTCCAGTTAAGATCCATAAAAAAAGATATGGAACTGAATCTTCTAGTGATATCTCAAGTAGTTCCAAAATTAAAAAAAAGGTAAATAATCCAATCAGTATTTTAGATACAAAGGAGCACAAGAAATCAAGTTATGCTAAACAATGTCAGTCACAGACTCAACTGAGCTAGGTCAGGAGTAACTAAAGTTCTATTCGATCAATGAGTTGTAAACATGTACTGAGCAAGTGAATGATAGCTTGTCAAGAACTATGTCATATTAACTACCTTTTTACCAAGAATTTATGGCAAAATTTTTGTCAAAAGGGAAAAATTTGATTTCATTCTTCACTGTGATTATAGAGCTAAGAAATTTCCAACAATTCCAAAGCAATTTTCAAGCGAAGAATTTGTTCAAAATTTTCTTACACCTACTAAGAAGAAATGTCATCCAAGAGTAGTAGCAGCACCAAGGCAAAAAGAGGTTTAGAAATGGTAGATAAAGGTGTGGAGTGGAAGGCATTGAATTTCAAGCTAGTTCTAGCAATTGCAGAATCACTCGACCCCAATGGAGCTCAATTGCAAACTCCACCAAAGGTACTTCTTATAAATGACATTCATACACATTTCAAATGTTTTTTTCAAGAGATTGGAAACCTAGAGATGGACAATGCCCTATGATAAATGAGTGTTGATAGCTCTTTGAAACCTGAGCATAAGTATCTAGAGACCAAAGGGTTAACCCATATCTCACATATGCCAAGAAATTTCCAAATTAAGTGGATCATGTACATACTTAGTCATGTTCATAATGGGAAACTATGGTTAGAGTAGCCAATGTTAATCACCAAGAAAATGATTCATAAGATTAGTAGTCTCACCATGCTAAGTAAAGTGAAAACTCCAAAAACCCTAGGTCGAGAGGAGTTACAAAAGAAAACCCTAACCGAATGGGATGGTAGAGGTTTGAAGGTTAGCACTATATCTGATGTTGAATTAACATTTGGAATTCATGTCATTGCCCACAAAATTTATAACTCGAGCCATTTGAACAATGTGCCCTATGAGGCTATTGATTTGGCATTCAAAATTGTGAAGAAAAATCTTGAATTTGACTTGTCAAAATTATTGTTGAAACAATTGAACAAGAATATGGACATCATAGGGACTTCGAAGAATAATCCCTAAAAATTTGGTTCCTTGTTAATTTGTTTACTTTTCTATATTCAAAAATTCTTTCCATCAAAGGGCTCAGTTGTATGGAGAAAAGATATTCCAATTTTATATCAGATTAATGAGTTTATTGCTGACATGGGTGAAAACTTTGAGAAGGTTATGGATAATTATTTTGAAGATTTCAAGGAAAGAATGAATAATAGGTTTTGAATTCCACCAAAACTGGTTTAAGATTACAAAGATGATGTATGCTTCATGGTTGACTATGATAGATTATACATTCAGGCAGTCAGACCCCAAGTTGCATGGGTGAAACCTCTTCCTTATGAGGTGAATATTGATGAAGCCAAGGACATTATTGAAGCACTGATAAATGATCCTATAGATCCTAAGATTCCTACTTTTTTCACTTATGATGAAGCCGAGACTATAATTGAGCTTGTAATCAAGCTACCCTAGGCTATAAGCAAAGGTGAGAGAAAGATAGCAAAGTTGAAAACTGCAACCGGCCCTCTTATGCATCTTGAAGGAAAAGGTGAGGATGAAGAAGAAGAAAAAGAAGAAGGTGAAGAACTTGAATCTAAAAAAGAAGAGGAACCGCCAAAGAAGAAAGGGAAGGTGATTATCACCAAACCTAAGAAGCAACCTATTGTTGTATTCTCTAGAAGAACTAGACAAGGCAAGCAGGAAATTGTACTTGTCAAGCCTCCACTCACATTTGAGGAAAGGCTAAAACAATTGGAGGAGGGATCTGGCATCAAAAATTTCAAGGCATTGAAATTTGAAACAAGGATTGATGCAGAGAAAATGCAGATTGAGGAACTGGTACTCAATAAGATGGGGAAATGGAAATACTCCCCAAACCAGCTTGTCCCTCAAATCTCCAAAGAGCTGTTGGAGAGATTGCAACCAAGATGTGAGTCAACCACCCAAGCGCCTAAGGAAATATATGAGCAATCCTTAAAGAATCTTCTATCGAGTCTTACTGAAGTAGAACTAAAGGAAATAATGAAGAGCAATGAAGGTAAAATGATGATTAGATTTCACACGTGTTTGATTTTAATTAAGGATATTGAACATGTTGTAAGAGATGCAACAAACATGTGGAAGAACATCTATCATTTGTAAAAGCCCAGTGATGATCCTGTTGAAAGCAAGGATGATGATAGCAGTGACAATAATGATTTTGGTAGCACTTCATCCATCACAGTTACTCTAGGAGAGCTGCATGCACTAATGGAAGAAAAAGAGGAAGAAGACAAGGAGGAAGAGTCACTTGAGGAAGAAAAAAATGAAGAAGATCTAGTAAAAATTGCAGCAGAAGTTATTGCATCCCTTCCTCACTCTCCACCAAAGATAGTTAAATATACTATGTAGATAGCTTCTATAAGTGAAATTTTGAGCACAACAGTCACTACCATAGCTCAATCTTCACTAGCCACCTCCTAGTTCTAGGTATCTAAAACAGATGTACCAAGCACTTCATCTACTGAGCTGTCTGTCACTTCTTCAGCTATCGAGTCAGCCTCCTTAGCTCCTTGACCATCAGTGAGTGTAATAATAAGTTCTAAAAATTTTTCTCCATCAATTCCAGTAAGTTCTATAGTTTTGTTCTCATCAGCATTATCTATATCCACTTCGACTCCAATCAATTCAGATACCAATATGGGTACTCTACTGAGTGTGATACCAGTTTTGGAAAGTGTTTCAATTTTTGATCTAGTTATTACTTTTTTTGGTATTCAATCCTTGAATCCTATCCCATTTTTCACTTCTAGCCCTTCTATATCTACCATTGTGTCTGTTCCTAAGGTCAAAGCAGTCATCATAAAAGTCAAAAAAAGCATCCATTAAAACTTCTAATCACTGGAAAGGAGATTGGAGAAGACATTGACTTAGATACAGAAATAGTGATTCCAAATATTGACTATGACAATGCTACCATTGAATAGATGAGGTTAGCCAGTCAACTCATAGAGATGAAAGCTACACAAAAATAGTTAAGATAAAAATAGGATAAGGAATATAGAATAATTGAGAATGCCAAGGATATAATTACAGATGTTATAGGTGTTGAAGCAGATTCTACTCAACACATTTTGATTTAATTAGAAGAGGCAGTACAAAAATTTAATGAAGATTCTTTCGAACAAGGGAAAGTAATTGAAAAAGTTGAAAGGAAATTTGATAATAAGATGCTAGAGCATATTTCTCAAAAGATAGCAATCAAGCAAGATGAATTGTTAACATTTTTGGGTAATTTTGAAAATTCTTTTAATAATGCAGCATCACTTTTTGCCAAACTTTGTGATGTTTCTAGTTTTACTAAAGAAATAAAGGATAAGCTAAATAACATTGACATTGATATGCAATCAAGTGCATCCAAGTTAAAGGTGGACTCCTCCTCCACAACCTCCCATCACACCAAAATTAGATATTTGGCAGATGCATAGGCATAACTATTAAGAGAGGAAGTAAGGATCTGGTCTACACTCATAAACATCCAGAACATGATCCTTCCTATCATGGACACAATGCAAAAGCATATTGCTCATTGCAAAACATTGGTCCAAGATCAAAACTTCTCAGTGGCTAATCACATTATCCAATTATTAGAAAAAGTTCAAATTGCTCTCTCCACTTGTCAAATTTTGCAGTAGACTTGGGATAATACTTTTGCCACCATCCTTAAGGTACATCAAGATTTTCTATCTCACTTTGGTGTAGATATATAAACTATATATGTAGTCCTTTGGCATTATTGTCAAAAAGGGGGAGAGATTCAGCATAATAAGTGAGGAGAGTTATCACTATAAATGAAAGGGGGAGTTAGTACTATATATAATTAGCATGTGTACATAAGTATCTTTATATATACATTATAAGTCATCAAGAAGATATATTGAAATGTATGTGCAGCAGTTCTACAAAGATCAATTTTGAAAAACCAAAATTCATTGAGTCAGGTTATGTACATATTTTTTGGCTTATAAGTATTTTTTCACTAATGCCAAAGGGGGAGATTGTTGGCATTATATTGTATTTGTCATTAGTGACAACACTTACATGATTATGAATGATTACCAAGTTCATCACTCAGTCTATAGTGTGTACTGAGCATTCAGTGGTTACCTTGGAGGTTCATCACTTAAGTAGTTCATACTAAGCATTCATTAAGCTATTGAGTGGATGTGTAGCCCAGCCATATCTACCAAGCATACAGTGCTCACCGAGCTTCATAGTGTTTACTGAGTGATGGAAGTCCAGTGTTTACCGAGTAATGAAAGTGTAGTTCTTATTGAGTGAAAGCAAGATAAACAAAGGATTTAATTTTTATCGAGTGATACTATATCTACCAAGTCTCCAATGGTTACCAAGTTTTAAGCTACATTGTGTGATTACTATGGACCAAGCTTCTACTTCTACCGAGTGCATGACAATGCCAAGTAATGTAGTGGAAGCTGAGTATCTGAAGGTTACCAAGTCAGTTGAAGACCCCATGTTTTCTACTATTTGGCTGACTCAATAATATTTTGTTCACTTGTGTTTTGGCCGACCTTGCGATTGTAATTATTGGAATAGTATATATGTAATGTATTATATGATTTACAATGAATGCATGAGAGTATCATGATAGACATGTAATGCTTTGAGAAGAATGAAAGTGAATCAACAATAAAGTAGAGTA
Organism: Cupressus sempervirens; assembly: GCA_028749045.1. NCBI lineage: Eukaryota > Viridiplantae > Streptophyta > Pinopsida > Cupressales > Cupressaceae > Cupressus > Cupressus sempervirens. The sequence continues at coordinate 142,135,235 of CM053792.1, forward strand.
TTCAACAAGGTCTACAAGGAGCAGTAAAGATTCATCAATCACAAGAGGTGATCTATACTTCAAAGATCTAATTAGCAATCAATTTGTAAGTAGATCCACTATTTCATCCTAACAAGTGAATTAGGTTTTTAAATCCTTTAATAGGGTAGACTTAACAGTCTTTGTATAAATCTCCTAATAGAGTGCATACTTCATTATATGTTTGTAAATCTTCTAACAAGGTGGACCTTGCAGTCATTTGTGCTCCTAATAGGGCAGATCACCAAAAGTGGTCAATGTAAGTCTTAATAGGCTAACTTCATACTGTAGTAACAATTTTTTGTGAGTTTCATCCCCTCCCCAATTTTACTTTCTATTTGGAAAGTTTCTAGGTTACCAAATCACTATGTACATGTGTTATAAATGTCTAATCTCTCATATATGTAGTAGATTAGATGAATGAATGGTGAATAGTATATATGGTTAAAGTGCTGAATTATTTAAAAGTTTTGAGGTTACTGATTCAGCCCTCCCCTCTTAGTAACCTATCATATCTTGAATATTTCCAACACTTGGTTCTTAGGTGCTTGATCTGCCTCTTGGGGTTTAGTTGCCACTTTTTCTTGAGAATCTTCAACTTTAGGTTCATCTTCCTTTGGAAAAGATGTTTTCCTCTTATTCTTCCCCTTGTGAAGCCTAAAGTAACCAACTTCTTTGTCATGCTTATATACTATTTTTGGCCTAACTAGAGATTATGCAGGGAAAGTTGGTATTATTATTTTTCCACCTTTACATTAAACTAGGCATGTTGTTGCCTAAAAGATCACCATCGTAGAAACTAGGTCGAGCTTAAAGGGCTTCTTGATTGTATCCCTTGTCAATTGGATTATATGTCTCTCCCAGTGATTAATATCTACATTTTCATCCCTATCAACCTCTACATTTATAATCGGTCTATCAAATATCTTGTCATGATTGTACAAGGAATCTAAGACCATTGGCTTGTCTTGATGGATAAACTTTAGTGGGATTTTTATCTTCAAGGTTCTTTCTACCAAATATAGAGTCATCCTAAGGTAAAAGTACAAAGTTGTGTCATCTTTTAGGCTGACTTATCAAAATGGCTAAATTTGAGTATCTTTATCTAATAATCAAGTTTTTTAAAACATATGATCTAGATAAATTCATTCTAGCTAAGTTATATATGGTCTCACACTTTTCTAATTAGAAATGTCTATTTAATACATGTTTTATACTAGTATGTATCAAATTACTAAAGAAATAAAATTATTTCATAAAAGTTGTCTTTCAATAACTCTTACTATTTTTTATGATATATTTTTAACAACATATAAACACCATTTTATAGAGCTAAATGTCAAGAATATTCTCATATAGAGTTTATAGTATTTTAATTACATAAATTATATTGTAATTAAAAAGTTCTATAAGCATGTATTTTAACACTCAAAAAGATGTTGATTTTGAGAAAGAAAAAAATATTAAATTATATCAAAAAAATTAAAAGTTATATGATGTTTTGAAGGAGAGATTCCTCTTCTAGAATGTATAAATTTTCTTCTGGTTTTAATAGATATGCTTTGAAAAATGTAGTAGGAGATGAAAACTATCAATTTTAGGTGAGTTGAAATTTGAATCATTATAAAAGACAAAATATAGGTCTAAAGATGATTTTTATTTTTGATTGTTCTAGAAATATATGTCATCTATAACATAGTCTAAGATCAAATAAAAATAATTTTATTTCCATATAGTTTTGTACTAGAAACTAGACCCCTAATTTTAAACATTTTTTAGTAGCTAAAAAATTATCTATAAAAATTAGGAAAATATATCAATTCTTATTCCAAGTAGCTATTAAAAATTATAATCCTAAAATTTATCCATTTCTATAAATTTCATTAGTTTACTTCATTTTCAAATTCAAAATAATAACCAATTTTATGTCATTGAAAGTGAACAATTATACTTTTGTTAGCCTTTTCCTTTACAAAAGGGTGAGACAGGTTTGTGCTTTTAACCCCTACAATAATCCCTAATTTAGATATCATTTTCATCTATTATGCTCATCCAATGATCTTCTATTGCATCTTCATGAACAAATTTTTTCCCTACCAAAACTTGAACTTTGTCGATATTATCAAAAAATGCATGATGAGAGTTGTAATCTTCCAAGGGATAATTATCCTATTCTACATCAAAGGTCATGATATCCTATTTTCGCTCAACCTCAAATTGACCTATAGTGATGGACCATATCTAGGTCTTCCTATGTTGGTTCCTCACACTGCCATATGAAGATGTGAGTTGTCTTGCTATCTCTAGTAAAATGAGCCTATTCAATGGATATCTCAGAAGTTTCTTCAGATTCACAGTTGTTCCTACTACCCTTAGGTAGGTAAATGTATTGAATTTGATGTAGTAGGAACCCATCTATGTAATCTTTATTTTTACCTCTACTAACATCCACTTGGCATAATCACCCTTAATGAACCAAATGGTTGCAAAATGAACACATCATTGACTATTTGGTATTCTTTGCTCTAATTTGAGAGCTTCTTCTTTACTAGTTGGGGATATACCACATAAGGCTAGGTGATAGCATCTTACATGCTTCCTTTTTAATACAATTCTAGATAGTCACTTATCCTTGCCATCAATGAGGATACCAAGTATGATATCATGTAAACCTTGGGGTCTACTTTGACTCCTACAAACTACTCATCTATGTTTTCACTTAGTATTGTGGCCCAATCAATTGGCATTTTAGCTATTCTAATGGCCTAAATGAAATGTACCATCTAGATATTTAGGTGCCCACCTACTAGTAGACCTATAACCCTGCTCATAAACATAATGGAGTGTCTAATATCATCCTTCATGTATCCTTTTGTCATATCTACCTAGCTTGGTCTTCAGCCCACTAGTGTTCTCTCAATAAGGAATGATGATTGTATGATCTCTTTAGCTTCCTTTTCATGTTCCCTATGCCATCTTTCTACTTGATGATAAGTAATTTTCACATATTGATCTAATCTTAGAAGATGGAAGACCTTTTGAATGTTCCTAGGTCTTAAATCCAAGAGTATCTCCCTTGTTATACTCTTCACAACTCTTTCTTCTAACACATAATTTCTTGTCAAGGCCATGATAAGCTCTAAATGTTGCACCAATGTGGGATATGAGGCCACATTATTCAAGCTTGATCTTAAGAGTGATGAGACCATTAGGGACCTCTCCTCAAGATTGTTAGAAAGTAAAAGGAATGCATTCCAATCTATATGTCCCAATTTTATATCTCTAATATCTAAATATGCATCCTGAAAGCATGATTTCTAAGGTGTCCCTTAAAACATGAAAAAAACTAGTTTTGGAGCCATCTTCTCTACAATTGAGGATGAAGAGGAATCCACTTTATTTGCATAAAAAATCTACACATTAGACTAGAGGAGTAAATATCAAACCCTATCAAAACCCTAATTGTTTTAAAAAAAGATTGATAACCCAAAAATCCTCACAAAACTAGTCATATCCCTATTTTAGCTCTATTTATGTAGTTTAGCACACCTTGCACACCTTGAATGGTGCACCTAGTGTGCTAAATAACATTTAAAAGGTTATTAAGTGTGTAGTAGCACACCTGAATAGGTGGACACTCTTGTGGAGTGCACACATTTGCATGTTTGCTACTATACACATTGTAATATGCACTTTGAGGTAAGTGAAAGGTATGGAGTGTTAAGGGTGTGCACCTATGTACCTTAATGGGGTACACATGTGTGCACCCTTACTAAGTTTTAGTTTGAAGGGTCAAAAATAGTGTGCATATGTGCACCATTACCTAGGTTCTTTAGTTCCATTCATTATCTAGGAGTGTTATTTAAGTTTTTGAAATGGCAAATAAAGGTGCACAACAGCACACCTGGGATTGGTGTACATGTGCACACCTATCTTTTGTTAACTTAGTGTTGTGTAACTTGGGGAGAAAATGTAGTGCACCTCTATGGGTGTGGAGGTGCACTCTAAAAGGATTGAGGAAGAATAATGAGTGAGGGAAGGGGTAGTCCCAAGTATTTATAGTCCTAGGACCATGCACACCCATGGGATGTGTTGGTGTTTTAAATGGTAATAAAACTACTAAGCAACAAAAATCTTAATACCAAAATGACAGTACATACACAATCTAAAGACTAGCCTATTCTTATCAACAATTGCATATGTAAGGTATTTGGACCCAGCTTCAACAAAATCACAAATGGTTTTCTACTCTTTTGGCTCTGCACAACCAGGGTGGGTATACCCAGGGATGGTTCAAATATGAAACTACGGTATGAGGATTACTCTTAGTTTCATTCTGATTCTCATTTCAAAATCCTCAAATATATACATAATTCTTACTAACTTGCCAAAACACATCCCATAAACAGATATGGCCAAGAAATCTTCTATAGATCTGTAGACATTTTTTTAACAACAATGGCTAACTAAAGCTAAAAAGATTTCATGCAGACAAGTGCTGGCCAACTTTGAAGATCTATAGGAAATAAAAGTAAAATTTGATTTGATGATGCATTTGAACAACCATTTTTAAGGTACTTCTCTTTCAGCTGAAATGACTTGATCAGTGCCTAATCCATTAGGGTTTCAGAGTCTATAGAAAAATATAGGATCTAATTTGTTGCCTTACAACAAATTGTATCAGCAATTCTTATCAGAATTTATCATTCAAAATCCTTATCAATACTTAAGGAATCTTATCACATTCATCAAAGCTTTTACTTAATCCATTGAATTAACAGCAATGATAGATGGATATACAACCTAACTAGATTGCATTCAAGTTCTAGTAAAAGAAAGTGAACAGTTCAGGACAGCCTTCACAACCCCTTGGGGAACATATGTGTATGTGAGGATGCCTTTTGGCTTGATTAATGTATGAGCTACTTTCCAAAGAGCCATGGATGTAGCATTTAATGAATATATTGACAAATTTATGGTTGTGTACCAGGATTATCTTGCAGTGTATTCTAACAAGGCTAAGGATCATTGCAAACACTTGGAAAAAATCTTTATAAAAGCCCTAGAATATGGGGTATCTTTAAACCCAAAGAAATGCACATTCGGGGTCATAGAAGGAAAGTTATTAGGACACAAAGTATCTAAGGATGGGGTAAAAATAGATCCTAAGAGGGTGTTAGCTATTGACAAAGTACCCAAACCAAAGAATGTGAAAGGAATTCAGTCCTTTTTTGGCCAAGTCAATTTTCTGAGGAGATTTGTTACCAATTTTCCTGAAATCAGTAGACCCATCTCAAAGATGCTTAAGAAAGGAGATGTTATAGATTGGAATGGTGAACCCTCACAAGCATTCCAAGATATAAAAATTGCAATAAAGAATGCTCCAGTATTGAGGACCCCAGATTATGCAAAGCCCATGCATATTTTCTCTTTTGCATCATTCCATACTGTAGCTGCAGTCTTATTACAGAAAAATCAAGAAGGATATGAGCAGCCTATTGCCTTTTTCAGCAAGTCCCTGCAGCCTGCTAAACTGAAGTATGAAATAAATGAAAATCAAACATATGCTTTGGTAAAGGTTGTAAAAGCTTTCAGAAGTTATTTGGTAGGTTCTATTGTTGTCGCTTTTGTACCTAGTGCTGCAATCAAAGATATTTTCTCTCAGCATGAAGTGTCAGGTAGGAGGTGTAGATGGATCAATAGAATCCAGGAATTTAACATTGATATACAAATAACAAAATTAGTAAGAGGTCAAGGTTTGGCCAAACTCATGGCTCAAACTAATCTAGAGTCAAATCAGATAAATCTGGTAAATGATGATCTCAGAATTGACTTATGCGACATGGACCAATGTGATTGGTACACCAATGTCATATATTATTTGCAACATATGGAAGCTCCTCCCCATCTACCTGACAATGAAAAAAGGAATAATAAATGGCAAGCCATTAGGTACATAATTGTCCAAAATAACTTATGGTGGAGAAATTTTGAGGGAATCCTGTTGAAATGTGTGGATAAAGAAAAGGAAAAAGAGGTTTTGAAAGAAATGCATGCTAGAGTATGTGGACGACACTACATGCCCAAAACTACTGCACATAAGATAATGAGGGCTGGATTCTGGTGGCCTTCTCTGTTTAAGGATGCTCAAGTTATGGTTAGAAAATGTGATCCTTGTCAGAGGTTTGCTAGAAAGCTTAAATTCTCAGGAAATACTATATTGAGACCAGTTGAGACTCAAGCACCTTTTCAACAATGGGGTCTGGACTTCATAGGAGAGATTTTCCCCAAGTCTAGCACTGGCTATTCTTGGATTTTGGTTGCTACTGACTACTTTACAAAGTGGGTGGAGGCTATCCCCACAAGAAATGCGAAAAGTAAGGTGGTAAATAATTTCCTGTTGAATAATATTATTTCTAGGTTTGGATGTCCACAGAGAATTGTCACAGATAATGCTATGTGTTTCAGATCTGAGGAGTTCATCAAATTTTGTGATAAATATGGAATGACAAGATCATCATCTGCTCCATATCATTTACAACGGAATGGACAAGCTGAGTCCACAAATAAGAGCCTATTGAAGGTCATTAAGAGAACCTTGGATGATAATAAAAAGGCATGGGATTCCAAGTTACAGTTGGAAATATGGGCTGACAGAGTAACTATAAAGAAAGCAATTGGTGTAGCTCCATTTGATTTAGTGTATGGAATTGAAGTCAGAATGCCTCAAAACAACTTGATGGGACTATACAATTTCATCCAATTATATGATGAAGATACTATAGATGAAATGCAAGAAAGAATGGATGAATTGGTAGGATTGACCGAAACCAGAAGAGAAGCATCTTTGAGGAACCAAAAGTTGCAATTGCAAGTCAAAAAACTTTATGAAAAAAGAACTGTAAGCAGAAAATTTGAAAATGGAGACCTAGTCTTGATGTGGAATGCCAGAATTGAAGATAAAGGAAAACATGGCAAATTTGATCCTATTTGGTTAGGCCCATATCTCATTGAGAATACTTGGGATGAAGATTCTTATATAATCAAAGATATATCTGATAATATTCTTGAATTGCCAGTTCATGGACAGTTCTTGAAGAGGTACACATTGCAACTGCCATCCAAACAGGAAAGGGGACCCAATAGGATATCTAAAACAAGAGCCAGAATGATGATTTTTCTGATGCTTCACCACCTCGTTATCAAAAAAATAGACACTTCACCGTTAGTGAAATAGCAAGGCCCCTTAAAGTCTGAAGGGGCGGTGATGTTGCATTTCGCCAGTGCCTCGACTTCACCAGGTGGCATGACAAGTCATAAATGTCATTTTTAGAAGCAGTTTAAGTAACATAAATTATTATCTTCTACCCCTTGCATTTTTCGGTACGAAATTCATTAAAACGCCGGAGCTCGCTACCTCGCTATCGAAAAAGTCAGATACTTCACCGTTAGTGAAGTAGCGAGGCCCCGTAAAAAAGAAAGATCAGCGGTGACCTTTTGTGACATGGAATGATAATTAGGACTACAAAAAAATTTTATCAGGCACCAACTATGCAGAGATCTTTGTTTTCATTAATGCTTTTCTGACCGAATGTGCAAAGAGATCCTGAACGTCAGCTTGGAATGCAATCAATGACCCTCGCTACCTCGCTATGCAAAATTGCTTATTTTTTAAGCCATGCGACATAGCGAGTATGAATTAGAAGACCCCACGTAGTTTCCTCACCCTTGATTGAGTATGTGATCAACGGTTGTTTCTTTCTCGCTATGAAGAGTTGCAAGGGAAATAATTATGGTGACATAGCGAATAGGGCCCACCATTTTCTTCCTGAGAAAACCCAGTAGCATATCATTTGATTGATTCTGAATCAAATCGATGATTGTCGTTGCTTCGCTATGGCAAGATGCTTGTTCTTTATGCATAATGAAGTAGCGACATGCTGACATGTGTCCTCAAATGTCAGTGGGTCCAGATACAAGCGCCATCAAGGAAAGAATGATATAAGTGGTTTTTTCTCATTGGGTAAAGTGATTGACATGTCAAATGTAACTCCTAGTTGTTCTCTCCATATCACATGATCGTAGGATCTTTAAAGATCGATGGCGCAGTTTTAAACACAAAATGTAGTGCCACTCCTTGTATTAATTAGACATGAAAGTATTGTCCATGAGAAAAAATAGAGTATAATACAGAGAGATTTCATTAGTTTCATCTTATGTGAGAAAAGATTTGAATCAGATCGATGATTGTCACTGCTTCACAATTTTATGCCTGGTAGAAATTGTGAAGTTGTCTGTTCGCGAAAGGTTTGCGGAAAATACAGAGGAAAAAAAAGACAAAATTCAAGTAAGTAATACTACCATAATCCTCATAGGCTTTCCAGTTCTATGAAAAATAAGTCCAAGATGCCTCCAAAGAAGGGATTTTTAGGTGCAGTAAATTATTTGGATAGGAATGTGCATGATGATTTGCTTGAGTTGCTTCCTGAGTCTACTATAGAGACAACACAAGTTAAGAGGTTAACCTCATTGAACCCTAGGCTAAGGATAGCTAATGGACTGTATGATAAGGGTAATTGGGTTCAGGATGCTCAGACTTCTCAAACTGGTTTAAGTCTGTTCAAAAAATGGTTCGCAGAAAGGAAATTATATGCCCCTCATGCCAATATATGGAATTTTGATCTTGGGAAGCTTGTTGTTCCCAATGTGTTTATGGATTATGACCTACTTGAAACTATAGAAAAAAGCTATGATCCAGCCACTAAGGTAGTAAGAAGAATGGATGGTGAGGTTTTAATTACCATTAGTCCAGAAGAAATTAGCAAGGTTTTCAGTCTGGGACCTCTCACCATGTATCATATGCCCATTAATTTGATAGAGTTAGAAAAAGAATATATGTCCAAAAGGGATATAGTTAGACAAGGTGCATTGAAAGCCCACATAGGCAAGATTGGAAATCTACCAACAATAACATCATCTTCTAAAGAACCTTTCAAGAAATCATGCTTTAATGCTAGGGCAGTAGAAATATACAGGACCCTCTGCAGAGTCTTCGGAGAGGGTGAAGAAGACTTTATTCCAGTGAGCTTCATGTATATGATCACCCAAATCTCTTCTTTTGGTGTAGAAATATTTTTTGATTTTGTATCCTACCTGGCTAATGAGATTCACAATGGATTAGTGGGGATTGCAAAGGGCAAGGTGGAAAAGGTTTGGGGTCAGTACTCCCTATTGATGCATATGTTTCTTTTTAAAGGGGCTACATATTTCGCTAAAGAAATGGTTTTAAATATGGAACAAGAGGGGGAGGCACTACCAGTTCAATTATGGAGTGCAAACTTGACTTGGGAGGCAGAAAATGCTAGTTTTGTCAGATTTGATAGGCATTTTGCTTCTAAACTAAGATGCCTCATATTGAGTGACAATCCCAGAATTCCTAAGGCACCAATGCATCTTGTTAGGCCTATGGACAGACCCCACAATTTAAAAGTGTCACATAATTGGGGAGATATCATCCCATATCCAGTCTCAACTATCATTAGGGTCTATGGTTTCAAAGGGACACCCTATGTACTACCCTATCAGGTACCTTTAAAGGTAGGGGTAGCTGAATTTTTATGGTAGTTGGGAGGAGTGGAGGAAACCTTTTTGCACAAAAGAGGAACATGATCAATTTTTCCTACTTGCACTATAGCTCACCAGTTTGTAATCACTAAAGAAGGGTGGATCTTCCTCTACAAATTTTTGGATCGGTATAAGATGGCAATATCTCATGCTCATTTTTGTGACACAAAAGACTTCTTTAATTTTTCTCTCAGACATAGAATCAAGCTTCATCCAAGTCAGCATGAATTTTATTTCCCTGAAGATATAATCAAGAATGAATATTCTCTCCAGGAACAAGAAACAAAGAAAGAAAAATGGAGAGTCTATTCAAAAGTTTTGGAATTCATTAATTTTTGTGACAAAGATTACAGTCCTCTTAGTAATGCTGCAAATAATGGAGATAGGATAAATAAACTCATGAGTACATTTTCAAAAATAATGGAGGTAATGAATGAAAAGAAACAACATTTTATTGATTCTTTTCCAGATAAAGCCAGAGAAGTTATGAGGAAATTGGGTGTCACCCCTAACATAGGAGAAGGTCCACTGGTTGTCTGAAAAAGGATAGGATATACTGTTATTCAGGAGTAGATGCCCATTGTAAACAAAGAAAAATAGGTATTTGAATCTACTAGTACTATCCTTGAAGAAAGACCCCCTAAACCTTCTCCCAAAAGAAGAAAAATAATAAGGGAAGAAGAATCCCATGATGAAGGTTCCTCACCTTCCCAAACTCCAATGAGAATTGAGGAAGAGTAGCTCACCAATGAGAAAATTGAACAAATGGGGTCGCAAGGAGGAGTTTTTGTCACTCAAGCAGAAATTGATGAAGGGAACCCCCAGGAGCCTCCTATGCCAAGTTTTGAATTGACTGTAGTAGATTTCAGAGGAAGGGAATCAGACCCTATTTTGGAGCAAGCCAGTCATCAATTTTTTTCTGATAATAGTTTTGTTAAATCTAGGGCTTTCCATCAGTTTGCATGGAGGGCAAACATGCACAATTTTGAACAAAGGTGTAGGGATATGAAAATAGAGCACCCAGAAATGGATGAAGCCTCCATTCAGAATCAAATAAAAGAACAAATGATATAGGAATTCCAAAATATAACCCCTGACAAGGGTAGACAGATGGTGAAAAATGAAAATATTTTATTATTGCCCAATTGGGATATTGTTGATGCATTAATTTTTAATTCTGTATCAAATAATTTAAGATTACAGGATCCAGATAAAAAGGAATTCTTAGGGATAGCATTCAGTAATGATCAAGCTGCCCTTGTTATGTGGTCACTAAGAAGAGGATCCAAGACTACTCCATTACAGCCTGATTATTTAGGACTAACAGGGAATATCATTGTGAGGAGGGTTGCTGATACGTCAAATGTATAGGCAACCTACATGAATGTGGACTATTCAAAGTTTTCCTTGGCCACTACAGAAAGAGAAGAAAAGGAAATGACTAATTTGTAGAATAAGTATGAAATAGTGGTGGATGCCTACAATCAAGAAGTAAAAAAGAGAATTGAGCTAGAAAATAGGGTATCTCAATTGGAGAAGATACTTGGGAAAAGAAAGGTGAGAGAATCTAGTACACTTAGAATTGCATACCCTTCACAGTCATTTGTTGGATCAACCCCTATCATTGAAATACCTGACACCCCTAAAAGGCCCCAATTCTATACTGCAAAGGACTTTGAAGCAGAAAAAACAAAATTGCATGAGTTGTAGATAGAATTGAGAAATCAATATGAAGAAAAATTAAAACAGGGTATAACATATTTGAGGGGTAAAATACAATGGTCAAAATTCTTTGATCAGTTGGCCAGAATTGCAGCCCTCATGGATGAATTGAATAGGGATAAGGATAAGCTGACTCTTCTTGCACAGAAATGGAGGGAGAGAAATAATGATATTACAATCATATGTATATCTGCAATTCAAATGCCCTACCATCTAGTCGAGAAGATTTTTGATTTATTAAATAAGCTAGAGAATTTTGATGATGAAAGGGATTCTTTACAAAGAAGATTAACACTCTGCTTTTCCCAATACATCGCTAAAAATTTCACTCTTTTTCCTTGTGCTTTAGAATCTGTGGATATGCTAAAAGAAAAAGAAAAGTGGAAAAGGGAGATGAATGAATTATTAAATGAAAGAGTGATAAACATCATGAGTGAGACTGGCCACTGGTTCTGGGCTAAGACTAATGAGGAATTAGTAAAAGTATAGTTATTTTATACTGATAAGGGGAAAGAATTTGATGTTTTAGAAGAAAAAGAAAATTCTTTAATAATGATACAAAGAGAAGTTCTAAGCTTTGATTGGCCAGATGATGATGCTTTTAATCAATGGAAAAATCAGTTTCTAGAACAAATATCAGAATATGATGAGGAAGAAGGTGAAAAAGTAACAATCACCCCTGAAGTTAATACTGAGGACACAAAAACTCCCCAAGCTGAAGTAAATTTACAGATAACTGAAGATAACACATCACTTTCAAACCTCATGGCTACTTACTCCAAGGATGAAGATTGATTGTAAGATCAGATTGTTTTTATTTGTATCTCAACAAATAAGAAGCATAACAGAAAGGGACCCACCAAGAAATGTTTGTTGTAATTAACCTTTCTGTTATTTTGTTCCTGTCTTTAGAAGGACACCTGTCATTTGTTTAGCCCGAAGCTTGTTGCATCTCACACTATTTAAGTGAGATCCCAAGGCTAAAGAAGGGTCCGAATTCGTTTTCTTCTAAGTATTGTGCTTAGTCTAGTTTTTGGTCCAAATTTTGAAAGCAAGTTTGTAATGTATTTTTCTGTCAAATTTTTTGAAAATACATGAAGATAGAATGAATTGTGTTTATTTCTGAAGGCTATTCTATGTTTATTGTAAAAGATGTACCATTTTCAAAGGAAATGAATACAAACTATGAACTATCCCCATATCAGTTCTTTCTGAATTTTGTCTCCTGCTCAATACTTAGCTACCTTGATGTTGTATGAGTAAAAGCCTGTGCAATTGAATGCAATCTAGTTAGGTTGTATATCCATCTATCATTGCTATTAATTCAATGGATTAAGTAAAAGCTTTGATGAATGTGATAAGATTCCTTAAGTATTGAAAAGGATTTTGAATGATAAATTCTGATAAGAATTGCTGATACAATTTGTTGTAAGGCAACAAATTAGATCTTATATTTTTCTATAGACTCTGAAACCCCAATGGATTAGGCACTGATCAAGTCATTTCAGCTGAAAGAGAAGTACCTTACAAATGGTTGTTCAAATACATCATCAAATCAAATTTTACTTTTATTTCCTGTAGATCTTCAAAGTTGGCCAGCACTTGTCTGCATGAAATCTTTTTAGCTTCAGTTAGCCATTGTTGTTAAAAAAACGTCTGCAGATCTATAGAAGATTTCTTGGCCATATCTGTTTATGGGATGTGTTTTGGCAAGTTAGTAAGAATTATGTATATATTTGAGGATTTTGAAATGAGAATCAGAATGAAACTAAGAGTAATCCTCATACACTAGTTTCATATTTGAACCATCCCTGGGTATACCCACCCTGGTTGTGCAGAGCCAAAAGAGTAGAAAACCATTTGTGGTTTTGTTGAAGTTGGGTCCAAATACCTTACATATGCAATTTTTGATAAGAATAGGCTAGTCTTTAGATTGTGTATGTACTGTCATTCTGGTATTAAGCTTTTTGTCGCTTAGTAGTTTTATTACCATTTAAAACACCAACAGGATGTGCACAACTGTGCAAGTGCAGAAGTGCACATGCCCACTTTTGCATTTAGCATATTTTTGCACCCATGATAGGTGCACATGTTCACTAGGTGCAATAGTGCACACCTTGACCTCTATAAGTTATAACACCTTTCTAGTCTAATTTAGCTAAATGTGACAACTGGGTTTTTTAGGTAGGGTACTAGGCATGACATAGACTCTAGGTAGAGTAAAATAAAAGACTCAAACCCTAGACTAGTGGTCTAAAAAAAAGTAAAAGAATTAGTAGTGCGTCCCCATTTCTAGAAGAAATGGGGTGTGCATTGTGAAACCACAAAAAATAGCCCCGATAAAAAGGGAAGATGTTAAAAAGGCATTACTTCATCAAAAAAAATCCTTCTAACATTTATTAAATACCAACTAAATCTTGAATAATTCAAGCATATTTTGAGTCACTTCATAGTCAAAACCTCATAATCTAGAATCTACAAGTTTAGTGTTTTTTTAGTGTATTTATTTCTTTTGACATCTTAAAATTCAGTCTATCATGAGCTTCTAATAACTCAAAGACAATCTTTCACCTTGTCAGTCCATTCATTAGGAATCCTTATAAAAACTTGTTTATCAATGAATTATCTATCCAAATGAGAGAATATATTTTGAGGGCTCTTATAGTGTTATCACTTTTTATTTGAGATCCTTTGTAATCTTCTTAATTTTTCTTTACGTAGCTCACATGTCATTAGATGATTCTTTCATGAAGCAATTGTTTTAGATATTGGATATCCATTTTGGAGTGCATGTTCCTATTTCCAAATTACCTTTCTCAAACCCTTGTGGAATCTTTTATTCTTAACACCACCTTCTCTTTTTATATTTTAGTCTTGTACCCTAACCACACTTAGAGTGTGTGGCCAAGGCATTGGTGTCATGTCTCAAATTCTTTCTTTAGTTGATGTCCCTTGCATTCCTCTTTTAAGAACTTTATGGAAACTCTCACGCCAAACAATGACCTTAGTAAAAATAAAACTAATACATTGAAAAAGACCTTTTTTTTTAATAGCTATGGTTTGGACTATACTTTTCTTCCATCAACCTTGTTTTAAAAACACTAAGATAGTTGATCTTTAAATCTTCAAAGTGTTGAGAATTGTCAATCTAAAATTCTTTATTTAGGACCAAAAGTCCTCTATTATGGAAAGTAACATCCATTCTTCAATTAGTGCAAGAAAAAAACTTATCTAAATGTTTTGACAAATAAATACCTCTTCTCAAAAGTGAAAACCAAAATAAAATGGTTTATGAAATTCATCAAGATAAAATCTCAATTGCACCTAACCCTAGACTGACACAACTTTGAAAGAGAACACACAACTAAAAGCAAACACACTTGCCAAAATAAATGCACAACTAAAAGAAAACACACTTGCAAAAATTAAATAGACAAGTGAAAAGGAATTTTTTTATTTTGTATTTTAATATATTTTTAAAAATGTTTTCTACTTTTAGGCCTCAAAGTAGTGTTACAAGAATTTCCCATTGACAGGAAATGCAACCAATTTCCCTTGTAAGGAACTTAGACAAAAAGTTTTTTCTCCTAGAATTTATGCAATTTCATAAGGACCAATCCAAATGCATTGAAAATTAGTGTGGTTTCCAGAAATTTTCTCTTGTCTTGTCCCACAAAAGAACAAGGTTAGATATTCTAAAAGATTTTATTGTGGACCACTTGTCTAACCACCTCTTAATGATAGCCTGATGGTTTTCCATATGCTCTAAATAAGGTGTTCATTTCTCATCCATTTCCAAGAGATTCATTAGTCTTATCTGAACCCTATTAGCATATTTAGTGTACCCACTCATGAATTCTAAAATAAGAATCCTAAGGTTAAGTGGGAATACTAGCTCTTGTCCATAGATGATAAGGTATGGAGATGTTTCCAAAGCATTATTGACACTAAATTGGTCTATCAATAACTCATATTTGAGTTGAGTATTCCAATCTTTAGGATTTTCCTTTGACAAATGTCCTATTACCATGATCAAGTTCTTAAACTTGTAGATTCAGCTACACCATTTCCTTGCAGATAGTAATTTGAAGAGAACTTAATTATAGCATGATTATCCAATGCCCACTAGGTAAGGAATATTGATGAAAAGGCTTACCCATTATCACATACTAGAAAGAATGGAATCCCAAATCTAGTAACAATATGTTCTTCCAAGAAGTCTATAACCACCTTTGTCATGCAATTTCTTAAAGTTTTAGCTCATGTGAACAACATGTACAACAATCAATAGTTGTGAGAAGAAATGTATGTCCTATCAACAATAGTGGGTTTACTAGACCAATAAAGTCTAGCCCCCACTTTGCAAAAGGGTGTACCTTAAACACTAGTTGTAATGGCATCATTGGATGTCTCTCCCTATTATAACTAGTTTGACAAATATGGGAAGTACACACATGTTTAAAAGTATCTTGGAGATTGTAGGCCAACAATAGCTACATATTAAAATCATATGGGATATTGATTTAGTTGGTCCATGTCATGTACCATACTTATCATGAAACTGCTCCAAAACCTCTTTTACTTCTCTTCCCAAAAACTTTATATAGATTTCTTCATAGTTCCTATTATAAAATTTCTTATTTCGTACCATTTAAGATTCACACCTCATCTTAAGACCTCTATCCTAGGAAATATTCATCCAATTGGGGTATTTATTTTGTAAAAGATAGTAAACAATATCATGATAGCAAACATCTATTATTATATCTTGATCAATATCAACTTGAGATACTATAATATTCTTCTATTGATCTTTCATGCTGATTTCATCATCAAACCTAAATTGATTCTAATTTTCAATATCATTATCAACTATCATATTTTTCAATCCCTATCCTCTTACTAACTTCATTTATTGAATCCCTAGATCAAACACTTGCAATATCACCATTCATGTTCCCCGTATTTCACCCAACTCATTTTGCATGAGTAAGTCATGACTACATGATAAGCCAAAATTTCATACACCTTACTCCTTAATATATAATGGTAAATTTTCTTGACTACCTTTATTAGAGAAAAATATAGTTGATCAAGATTAGAATAGTTCAACTCAACTTCTTTAGAGGACAACTCATGAAAGTGATGTGTCCTTCATCTTCTTTATCTTTCTTCTTCATAAGAATTCCAGCACATTAATGTTCTAAAGAAAAAGAATATATTTTAAATGGAAACTCATAAACTAGACTAAAAAGTACTAAATCTATAGAAATAGCCAGTTTGATGTCCTCAAATGATTTCTTGATTTCTAGAACCCATTCTATTTTTGCTCCTTTGTTGAGAAAACCATTAAGATGGCATACAATCTCAAAAAATCCACATATAAACTTTTGCACAAAATCTATCTTCCCACAGAAAGATTTGAGTTCTTTACAACTATGTGGAGGTGACAACTTTAGAATAGCTTTAATTCTCTCAAGATCCATGGAGATTCTAGCTTTAGAGGTAATATGACCTAGGAGCATTCCTTTAGTGACTCCAAACAAACACTTGTTGGGATTAAGTTATATGCCATATTTCTAATATCTATTGAACACATGTCTTAAATGATAAATGTGAGTGCTTCAATCCTTTGAAAATATAGTTAAGTCATCCATGTAGATAGCTATACATTTTCTTATTAGTCTCTTGAAAGCTTTACGTATGGCTTGATGAAATGTAGTCTCTACATTGATAAACTCAAAGGGAATTATTCTATAAGAAAAAGTCCCCCATTTCATTGTGAAAGAAGTTTTTAGCCTATCCTCTTCATCAACCATCACCTCATTATATTCAAAATATTCATCTAGCAAAGACATCTTTTTTGATCCATTGACAACTTGTAATACTTCATCAAGTGAAAGTAGAGGGTACCTATCCTTTTGAGATGCTAGGATCAAATTGTGAAAATCCACCCAAATGTTAATCTCTCTAGTATTTCTCCTCATTAGAATTATATTAGCCACCCATGTAGGATGGTGTATGGTGAAGATAATCTTGGCATTGAGAAATGTTTTAACTTCCTTCATTATCAATGGTTCAATAATGTGATATACAAGTCTTTTCCTTTCTCACAAAGGTTTGGCATCTAGTTTCAGTAGAATATCATGTCTTATGATATCCAAATCATTCATTTTGAGTTATTCATAACTCCAAGAAATGACATCTTTGTATTATCTTAGTAATTGGAGCATATCTTCCATTTCCTAAGTATTGCATGCCTTTCCAACCATTACCATTCTATGATCTTCATCAGTACATAGATTATATGAATCACATTATTCAATCACCTTTTCTTTGACTATTCTCCTATTAAGTGTTGATTCATCATGATAAAAAATAGGCTCCAATTCAACCATTCCCTTAGGAATAGTGTATTTTTTCAAATTAAAAATCCCATCATCATCTTCAAGTTCTTCACCCTTAGGTTTTTCATTCGGAGTGTCATCAATCTTTTGTCCCTTAAAATGGCTATTGTAAATGATAAACTCAAGTATTTTTTGGTCATCATAGAATACTTGGAAGTTTGTATTATTTCCCAAGATGGAGGGGGCAAAAACTAATCATACTAAAATTCTTTTCAGTTTTGTTCTCTTGATGGGTTGTAATTTACTCGTTGAAATGGCCAAGGCATCTACTACCATATTTCTTCTTCTGGGGATGGACCTTATGTTCAAAGCCTCAAATTCATCAATTAGATCCCATAATCTCTTTTTGTAAGAGATTAATCTCATATTGTTGCAAGAATAAATTAATTTCACTTGTCTAGTCACCAACTGGGAGTCTCCTTTGATTATGAGATCTTCCACTCCCTTCTCTAATGTAGAGAGAATTCCACAAATCAAAGCTTCATACATTGCAACATTATTAGTACATATAAAATGTAATCAACATGCTCAAAGAAAGACCTCCCTTTTGGGTTGATTAATTCAATATCTACACTGGCTCCTAATTTGTACTTAGAGCCATCAAACTAAATTGTCCATATTGGATCTTCTCTACGCTTCCTAGACTTATGCTTGTTCATTCATAGCTTTTTTTTACTTGAACCTTAAAGAATTTCTTCTTAGGGATCCGTTACAATGTCTCCCACTATGGACTTGATCATTTTTCATTGTTTCTTCTTCTAATCTTCAATTTCCCCAATCAATTATCTAATTTGGTCTACTTTAGGCTTAGGATGAATGAAAATGGAAGTCAAACCTTGGCCTTTTATGAAACATCTCCTTCTTTGGATCTTAATCCTTCCTAGTGGAGGAGAAGACAAACCTCCACCATTTAAAGAGGTATCATTGTATGATGCACTGATATCCTCTACCTCTTCTTCATCCTTCCTCATTGATTTAGATACATATGTGGAATTTAGATTTTCCATAAGTACTTATTTTGGAATGTGGTGGCTCTTTATTTCCATTATCTAAGTTAATACTTGAGAAACTACTTCTTGGCAATGTGAAAATTCAAACTCTGAATGACTAACTTTATCCAATATACAAAATCTAGGAATAAACCACACTTTTGGGTCTACTTCTTCACCTAAACATTATAAACTAGTCACCATGCTATCTACAAATTCCATGCTAATCTCTTTATTTGGGATCGGAATCATGGATCTTCCATTGTGATCATCTAATATTTTATTTGAAGTTGTATCAAAAGCCATCAATTTGTAAGAGCCCAAATCATATTGTAGGAAGGCCACTCATTTGGTATATTGTATTCTATAATCATCATTTTTAATTTTGTCTCAGCATCAATCTTGATCTAATTATTCAATCCTTTCTAGGGTGACCATGATTGAGTAAAATCCATTGAAAACCATTCTCTTAAGCATTTTTTTGACTCTCTACTTATTAGTAATCCATATGTTTCAAGAATTTCAACCACATGTATATCTCTAATGTCTTGAATTTGAGTGTAAACTATCAAATATATCCAAACATCTTCTAGCACATTACTTCCATTTTGTTAAGTTGTATCACTATTCCATTAGATGGAAGAGGAGTGACCCCCAACCTTTATGTAATTGAAAGTGGCATAACATTACAAGAAACTCTTGAATCAATTAGGAAATTGTGAAAATTCTTCCCATATATTCTAATGCTAAGAAAAAAGGGAGGCACCGCAACCATGTGTTTAAATATAGTTGGCATGGCCTTTGAAGCATTGAACTATTGAGATTATGTATTTTGAGGAATAGTATTTGTATTATGGGGTGCCTTTGCATGATCAAGAGTTTTCATTAGTGATTCCCACTAACTAGGAAAATTTTGTAGCATGTCAAACATGGATATGTTTTCCTTTGTTCATTTCAAATCTCCCATTGCACTATACTCTTTAGTAGACCATGCATGATTTTTCAATATTGTAGGCACATTTCCTTGATTCTAATTTTGTTTTTCCCCATATGGGGCCTTGATAGGTAGTGTATTGTTAGTTACTCTCAGATCAGGAGGACTTGGTTGTAATGTAGGAGAAATACCATCTGTCATGGGTTCCTTATGACTTCGCATATTGTAGGTATTTCTATTATCATTCCAAAAGGAAAAAAATTCTTCAAGTTGAGTATATGGTTCCTAACTAAATGGAAAAGGGAATTCTTTGTTAGCTAGATGTTCCATTCCCATTTTTAGTGAAGAATCATAGGGCTCTAGCATGATGGCATTGAATTTGATAGGGAAGTTGTTATTATTTTCCATTTGATTTTGATTTGCTAGTTTACTTTGTAATATGAGCCATCATTGTTCGTCACATTTTGATTATTGGCATACTAATTGATGTCCACCTACTAGGCATTGTTGTTATTATTATCGATAGAAATGCTTACATTGTTTAGATAGGTGTTCAATTCTCAATTTTTTCTTTCAAAACTGTTGTTGTGATTAGGAGGATTGGAGTTGTTTCCTCAATTTTTATTTACCATATTTTTGTTTTTTGCATTATTGTTTCAACTAAAATTCCTATCGTAGTTTTGACTATAGTTATTGTTGTTGTAGGGACCAAGATTTTTTCTCTAAATGATTTTATTTTATCCATGTGACAACCTTAAATTGGTCAACTCATTACTAATTTGAGACATGGTCTTCTTCATTTTTCCAAGCTTCGATGAAAAATTGTTCTCTATTTCAATGGATGTTGCTTTGTTTTGCTCAAAGAAATAAGCTTTTGGAGGTTCATATCTTTGGTATGTTAAAGATGGAACTTTTGAAGTGAGTACCTATTATAAGATGATCCATATAATTCATGCAAATCTGAATCATGACTTCAACTAGTATAGTGTATGGTGTTTCCATCTTGTGGTATGCCATATGAAAGCAATGATTGAAGCATGAAACCATTTCAGTTGGGTCCCTTTTGATTGATATAAATTGATGATTTATCATAGGTGGGTTGATGAAAGTTTTGAATTGTTCCAAGAACAATTTTAAAACACTTTCCTAATCTCCAATGCATCCTAGTGGTAAATTGATGTGCCAATTAAAGGAAACTTCTCCCAATCACTATGGGAATAAACAAAGAACCACATTCTCATTAGCAATCTGCTTTTGACTGAAAATTTCTTGGAATACCTTGATGTGATATTTAGTTGTTCTTGCCTCTCCATAGATTAACCTTAGGAATAAATTCTCAAGATTTGTAGCAAGGTCATTGAGTACTCTTCTCAAGTTGATTGGTGAATCTACAACATTTCCAAAAAAGTAATTGGTGGAGGATTTTGTAGAATGAGGGGTATTTGGTTTAGAGGTGGAACTAAGAAAGATGATGAAATGTTGAATGAGAGTTAGAGAATTCTAGGAAATCCATTGTCAGTATGAGGCTTACACAAATTACTAAGTTCTAAGAACTCTAGTTCACTATCTAAAGATGTTAAAGCTCACTGAAATAGAGATTTTGGATTGGGATCTTCTAGTTTGCATAAATTTTGGAAAAAATGCACCTCTATAGAAGCACACATTGTAAAAAATATGGTACAACAACACACCTACGCAATAGCACACATGTGTAATAGTGCACCTACAAATTGTGATGGATGAGAAATTTTTGAACTTGTAAAAAATGTAGAGTTTTTAATTTTCAAGTTTTTTTTTCTATTCCAAATTGTAAGAGGCCCTCCTTCTAGCACCACTTTTGTTGAGCTATCATTTTTTATGATGCTTAATGATAGGAATCCTTTCAAACTCCTCTCTTGAAAAGTTGATATGGGATCAACTCCAAGGTTCTGGGAGAACTTGCAACCTACTAGTATCCGCTTAGTTAAAGATAAATGTATTTTTTCACAAAGTGGAGTTTTCTAGTTTGAACCAATTTTAGATAATATGATCAATCTATTTGTTGTTTCCAAATTAACCACAAAAGGAGATATACTTTTTGGTATCTTATGGTTTTGAATTTATGCAATCTAACAATGCAACTATATGAATTCCTAACTTAACCAAGAGTTAGCAAAGAAAATAAAAAAGATAAGGTAATGAGAGATGAAAGTAAATAGCATAAAAGGGAAATTACTAATGGACATAAACCATAATAACAAAATGTGTGCAAGTTAAATTGCTAAAAATATTAGATAGGAAACTAATGAAAATAGGAGCAGCGCTTCCTAAAATCCATAATTTAATCATTGATAGGAAATTAGTAAAACTAAATCATTTTTCACTTCTTATCAAATCACAAGGGCATGGAAAATGCACTCATGTGAGATGAGAAGCTATGTAGGAACAATATGGTGATATTCTCTCCAACTTGATATGTTAGCAAAATTCATCAACACATGGAAAACAATAGAACTAAAATATCACATGATCAAATAAACACAATAAAACCATTGGCTCCATTATTATGATGAATGAGAATCCACAAAAATAACACACTCTAACAAGAATAACTACACTCGTAATGATATCACCAATAGCATATATTATTGCATCAAAATAATAGCCTAGAATACATTTTAAATTACTCAATTTATAAGAAATCATCTCATCAATTTGTGTTGAGAGTGAGAGATTTTTTCATGCAAATATATTCTTAAAGATAATAAAATAAATATAATTATGTAGAAACTAACTCTCTCAAAGGTGCTAAAATAGGACTCCACTCTTGTTTATATCAATTATTGGGTGCATGAGCCTTTACATGTCTTAAAAAAAAGAAAGAAGTAGTAGATAAGAAGAAGGAAGATGTGTGTCACAAAAGCTCTAAAATGGAACCTTGGGCTTTTCTAAATGTTTCTAGGAGTTAAAATATCATTAGAATACATTTTTGGTGCATTGAAAGCTCTAAATTTGGAACTAGCAGTTAACCATTGACACACCTCTTCAGCAAGAGACCTTAAACAATCATCAAAATGCATTTTTGGTGCATTGAAAGCTCTAAATTTGGAACTAGTAGTTAACCATCAACACAGCTCTGGAGCAATGCACCGGCTTAGCAAGCCCAAAAAAATCCAAAATTTTCCCAAGTGTCAAAACTGAATCTCTAACTTCTAGGTTTTCTTCCCCTTTATACTAGAGTGATGTCTAGATGTTTTCTCTTGAATTTCTCTATAATCTCCATGACTTGGGAAGCTTTTAGTAAATCTAATGCCTCATATTTATGCCTAACTATTTGTCGATAGTTAATGATATCCATTTGAGTTTCTACAAAATCATCAAGTCTACCATCAAGACTCAATAATACCTCTTTAGCCTTGTATACTTTCCTAATACTATCATCAAACAAAGCATCCTTGAAAAATCATTGTAATTGTTCAACTACTACATGAACTCACTTGAGCTTCATCTTGGACTCATCTTGAAAAATATCAAGGGAAATAGAATCATAATACAAATCCACATCCAAAATTTTCTCTTAAGACTAGCTTGTTAACTTCTGAATAGCTTCATGATGTTCTTCAATGACCTTATTTCTAGTAGTTATCTTCTCAATCCAATCCTCAAGTTTATGAATCTCATATATTGTGTACACCTTCCTAAGTGTATGATACCTTTTACCTTTTATTGTTTGGAGTGCTTGAAGGTCTTTTCCACAAGTATGTACCTCATCCATAAGCCCAATATCTTGGTCTACTATAGATACCAATTTCTCTACTTTCTAAAGAACATTATAAAAAAGGTTCAAATTAGCTTGTATTATCTCTATGCCTTTCTATTCAAAATTGTTATGCCATTGTTGAAATGCTAACAAAAATTAATCAACTTGGCCACTCCTCTTATCTCTCCTTTCTAGTGCCACAATGAGAGTAACCTTTGGGTGGTCTTGATCCAATGGACCTACAATTCCATGTAGATATTCTCTTAGTAACTCATTTTTTGGCATAGCTTTATCAAATCATTCTCATTATCATCAAAATACTTAAACACCTCCTTGACACTTGTAGTGATCATTACTTTAGGTGTGTCTACTATGTGCTTCCCTAATAGGACTCATGTAATCTGATAGTCCTTAGGAGTGAAATATTTAGCCTCAACATGTAGCAGAGGAATGACTATGTGAGAAAGTAGGTCATGAAATCTATTCTTGATTATGAAGGTCAATTGTTACACATCACCCATAGGTGGCATAGGCCTCTTGGTGGACACTACTAGCACATTCATACTCTCTTTTTCGTTTAGGTTCAACTGTGACATTTGTCAGACCATAACTTCCCTCTTCAACCAGGGTGGTCTAGTGCCTATAGGAGAGAAGTACTTGGTTGAAGTGAAGGTTTTCCCAGCAAGCCCTTTTTCCTTATCACTCCTTTCTAGAGTCTTCTCCTTCTACGTGAGATCTAAATTCCTAGCCTTTGTATCCTAAGAAGCTTCCTGGGGTTCTTCAAGTATTTTTACTTCCTTGGATACTTCATGGATGGTGTATGTTTAGGCTCTTCTACATGCACTTCCCTTTCTCTTCTTTAGTGATAGGAGGGAGGGGAGTGGCTAATCCTTTGTCCAAAAATGATAAATAATTAAATGGTGGAGGTGAGGTACCTAGAGATCCTTGTTGTAGAAATTGCATTTAATTCCAATCCTCTCCTAAGGGTTAGTTCGTGGGTGTATCTCATGTTTTACCACCCACTATTTTAGTCCCTACTATCATAAAGTCAAAATTTGACATATTGAAAATATATGTTTCTTGCCCCTCTTGCTAATCTAAGCACTATGGTTCCTCATCCTTTGAAGTTGTAACCTCAATAGGTTTCCTGGGAATAAATGGTGGCATGACAATGGAGCTCCTCCTTCTCTCTTCCTTGGAAGCCCTTTCCAATTGTGTCCTTTGACTTAATGGGAGATTTTCCTCTTCGTCTTCTTCCTCCTCTTGATCATCTTCAAGGATGGTTTCTAGGACTAGGGGTATAGGTATAACCTTTCTTTGTATATGTTACCTCCTAGTCCTTCTAACAATAGTTCTGACTCTAGTTTTCTTGATATGTGAAGGAGATGCTTTTTCCTCTTATGTGGGTGGGAATACCTCCTATGCTTCATTTTCTGGGGCTTATTCCTATTTTGGGGCTAGTGGAAGCACTTTTGAAATATCCTATGTCTAAGTTACCTCTTCATTTTGAGGATCTTGGTTCTTAGGTGCTTGAGCTACCTCTTGGAGTTGAGTCCCATCTTCTTGTTGAGGTTCTTGATGTAGGAGCATCTTCAAGTAGTTGGTTATCCTACATGATTAAGGGATTTTGGTGTCATTCAGTGTATCGATTTGGGTCTTGGGTAGTTAATTTTGATGTATTTAATAATTATTGTAAGCCTATAAAGGCATTTGGTATTTAATTTTTGTTGGAGATTGACTTGTGGCTCTTTACTTATTTAATGTTAGGTTTATTTAATGTTATGTTGAAGACTTTATTCATTATTCATTGATCTTGGAGAAGAGGATATGGTAGAGGAGATAATTTTTAAGAGAGCTAGTAGTTGAGGCTTGTGAAACAAGGAGATTGCTTGGCAGGCTTATGAGTACTAGTTCAATATTTCTTGGAGGTTTCTACTAGAGTGAGGATCTAGATTAGCTAGGGTTTGGATTGGATCTTGAGGGATCTTGTAGAACTATTACTTGCTTTGTATTTGGTCATAACCAAGAAGGCCTTACAACCTGATATATTGCATGTAATATCTATGAATAAATTATTGTGACCTAGCTTCAAATCTTGCATTGTTACTATATTTTTTTGTGTGGATATATTCTAGGGGCTAGGACATCTCCTTTGGCGATTCTCATTCATTACACTACATTAAGTGGTATTAGAGTGAAGGTTGTTCTTGAGTGTGTAGATCGAGTGCCAAAGTTGAGGTAGTCTACACTAGGGTCTTGTGAAGTGGATTTATTAGCGTTTGAAGCAAAAATTTTGAAAATTCCTCCAAGAAGATTGGACCCTAGGGCTATTGATGATCTTAGTGATTCTGTGGAAGAAAGGATCCCAAAGAAGGTTAAAGTAGATTGTAAATATGAAATAGAGGGGGTTAAAGCTAGTTTTAGATATGAGATGGCATTGATGAATAGTGATATCATTTCTAAAATTGTGAGTGCTTTAGGTGATTTACCTTGACATGTAGGTATTGGAGGAAGCTATGAGGAAGTTATTGAAGATTTTGACTTTTCTAGATCAAGTGGTGAGGTCGTAAATTATCATGTGGAGAGAGCTATGGGAAATAGGGATGATCACTTTGTAGACTTGGATCTTAGTTGAAGTTTAAGCATAAGATGAAGGTTTCTAATTTCCTAGGTACGTTAAATCTTGAAGAACTATTTGAGTGGATTGGTGAATTAGAAGATTACTTTGAGCTTGAGGATATTGAGGATTCACTTAGAGTAAGTGATGCAAGAGCATCAAGCTTGGATTTGGTGGAGTTATGCTTTTCATGGTTAGGGATGTGTTGAGACACATTGGAGAACCTTTTCTCATGATTTCATAGAGATTGGATAGATTGAGTTGAAGTTTGAGTCGTTTTACCTTGCTTTTGGCAATATATTATTTTGGTACCTATTACAAGCCATGTAATTAATTCTCCAAAATGAGTTAGAGGATAAAATTTTTTGGGGCTGAAAAGGAACAAAATTTCTACCTATAGTTTGAAGTGTTAGTTCTAATTCAACAACATCCAGGAGATATCACAATTTCACTTAGACATCAATTTTGGACATTTAATTGTTGCTGCAGGCTGACTTGTGGCATTTAATTTATGTATTTGTATTTAATTTTTGTTTTGGGCTGACTTGTGGCTTGGATTGGTATAAGTAGGGGTTGTGGGGAGTCTTTAGTCATCATTCATCCATCCTAGAGAAGAGGAGGTAGCTAAAATGTGACTTTTTCGTAAGTCTATGGACAGAGCATAGAATGTGAGGCAGTTTACAATAAGATTATGATGGAGTTGTGAATGTGTGGATAGAGTGTTGAATGTGAGGTAGCTTATGCTTGGATCTTGGATGAAGTTGGAGTAGAGCTAGTAGTTGTGGCTTGGAAAGAAATGAGATTTCTTGTTGGGCTTGCGAGCAGAAGTTGAGATCTTGCTTGGAGGTTTCTACCAGAGTGTGGACCTGGACTAGCTAGGGTTTCAATTGGATCTTTAGGGATCTTGTGCAACTATTATTATAATTTCTATTGTATTTAGCCATAACCGAGAAGACCTAATAGATTGCATATAATAATTATTTTATAAATAAAGAGTTATTATTTGGTATTAGATCTTGTGTTATTGCTTCTTCTTGTTATGTTTTTGCTATGTGGTTATTTGTTGGGAGTGAGGACATCTCCTTTGGGGATACTCTTACCATGCACTATGTCAAATGGTATCAGAGCGAAGTTTGTTCCTACATCTATAGATAGATCACTAAAGCTGAGGTAGTTTGCACAAGGACTTGGTTGGAGATGTTGATCTGAGTAGATCTTGATCTAGTGGTGTATTATTCTTTCTGGAGTACTAGATCTCTTGATTGTGAGGTGGTAAATCAAGGTTCTAAGTTGAAATTGTAGAGGGATTACAAATGGATTGATGGATGCAAAGATGGAAGAGTGACCTTGTTGAGGCATGATTGTAGAGATTTTTTGGATTGTATATCTATGGTTCTAGACTTGTGATGTGGTTCCTAATTGTGCATGTGAAGTGGCAGGTTGCGATATGACTTGCAAAAAATTTAAGGTTGTCATAAGGAGTGTAGGAAGCATTTGTTATGGAGGGTTTACAAAGATCTTGGAAGATGGCTTCAAGAGGATTAGAGCTTAAGATGATTGCAAATCTCCACGATGTGGTGGAGAGGACATTTTTTGAGATGTTTACTGAGTTTGAATCTAACTTGGCTGATCGAGCTAAGGATGGGGTGAGGAAGGGATTTTGTAGATGATTTTTGAGCTAGATTCTATCGATTTGGAAGAGAGTTGTTTGGCTAGTTAAGAGACTTGTTTGTGAAAGAAGATTGTATACCAAGGTCGAGGTGGAAGAGGTTAGTTTTTTTATTAGAATGTAGAGTCTGATACAAAAATTGCAAAGTAGCTAGAGGTTGTTGCAAAAGATATTCCTAACCATGCTGATGCTAGGATAGAGGTTGGTTTTCATAATCAGTTGCTTGAGTTTGACATGTAAATTGCAAAGCACTTGGTCATAGATGATCTGGTTATTTTTGGTGATGAGTTTTGTGTTGCAAAGAATCTTGTTGTGTGCAATGAGATTGATGGTTCTGTAAGTTTGGCATGTGTTGATAGAAATCTACATGTTTCTACTAACATGGAGTTTTTTTCTATTGATGTGGAATTTTTTGCTATTGGTGTGCATTCACTAGTAGCTAATGTGGATAAGGATTTGATTTTAAAGCATTATGTTCAACTTATTCCTAGGAGTGAGCATGTTGATTGGTTAGTTAAAATTCTAGTGTTTGATAGAATTATGTGGATGTGGATGATGAGTACATTGGTTTTCTTATCCTTGTTGGAGTGGAAGCCTTTGGTGAAGATGAAGATGGTTGTTGCTCTTTCTTTTGGGTATAAATGTGTGGGACACACTTTTCTATTTACCTAGGGAGTCTAATGTAGGAGCATCGAGCTTGGATTTGGTGGAGTTATGCTTTTCATGGTTAGGGATGTGTTGGAGACAAATTGGAGAACCTTTTCTCATGATTGCATAGAGACTGGATGGATTGAGTTGAAGTTTGAGTCATTTTACCTTGCTTCTAGAGATATATTATTTTGGTGCCTATTGTAGGCCATGTAATTAATTTTCTAGAATGTATTAAAGGATGAAAATTTCAGAAATTGAAGAGCACCTAGATTTATTCCTATGGTTCAAAGAACTAGTCTTAATTCAATTGGAGCTAGGAGATATCACAATTTACTCAGACAATAATTTTTGGCATTTAATTGTTGTTACAGGCCAAGTTGTGGCATTTAATGTATATATTTGTATTTAATTTGTGTTCTAGGCCAACTTGTAGTTTGGATTGGTATAAGTAGGGGTTGTGGGGAGTCTTTAGTCATTATTCTTCCATCTTGGAAAAGAGGAGGTAGCTAAAGTGAATTTTTTCCCCGAGTCTATGGATAAAGTGCCAAATGTGAGGTAGTTTACAAGAGGATTGTGATGGAGTTGTGAATGTGTCAATAGAGAGCCAAATGTGAGAAAGTTTATTCTTGGATCTTGGATGAAGTTGGACAGAGCTAGTAGTTGTGGCTTGGAAAAAAAGGAGATTGCTTGGTGGGCATAAAAGCACAAGTTGAGATCTTCCTTGGAGGTTTCAACCAAAGTGTAGACTTGGACTAGCTAAGGTTTGGATTGGATCTTGAGGGATCTTGCAAAACTATTATTGTAATTTCTATTGTATTTGTTCATAATTGGGAAGGCCTCATAGCCTAACACATTTTATGTAAGAGCTATTTAATAAATAAAGAGTTGTGATTTTGTATCAGATCTTGTATTACTGCTTCTTCTTGTTGTATTTCCGCTACATGGTTATTTGCTAGGGGCTAGGACATCTCCTTTGGAAATATTCCTACCTTACACTATGTCAAATGGTATTAGAGTGAAGGTTGTTATTGAGTGTGTAGAAAAATCACCAAACCTAAGGCACTTTGCACCAAGACTTAGGTTGGAGATGTTGATTTGAGAAGATCTTGATCTGGTGGTGTATTATTCTTTCTAAAGTACTAGATCTCTTGGTTGTTAGGTGGCATATAGTGGTTCTAACTTGCAATTATAGAGGGCTTATAGATGGATGAATGGATGCAAAGATGGAAGACTAAACTTTTTGAGGCATGATCATAGAGAGTTTGTGATTGCAGACCCATGGTCCTAGACTTGTGATGTGGTTCCTAATTGTTTGTGTGAAGTTGCAAGTTATGATTTGAATTGCAAAAAAATTGAGGTTTCCATAAGGAGCATAGCAATGATTTGTTGTAGATGGTTTACAAAGATCTTGGAAGATGGATCTTAGAGGATTGGACCCTAGGATGATTGAAAATATCCATGATATGGTGGAGAGGAGGCTTTTTGAGATGTCTAGTTGGTTTCAAGCTAGCTTAGTTGATTTAATTAAGGATAGGGTGAGGAAGGAATTCTATAGATGTTTTTGGATCTATAGTCTACTGATCTAGAAGAGAGTTGTTTGGTTGGTTAACAGGGTTGTTCATGATGGAAGATGGCGTATCATGCTTCAGGTGGAAGAGGTTGGTTTTGTTGATTAAATTGTGGATTCTGATACAAAACTTGTAGAGTAACTAGATGTTGCTACTAAAATATTACTAACCTTGTTGATGCTGGGACAAAGGTTGGTTTTCATGATCAGTTGGTTGAGTCTAACATAGAAATTGTAGAGCACTTGGTTGTAGATGATCTAGTTGGTATTGGTGATGAATTGTGTGTTGCAAAATATCTTGTTGTGAGAAATGAGATTACTAGGTTTGTAAGTTTGGCATATGTTGATGGAAATCTAAATTTTTTTTTTTGATATGGAGTTGTTTGCTATTGATGTTGAATTTGTCACTACTAGCATGGATTCACTAGTTTTTGATGTGGATGAGGATATGATGTTGAAGAATTATGATTAGTTTATTCTTGGGAGTGAGAATTCTAATTGGTTGGTTTAGATTCTAGCATTTGATAGAATGATGTGGATCTGGATGATGAGAAGAGTGTTTTTCTTGTCCCTATTGGAGTAGAAGCCTTTGGTAACTAGATTGTGGATTCTGATATAAAATTTGTAGAGTAATTAGATGTTGCTGCTAAAATATTCCTAACCTTGTTGATGCTGGGACAAAGGTTGGTTTTCATGATCAGTTGGTTGAGTCTAACATAGAAATTGTAGAGCACTTGGTTGTAGATGATCTGGTTGGTATTGGTGATGAATTGTGTGTTGTAGAACATCTTGTTGTGAGCAATGAGATTACTAGATTTGTAAGTTTGGCATATGTTGATGGAAACCTAAATATTTTTTTATGTTGAATTTGTCACTACTAGCATGGATTCACTAGTTGTTGATGTGGATGAGGATATGATGTTGAAGAATTATGATTAGTTTATTCCTAGGAGTGAGCATTCTAATTGGTTGGTGTAGAGTCTACCATTTGATAGAATGTTATGGATGTGGATGATTAGAATATTGGTTTTCTTGTCCCTATTGGAGTCCAAAGTGTTGACCTTGACTAGCTAGGGTTTGGATTGGATCTTGAGGGATCTTGCAAAACTATTATAGTAATTGCTATTATATTTTCCCATAACTAGGAAGGCCTTAAGGCCTAAAAAATTGCATGTAATAGTTATTTTATAAATAAAATGTTGTGATTAGGTATCAGATCTTGTGTTATTGCTTCTTCTTCTTGTGTTTATGCTGCATGGTTATTTACTTCTTTCTCTAGGCATCAAAGTGTGGGACACACTTTTCTATTTACCTAGAGAGTTTTGTGTAGGAGCGTTGAGCTTGGAATTGGTGAAGTTATGCTTTTCATGGATAGGGATGTGTTGGAGACACATTGGAGAATATTTTCTCATGATTTCATAGAGATTGGATGGACTGAGATAAAGTTTGAGTCATTTTACCTTGCTTCTAGAGATATATTATTTTGGTGTCTATTATAGGCCATGTAATTAATTTTTCACAATGAGTTCAACAATGACAATAATAGAGATTGAATAGGACCTAGATTTATACTTATGGTTTGAAGCATGAGTTCTAATTGAGTTAGAGATAGGACATATCACAATTTTCCTCAGACATCAATTTTGGGCATTTAGTTGTTGTTGTAGGCCAACTTGTGGCATTTATTTGTATTTAATGTGTTCTAGTTGAACTTGTGGCTTGGATTTGTATAAGAAGGGGTTGTTCATAGCCTTTAGTCATTATTAATCCATATTGGAGAAGAGGAGGTAGTTCAAGAGTGAGTTTTTTTTGAGCCTATGGATAGAGCACCAAATGTGAGGTAGTTTACAATAGGATTGTGATGGAGTTGTAAATGTATGGACAGAGTGTCAAACGTGAGGTAGTTTATACTTGGATCTTGGATGAAGTTGGAATAGAGCTAGTAGTTATGGCTTGTAAAACAAGGAGATTACTTTGTGGGCTTGTGAGCACAAGTTGAGATCTTCCTTGGATGTGTCTACCAAAGTGTTGACCTAGACTAGCTAGGGTTTGGATTGGATCTTGAGGGATCTTGAAAAACTATTATAGTCATTGCTATTATATTTGGCCATAACTAGGAAGGCCTTAAGGCCTAACACATTGCATGTAATAGTTAATTTATAAATAAAATGTTGTGATTGGGTATTAGATCTTGTGTTATTGCTTATTCTTCTTGTGTTTATGCTGTGTGGTTATTTTTTGGGGGCTAGGACATCTCCTTTGGGGATACTCCTACCTTGTGCTATGTCAAATGGTATTAGAGAAAAGGTTGTTCCTAAGTGTATAGATAGATTGCCAAAGTTGAGGCAGTTTGCACTAGGACTTAGGTTAGAGATGTTGACCTAAGTAGATTTTAATCTGGCAATGTATTATTCTTTCTAGAGTCCTAGATCTCTTGGTTGTGAGGTGGTATATTGTGGTTCTAACTTGCAATTTCAGAGGGCTTATAGATGGATCGATGGATGCAAAGATGGAAGAATAAACTTGTTGAGGCATGATCGTAGAGAATTTGTGGATTGCAGATTCATGTTCCTAGACTTGTGATGTGGTTGTTGATTGTTCATGTGAAGTGGGAGGTTGTGATCTAACTCACAAATAATTTCAAGTTTCACAAGGAGCATAGGAAGGATTTTTTTTAGATGGTTTACAAAGATCTTGGAAGATGGCTCTAAGAGGATTAGACCCTAGGATAATTGAAAATCTCCATGATGTGGTGGAGAGGAGGTTTTTAGAGATGTCTACTCGATTTGAAACTAGCTCGGATGATTGAGTGAGGAAGAAATATCATAGATGTTTGTGGAGCTGGACTGTCCAATCTAGGAGAAAGCTTTTTGGCTAGTTAAGAGACCTGTTCATGAAAGAAGATGGCATACCAAGGTTGAGGTGGAAGAGGTTGGTTTTGTTGATCAGATTCTGGAGTCTGATATAGAACTTGCAGAGCAGCTAGAGGTTGTTGCTAAAGATATTCCTAGCCTTGTTGATGTTGGGATAGAGGTTGGTTTTCATGATCAGTTGGTTGAGTCTAACATGGAAATTGCAAAGCACTTGGTTGTAGATGATCTAGTTAATATTGGTGATTAGTTGAATGTTGCGAAGCATCTTGTTGTGAGTAATGAGATTGTTGGGGTTGTGATTTTGGCATGTGTTAATTGAAATATACATGTCGCTGCTAATATGGAGTCTTCTTTTATTGATGTGGAATTTGTTGCTACTAGTGTGAATTCACTAGTTGCTAATGTGGATGAGGATTTCATGTTGAAGCATTATGTTTAGTTTATTCCTAGAAGTGAGCATGTTGATTGGTTGGTTGAGGTTCTTCTGTTTGATAGAATGATGCAGATGTGGATGATGACTAGATTGGTTTTCCTATCCTTGTTGGATTTGAAGCCTTTGGTAAAGATGAAGATGGTTATTGCTCTTTCTTTGGGCATCAAAGTGTAGGACACATTTTTCTATTTTCCTAGGGAATATGATGTAGGAACATTGAGTTTAGATTTGGTGGAGTTATGCTTTTCATGGTTAGGGATGTTTTGGAGACACATTGGAGAACCTTTCCTCATGATTGCATAGAGATTTGATGGATTGAGTTAAAGTTTGAGTCGTTTTACCTTGCGTCCAGAGGTATATTATTTTGGTGCCTATCTTAGGCTGTGTAATTAATTTTACAAAACGAGTTAGATGATGAAGCTCTTAAGGATTAAAGAGGACCTAGATTTCTACCTATGGTTCAAAGAACAAGTTATAATTCAAACAAAGCTACGAGATATTGCAATTTTACTTGGACATTGATTTTGGGCATTTAATTGTTGTTGCAGGCAAACTTGTGGCATTTAATTTATGTATTTGTATTTAATTTGTTTTTTAGGCCAACTTGTGGCTTCGATTAGTATAAGTAGGGGTTGTGGAGATCCTTTAGTCATTATTCATCCATCTTGGAGAAGAAGGGGTAGCTGAAGAGTGAGTTTTTCTTTAGTTTGTGGACAGAGTGCCAAATATGAGGTAGTTTAAAGCAAGATTGTGATGGAGTTGTGAATCTGTGGACAAAGCTCTGAATGTGAAGCAATTTACACTTGGGGGTAGAAGCAAGGAGTTGGGTCTCAATTTTGTAGAATTCCATGGATTGAGATCGTGCTCTTTTAGAAATGGATACCCATTTTAGGCTCGGGCACCCAATCTAAAATTTAAAAAATGGGCATCCATTTTTTTTAAAAATCGGGTTCCTATTTTTAATTTTCAAAAAATGGGTACCCATTTTTGAAAACATAAAAAAATTGTATTTTTTAGAAATGGGTACCCATTGTTGAAAAGTAAAAACTGGGTACCCATTTCTTAAAATTTTATTTTATTTTTTTTGGGGGGAGAGGGGGGGGATTTTATATGCTGATTTGAACTTTTTCAAAATGAGTACCCATTTTTTGAATTTAAATAATGGGTACTGGTTTCTTACAACATTAAGAAGGATTTTTTTCTGCAACCTTGTATTTTTGTTCGAGATAGGCTTGGTGAGGTGAAGCCTATGCCTTGACCTCTCATGTTTTCGCTAAGGCATTGAACTAAAAAATTCATGCCTTGCTATAATTTTTAGAGGCTCTTCTTGATCAAATTTTTTTATGAAACAAAAACCCATTAGAGCTCTCACTTTCTTGATTTCAAAAATATAAATTTTATAGTGCTATGATTTTATTTACTATTTTTGCATTTTTTTTAATGAAAGGTGGTACTTAAATGTAAAATAGTGAAGTTTACTAAAATTTTAATAACTTTTTATTTTATAATTTTTCTTAAATTAATTTATATGTCATCAATCTACATACAATTATTTTGAGGTTAAAATAAAGAATTTTTAAAAAAGTGAAATTTTTAACAAATTATATTGTTCGTACACAAGATGTTTTAAAATTTAGCTTTATAGCCAATTAATACTTAATAAAAAAATTTATTCAATAAAAAATTAAGGAAAAATATAGTCATCAATCTTAGGTGTATTAAGTAACTCCCTTTAAAAGGATTTATGAAAATTTATTTATTTGTGTCAAATTATGGTGTCCATACACAAGTGTTGTATGGTCCTAAAATAGGCATTTTGAAAAAGTGGTTTTTAGAGATACATACCAAAAATAAAATCTATCATATGGGTATACAAATAAATTACATATTCAAAAACTAGATTCTAAAAACAAAAAAAAATATTTCTAAAGATTATTTTTTATATTCAATCTCTAAATACCTCAAATTTTGACAATAATTGACAAAAAATTTCAAAAATAGGAAAAACACTTCCACTTTTTGCCCAAAAGTGAGACCCAACTTCTTGCACTTATTGTTGGATCTTGGATGAAGTTGGAGTAGAGCTAGTAGTTGTGGCTTGGAAAATAAGAAGATTGATTGGTGTGGCCCTAGACTAGCTAGGGTTTGGATTGAAACTTGAGGGATCTTATAGAATAGTTATTGTAATTGCTATTGTATTTGGTCATAACTAGGAAGGCTTTACAGCCTGGCACATTGCATGTAATAGTTATTTTATAAATAAAGAGTTGTAATTTGGTATCAGATCTTGTGTTATTTCTTCTTGTTGTTATATTTCTGCTATGTGGCTATTTGTTGGGGGCTAGTACATCTCCTTTGTGGATACCCCTACCTTGTGTTGCATTAGTATGGTTGGCACAAACTACCTTGCGTTGTGTCAGTAAGGTTGGCACAAACTAATCTGATGGGACACGCTTATCTTTGGTGGAAGGAACTACAAAGTGATAGAGAAGATGTGTAACACCCTACCAAGGGATCCAAAGGATTAACCTAAAGTTTCACTAAGTTTGGTAGCATATTTTTTTTTAAACATGAAATTAAATCCATCTACATCATTCGAAAGCAATAGCAAAAATTAAAATGAAAGTAAACATAACATTCATAACAAGTTACATTCTTTAAAGATCCCTTAACATTGAATTACATCGAAACATACTATTAATGAGTTCATCTAATACTACATCCACATGATTTAATAATGATAAGTCCAACTTTCTTAAATTACATTCCTAATTCTTCAATCATCCTCTATACATGCCACAAGGTATGAAAGGCTTAAAAGAATATACACCCATGTAAATTAAGTACATCATCATAATAAATCTAATCCATGATGCAATAACATAAATGAAACCACATATCATACATGATACATCATCATAAAAGATATAAACATCATAAAAGATAACCATTTTTTTCACAAACATAATTAAATAAGTGCACAGTTCCTCCCAACCGTAAATATCATCATTAGAACATCATGAACCCTAACCATCCCTCTATGCATAACATCCCAAGTCACCGAAGAGATCATCTGTATTATCATAGTAGGAATGTTACTCCTAAAACATCCTACATCATATGCAGAAAGATATCTAACATGCAAAGTAAAGCATAAGATAACATCATCTAACATATGCAAATCATCAAAGTAAGGATACATGTCCACCATCATAATCCATGAACAGAATGAAGA
This sequence comes from Cupressus sempervirens, assembly GCA_028749045.1. NCBI lineage: Eukaryota > Viridiplantae > Streptophyta > Pinopsida > Cupressales > Cupressaceae > Cupressus > Cupressus sempervirens. The sequence goes on from CM053792.1 coordinate 142,171,713, forward strand.
TAGATGCCAACAAAGAATGCATCAACCACGGTGTCTTAGATGGATCTCAAATGATAAGAGTGAAATAGCACTACCACCCAACCGTGTGGTACCGAAATGGTCCACTCCCACCACACTGAGGAGATTATCTCAAGTCCCAAACAAGATATCAATTCATAAAGCACAAATACTCTCTAAGTCCAGGGATCCTAAAAGTATACTAACTCAAAGGTTACAATCAAAAAACTGACATCTAATCCTAGAGGCACACAATGACATGTAGGAAACCTACTCTTTAAGTAGGCAAGTGTCATCGCATAAATCATGTAGAAGTTACCCTGGCAGTTAGCTTAGGACTCTAGGGTCCCTACTGATCCTTATGCAGCCACTAGTATCCTCTCATACTGATGAGGCATACTATGGAATGCAAGGTTGCAACCAAGCATTCTCTCTACTCCCATCCTAGTCTGTACAAGCACTCCAGGCATGGACGAGAACAAAACAATTATCTTTTTAGGTTCGTTTAATCCCCATTTAGTGTAAATGTTTTCACTTATTAAAATAACTTACAAAGAGTTACCATGGTAGCAACTTAAGGCCCCGACCCCCATTGCAAGCCACTTCTCGACACTATAAGTAGATAACCTACCCTAAGTTCATAGAATTATAAATCACAAAATCACCACAGTCCTATACAAGCGACTAGAAAAATACCAAAAGATAATCCACAATAAGAGCATTAATCTACATGAGCACATGAAAAGCATCCATAGATAATCGTGACCACAATATTTCTCTATTGGCAACTGAAGCTATCACTAATAATCAAAAGTATCCATTGGTTCTCAATAACCAAAATATATCTCAAAATCATACTGATCAAAGACTCCAAAATGGTTCAGTCAAAAAATGTCACAACATGACATCATCAAGAAATAAATCAACATTTTAGTTCCATCATGGCAACTGGAAAGTAATCCAAGGATAACTGATCGATGACTCAAAAATGATTAGTTCGAGTGTCTCATACACATACATCTCGGCTTCACACATGAAGACTAAAAAGCAATAACAAACAATAAATACAAACATCTCATAGAGCATGCCATCACATTACTATGGTTGGGTTTATAAATATCAAATTCAAGAAATCATCATGACATCACAATCATAACCCCTGAGCCTCTAGTAGACATCCTATAACTGGTCAACACTAGTCAACCCAAAACTCAAAATAGATAGCATAGAGAAAACACAATGCAAGCACATGTTTTGGTTTACTAAAATCACATAGTTGAAATAAGTGTGGAGGTTTCAGTTTCAATTTTTAAGTATACTTCATGCATATAAGTTTAATCATTTGACCTACAAGTCAACCTGTTTGTTCCCTCAATAATATTATCCTTCCATTATTTAAAATTACATTCTAAGACTAACTAAAGGATAAATATTTACTCATTAAATCATTCGACACTTAATAAAATCATTCGCTTTATTTTACTGAGATCAATGTTACTAATTGAATAACTCATCCTTATCATTAATTCAAATTTTCAACATAATCAAAGGATCATTATTCATTTAAATTATAAGAAAGCTAGTTACTAGTCTTCGAATAAGAAGATTATAACTTTATTAAAATGATCAATTAAATGAAACAATTAACATAGGTACACAATCCATGACTTTTATCATTCTAATAATACTTAATTAAAACTTAATTAAATATTACTAAAATTTAAGCCTTTTAATTTTTAATCATTATAATAACTAAATCATCATTGACAAATATTATAATATCTAAAGTCATTATTCAAGTCATTAGAATAAGACTTATCAACTTCGATGTAGATATTTTACAACTTTGTTTAAAAGAATCATTATTAGCATATCAATTAAAACTCCATAACTTAATTATTAATTTAATTTAATTAAGTCTAATTAATTAATTTAATTAATACTTACATACCTATATCAATGAGCCAATTAATATCAATTGATTTATAACTAACTATAATTTGTAAGTTAAAGGTCAACCATAACCCAATTCTCTAATATTAATAGCTCAATAATGACTTTTTAATATTTAATAAAAAGTTATATTGTAAATCTTATTAATTAATCTATAATGACAACATTTGTCATTCTTTTCAACGAATAATAACATTTCCTTAACAAATCCATATTATCGATAATCATTTCGATTAAGACTCTATTGCACAACTTAATTAATATCATAACTATATTTACAATTCATTAATCTTCATTGTCCCTTAATAATCAAATTAATAATTCAATATCTCTCCACTTTTAATAATAATTGACAAATTATTATTAATACTTTTAAATAATTTATCATTTTCAATAAATAGATTTACAATTTTTGAGAACCCTAAAATAATTGACAACTTATTCTAATTAAATATCACTTGATTAATTACTAAAATAAAATTTTATTAATACTATATATATATATATATATATATAATTAATATTCAATAATTTCATTATACTTAAAATTGAATTTGCAATATTCTATGTGTGTGTGTGTGTGTGTGTGTGTGTGTGTGTGTGTATACACACACACACATATATATAATCAATATTTAACAACTTCAAAATCAAGTTACATAACATAGACCTTTTTAACAAAACATAATATGCACATACCCCAACTATCGTCATGGGTACCCAGTACCCTACGAATGCCTACTGCGCAGGTGGGGTCTCGCCATACTCATGGCTCTTAACATAATACATGAACATGCCAACATTCAACATTGCTTTAAATAAAATGCAGGACAATATATGGTGTGTGGCTTAAAGGCCCAGCTAGACAGTCTTGACCTGTGGTCGCAGGTCTGCGGCTGCGGGTACTTGACCGCTGGTGCAAACAATAAATGGGGTAGGGATGGGTGTATCCTGCCCCACCCCCCCCATATGTATTATATATACAAACATTATTTTTTAAAAGCAATTTGGGCTCAAATTTATTAAAATGATTTCTTCCACTGTGATCTTATACAAATATATACATATATGGACATATGTATATGTATATATACATATATATGTATATATATACCTATATATATATATATATATATATACATTTATATATATATACATACACATACACATATACATATACATATACATATACATATATATATATATATATATATGTATATATATACATATACATATACATATACATATATATACATATATATATACACACACATATATATATATATACATAGATATATATATACATACATACATACATACATACATACATACATACATACATACATATATATACAAGTATTCAGATTTGTACAAATATGCATATTTTAAAATGAGGCATATACATAATCTAAAAAGAGCTTCCAATTTTAAGAACTTTCTTATAAAATATTTGTTCCCATTAATCTATCTAATAGGTTTGACTATAAATTTTGACTTAGAATTCTTCATTAAAATACAAACCCTTGTCTAATCAATCCTCGATTCTATTACAATTCGAGCCCAAACCCGATTTAAAACTAATTTTTTTTCATGAATGGAAGCTAGGGTTTTCTAATTGAGTTCTCTATTGATTTCTTCACACAAGAAGAGAATCAACATGCAAATCTGAATTAAACATTCATCACAAGAATTATCCAAGCAGTCATCTAGCAGACACAATTAAGATAGGAAGATAAAGTGTGCAAAAAGGGCATATGTGAAAATCACGAGTGCACCTAGATACTAATGCTAATTCCCTTCTCCTCAAAATCCACACAGCAAGCTCCATCCTTCCCCCACATTCTCAGTCCTCCAACCATGCTCCAAATGCTTTCCCTAAGCTTCTAAGAGTGCCTCATTATAAAGAACTCTCAAGAAGCACCTAGCATGTCTCTAGAAGCAACCAGAAGGTGCTGACAACTAAGCACGAGATTTTTCCAACCTTATAGATGCATCATAAGGTTGTAGACACCATGTGCTTAATTGTGCGCTAACCCCTGTGTTGTTGACAACACGTGCATAATTAGAGTGCAAACTCTTGTGTTGTATCTTAATATATTTCTATTTTAATCTCATGCACTTACTTTAATAACTCCACTTGTTCTATCTTAATATATTTCTATTTTAATCACATGCACACATCATGCAATCTATAATCTTTTAATAATTTAATATCTTTTCCACTTTTAAATTCATTTTTGAAATTTAATTGCTAAAATATTTATTAACTTAAATAAATATTATCACATTCCAACTTTAAAATTATAACTTTTATCTTCAAATTTAATTATTTTATTTAATTAACTTCCTAATTAATTAAATAAAATAAATATTAAAATACCATATTAATTTTCCATTAATTTGAACCATTAATTAAATCTTTTAATTAGGCTTAATTAATAGAAAATACATCAAAGACTCATAAAATAAAATACGAAAAACCCACTATAGAAAAACACATACAAAATCAAACCAAAAGGGTTAATATCATGAATTACGTCATCTGACGTATTCGGAGGGTACCCAACTCAGATACTTGTCCTAATTTTCAATTAGGACAAATGGCTTAAAGGGTTGGGATTTGGACTTGAGAATTTATCTCCCATCTCTTGCCATTGAGATAATGTGATAGGGTACGCTCATCCTGGCAATTCAAGGAAGTCGATACCCAGTACCTACAACTTGCATAAAATCCATGCATGTACATACAATAAATATATGCTAAGCTAAATAGGAAATGGTAGGAAGTGGTACATCATGTAGATCTCGACTAATAGGTGACTATGACTCCCTTCTTTAACCACATCAAAAATGCCATACAGAAAGAAAACAAACATGTGCACACACCATACACATGCAAGTATGGGGTAAGTATCCATAAGAAAACACATGTCATAATAAACCATCCAAGTAATCATCATCAGTAACTAAAATAATTTAATAATCATCATGCATATATGAAATGTAGAGTCTAAGTAATCTTATCACATATCAACTAAATCCATAGCATAATATCTAATAGTCTCAAAACAATGCTGCTAACCATTAACATAAAACTAGCCCTAAAAGAGTTTGACAATGATAACAAAAATGTGACCTAGGGGTAGGCACTACATCCACCCCCCTAGAATTAGGCTTACTCCTGGAAGCCTGCAAGAATGAAAAACTAAGATACTCACTATGCATTTCCCATTGAACCCTTTCCCCCTATAGGGAAATATGATTCCATTGGTGACACTATAGTATGTAAAATATGCAAGTAATATCTTAGGTTCTGTTTTAGTTCACCTAGTTTCAAGTTTTCATTTTGAAAGAGATATACATGATAGTTGACACTAATGACATTCCAATATACCCAGAGCTCCCAATGTTGAAACTTAGGCTCTCATACCAAATATAATGCCCTACCAAGGGATCCAAAGGATTAACCTAAAGTTTCACTAAGTTTGGTAGCATTTTATTTTTTTTAAACATGAAATCAAATCCATCTACATCATTCACATGATAGCAGAAGCAATAGCAACAATTCAAATGAAAGTAAACATGACATTCATAATAGATTACATTCTTTAAAGATCCCTTAATGTTGAATTACATCTAAACTAACTATTAATGATTCCATCTAATACTAGATCTATTGCTGCAAAAAGTCAACTATTAGTAGGGGATCTAATTCAAATAACTTGTAGATGAAATTTATCAATTATAATCACCAATTCCCATTCTTATGAAATATCCCTTTTATAAACCCACAGACCCTACTAATTCATTGAAGCACTTCCTTAACTCCTTAAATTAAATGCAACAATGGAATCAATACACAACCCATCTAGATTACATTCAATCAATTGCACCTTATTTAATTGATCTCAATGTAAAAAAACTCATAAAATGGAGATAGAGATTGATAACACAAATGTAGTGTAAGTGCCCTTTCATATTATCATTTGAAAAGACTAATAAAATAACTAATAGAAACTCAATGAAATTTAGAATATCTTGTTGATTAGGTTATTGATATGAAAACATTAGAAAATTCAAAATCTTGAAAGTAAACTCAAAAAAACTACACAAAAAATGGCTTGATTACACTTTTGAACAAAGCAAAATTACAAAATTCTTGGACCTCTACAATGGATTAGAAAGAGAAAGATATAGAAGAATAATGGAATCCTAGATCTGATTTGGAAGTGACATGTGTCCACCTGTATCTCCATTCTTTTCTATTGTAAGACCTCTCTTATCTTTCTACCCGTGATATCTGATTTTATTTTCATCATTATTTTATAACAAACTTGAAATATCTCTTCCTTGATGATGAAAACCCTTCTATTACTAAAAAGTCTGAAATACATCATGAAATGTTGATAATACTTTGATTCAATTGACTAGGAAGTTACTAACTATTACATTTACTCGACTCACCATGTCATTGGAAATTAGATCTAAATTGCCTAAACTAAATTAAATTGAAAAGGGGATACCTAAGAAAAATCCTTGCATAACTCTAACCAGTGACCTCCTATGCAAAAAATTATTACAGAAATGGATAGTTCATCTTCTCCTAGTTCTGGTAGTATATCATACTATGTATTTTGGATGAAAATGGTGCCTCTATGTTGATTTGAATTTCTAGGCCCTGGGTCATGAACATAGCTCAAAATGAAACATTTAAATGTCCATATAGTATAAACTATATAAAACATTAAATTTATGTAAATCTCTTCAGCTTTTGAATTTTGAGCATTGAATATCTCTAAACCTTTAATTTTAATTCATTTTTCCTTTTGGTCCAATCTACATGTGCCAAGTGTTGAGTTATGATTTGACCATCACCATTTGGTTAAGCCCTACATCTTCCTCTCAAAAATTGAAATTTCATTACCTAATGCTATGAGCTTAAAATTATATGACAATGCATATAATATTACTTTTAAATTTAAATAATCATGATCTTATTGCAAACTCCTCATTTAATAGCATCACAATACCTTGTGTTTAACTCTATGATCTTGCAAAATTTTGTAGTATCACAAAACTTTGACTTTAGGCTCCTGACCTCATGATATGATTGTAATATTATACACTTTCATGTTTTAAGCCTCTCTGATCATATAACTTTATCATCCATGTAGCATCTTACATCTTCCTTTGGGCCTCCCGATTACTCAATGGATCATAGCATTGGAGCACATTGAAATTTATTTCCTAATCTTATGAACTCATCATAATATCAAAGCTCTTCAAACTACAATTCCTAACCATATGATTGCCTCCCAGAGTTATCACATGGAACCATTTTTTTGGGCATAATTTAATCAAAAAACTTCATTACCTTTTTGTCTAGTTGTCCCCACATGGTGGGCCCATTTTTTCATCTTATATCTTGCTTCTTATTTCCCTGATGACATGAAAAGATGCCCCATCATAGCATCTTACACTTCAATTCTATGTTCTTCGATGTTCTCACCACATTGTAGCATCACAAGCTTTTCCTCTTTCTTCCTATGATCTCCCGACAATAGCTTACCTTTACACTGGTGTAGCATCATAGACCTACATCTTCTACCTCTCGATCCTACAATGACCCCATTTTTAGTAATACCAAAGATCACCAAAAGGAAAGGTAATAAAACTACCACATGATCATATGATATAAAGGAAATCATAAGATCAGGAAGACCATCTTTCTCATCCATGATACTATGATATAACACTTTATCTTAGGATTGGGATATTGAAAATTCTTCATTATGATACTTCACTAACCCTCTTGTCGTAACATCATAGAAGATGATGTAAAAGAAAAAATGAAGACCCACTTATGTTTAAAACCTAGGGTTAGGGATTAGAGTATGATTTAATGAAAATTTATTATAATATGAGATAAAATCTGAACCCTAGGTTTTAAATTTCATACTTGGGATAACAATGAGAAATTTAGATGAGGGAAAAACATGCTAGGGTTTCCTCTAGAGATGAAATCAAAGAAATACATATAAACCCTAACCTCTCTATACTCTTTTTTTTTTACCATAAATTTTGTAAATTAAACTTCGTGAAAATAGGAGGTACTAGTGGTTATATCTAGGGATGATGGATAACTTGTATCCATGCAAGAATTTAGAATCTTTGGTAAAGAAAACCACATACTTGATATAGAAAGATAACTTCTTTTGAGACCATACAAATAGGACAATAGAACTAGAAAATTGTTCGGATTTACAAGTGGGAAGTATACTTTTGATAGGGGATTTGAATCAGAAATACTAAACTTTAACTAGAAAAACTTTTAACTTTAAAACATTGCATGCATAAACATATAAAATAACATGTAAAGAAAATGCATCCATATAAACATATGACACCAAATATGATTACCTAGATTCCCTCCAATGAGAAGGTAAAACTAGGGTGGGGATGACACCCACAACTCTTCACTAGTGTAGTAATAAAGTTCACCTATTAAGTTACATATTTTGACCATTCTCATGATCTACCTTGTGAAAGGTTTTCCCTATTAAAAGCTTACAAGGATTGTTAGATCCTACCCTATTAAAGGATTTGAAAACTTTATCAAAAGTGTACCTAGCTAAAGGATTTAGAAAACATTCATTTGGAATGTCACCCTATTAAAGGCTTTATATAATGGTTGTTAAACCTACCTATCTCCATAGGACTTCATTCTATTAATAAAATTATTAGAAATTATAGTAGAATGTTTGACCTAATTACTTGCACTCTACTTATACTAATTTTAGATCCTTGTTCTGTCCAATTTGATCCTCATTGATTTGGTATGAGAATGCTATAACCTTGATCCTTTAGTTTTGATAACATATTCTACAATTCTATCCTTCTTCTAAGTCACCTTCAACTTGATCAATTCAATCCTTTCACTTCCTTCAAATCTTTGCTAGCATTGTCTCCTCACATGCATTCTCTCTAACACACACTTTGAATTATGGGGCTTTGACTTCTTTAAAAAGATTTTGTAACTTAGGGTTAGGTATGAATCTATGATTGAGATTCATCTAACTTCCCTACTCAAATATTTCTATTTTTTTTATTGGTTGCATGTTGATTGCATAGGGAATCCAAATAGATTCGATCTTATCTCTAAGCTTCAAGATCTATCCATATGTTAGCTCAAAAATAATTTACATCTTAATTTGTGAAGGTACAAACTCATATGCTTATTTTTTGTTACTCAGCACTTACTAATTATTGATGCTTGACACTATCTATTTGCTTAGTATCTGAATGATTGAGCACTTGTTAAATTTCTTGCTTGACACATATTGTATCTTGACATCTATATTATGCTCGGTATCAACTTAGAATTTTTCTTAAGCATGTTGACACACAGTTGTCAAAACCAATCCAAGATAAAAAAATCCCCCTCTTTGACATGAGTATCAAAAACACTTAATTATACATGATGAAACTAATCTCCTTGAGTATAATATACATTCTATTTGGCATATATACAAAAATTCAAAAAATTTCAAAATTGTGTAAAGAACTATATACCTCAAAATTTTGTATCTCCCCTTGAGTTGATGTGTCATTTGCTTGTATCCAAAATCTCTCTAAGTAGACTGATTTGCCTCTATTGATACTCCTTGTCTTTATTCTGAATTCTAAATTCTAATCCTCTTTATTTGATGTAACCTATTATGCCTTGTTTCCTATTTTTCTCTTCTCCTTTCTTTTCTCTATTTATTTTATCACTTCCTCTTTCATTTTGGCTCCCTCTTTCACATGTCTCCCCTTGTAGATTAAGTACCCTTATAGCTTTTCAATTTCTCCCCCTTTTCTTTTAATTTCTCCCCCTTTTTGACACTTATGTCAAAGGGTCTATACACTGACTAAATATTTTGCCAAGAAAGTTTTGTTCACTTCCATTACTGATGTATCTTTTGCATATTGCTCTTTAGGTTATCCACTGGTAGGTATAGGGATGATAGAAGATGTTTCCTATGTTGCCATCTTATACCTAGTCAAGTGAGCTACTATTTTTTGCAACTCATCTATATTGACCAACAATAGATTACAACATAATTGAGCTTGTAGAGTCGATTGGTCAAGGATCTTCTTGAGATCCTCTATAGTCAATGGGTTTATGTTCTAACCAAATTCATCAGGAACATCCTTTACTTTTATTGTTTCTATAGCTGTAGAAGTGTCATGTGGAGGACTTGGAGGTGGCAATTGTGTGTCTTAAATGCTCTAATTTGTTTTCTACTCTTCAACAGTTTCCATATCATATTTTTGATTTTTCTTCTCCACTATATCATCTGCCTTTCATTTTTCACCTTCACCTTCCTTATCATTGTCATCTTCCTCTCCATTGTTTCTTCCTTCAAAGGGATCTTTCTCTCCTTCTTTTACAACTATTAGGCCATAGATTAATTTCCACATTTGAGTGGACTTGTTAACAACATCTTCAATCTTATTCTAAAGAATGCTAAAGGCTCTATATTTGGGTGCAAATTTACTCCCATGCTTCTTATTGGCCTTGGTTATTTTCCCTTTTGTGCGCTCAAGCATTACTCAAGCCAATGTAGACTATCTTATTTCTTTCTCCATATTAACGCAATAGTGTCATTTATTTTCAACAATAGAAAAAAAATCTTTGGGCATTGAATTGTCAAGTTCAAGTGGAGTCATCTTGAACTTTTCCATCATGGTGTAGACTGATTCTTCAACCATGTTTTCTTCTCCTCTACTCAACTTATTGAAATCAATGCTCTTTAAGCTAGTTAAGTCTACATTATCTCTAATATTATCACATATACTTTATAAATTAGACTTTAATGCATGACTTATCACTCTAAATTGTCTTGTGTCTTTTGACTCTGTTCTCTCTTCATCTAAGTTAGGTTGAGCAACATATTTTCTTCTTAACTTATTCTAGGATGGACCTTACTACTTGGTAGGCTTCTTCTTTTCTTGCTCCTTAGCCTCCTTAGTTCTGGCTCTTGTACTTGCCCTTGTAGTAGGCTTAGCTAGACTTGGCTTGGCATTTTTCCTACCCTTGGGCTATGTTGTAGGTTTTTCCTGAGCTTTACTCTTTTTGGGCTCTAGTTTGGTTGATGCTTCCTTTTCTTACTCTTCCTCCTTGGCACCTTCTTCCTCTTTAGCACCTTCTCTCATGCCTTGTGTTAAGTCAAGTGGCTCTTGGCCCTATTCTTCTTCTTCTTCTACTTCTGTTATCTCTTCACCAAATTTGGCCTTAAGCTTTTTGACCAATTTTTCCTTTTTCTTTAGGGTTCAAGTAGTTTTCAACTCCATCTCTACCTTATACTTTACAACATCAAAGTACCAAAAGGTTTTACACTTTTATCAATGTCTTTTGCAAGCAATGTTGTGATTGCTACTAAGGCCTCATCTATGTTTATCTCATATCCAAGTGGCCTTAGCCATCTCACCCTTGATACTAGTACTTGGATATAAGTACATAGTCAATGTCAACTAAGAAAAAAATGTCATTGGTATGTTGATTCACTAGGGAGACTCGAATCCTTAGTCTTTGCTACATGGATTTCTTAAAGTCCTCAAAATAGATTGTCATTAAGGTTTCAAAGTTAGCTCCCATCTACTCTATGTACTCATTTACTTGTACTACTATAGACCTATTTTTCTTCCAACTTATCTTACCAAAAGAGGGAAATTCATTTTGAACATAGAAAAATATCAATATTGATCCAAACTTACACTAAGCACTCTTGGATCTCCTTATTCCTGCTAAATTCTCTATAATCTATTGTAGTTGTAGTTTTGCTAGATCATATGTATGATCCTTCTTGACAAGTTTGTGTCCCACATCAACTACAATGCAAGGTACACTATTCAGTCATCTTGACTAGTAGAATTTATGAGATATAACCCTAACAACATATTCTACAAGTGGATCTCTAATTGTGTCAATAGTCATGCCTCTTTTATTCTACTTTTTCCTAGTGTTCTTATCTATGGCTTATTTTGCATCACTCCTTAGGGTCTTTGGTCATTCTAGGGTTGGGTATCATGTTACCCTATGTATGATTTTTTTAAAAATTTAATAGCTCCATCTTCGAACCATAAGAATCCATCATGAATTTTGCTCAAAACTATTCTTATCCACTCCATCTTGAAAATTATAGGGAAATCTAAGGCACGAGTTAAGCCCTTCCTTTCAACAATCTAAAATTCTTTCTATAATACTCCATTCTGACAAAGTTTATCATAGGCTTGTCAAATCTCCATGTCACCAATTTCTCCAACTTTACAATTATAACACTATCTGACATCTTGCACCATAACAACCTTAGGTAGAATAATAAACAAAGTTCCAGTAGGGTCATTTTTGTAAGCCACTTTAGGAATTGGCCTAAAATTTGGTTGTTTAACTTCATTACTGACCAACTAAACCTCAAATGGCTCCTTGTCCTTGGGATTCCTAGAGCTAGATGCCATTTCTGAAAACTAGGGTTCTAATATGTAAAAATTGTGTAATTATGTAGCTCATCACTTGAGTAAATAGCTTGAATCAATGATGTCACTCTTAATCTCTATTGGAATCTCTTGATTTCTTTTTCCTTTCTTGAAATTTCTTCTATGCTCAACTTGCTCTTGCTCTATGTTTCCAATCATGAAAAATGATCAAAAACTTGACCTTATACCCTTCATTACATAGCATTTAATCCTTAGTGCATATACAACTATCCACTTGTCTCCTTATGCATTTTTTTCTTTATTTGGATTTCATTGATTTTCGAACACTCAAAATCCACTGAGTATGTGCAGGATCATGGTGTACCAAACTATGGCCTTAAGTGGCAGTGAAAAACCAGCAAATCAGGGTTATGTCAACTTGACACATAATTTTAAAGTGGTTCTTGACTTTATATCAAAAATTTGTAAGAAAATAATCTGTAAGAAATTGAATCTAGTTTCTAAAATACAAGGCCTTATCTGGAGAAAAAATTATTTGATTGGTCAAAAGTTTGGATTTTAATGCAGTGCTACAAAAATTTCAGGGCAAAAATAAAAAGTAGGTGTATGTTTGACCACCTTAATCATAATCAAATGATAATATTTTTAAATATAATTTTAGATATAAAAATTAGACTCATGCCTGGATGTGATGCATATTTTTGGAAATTTTTATTCCAAATAAATAATTAATTATGAATTTTCTACTATAATATTTTTAGAATTAAAAAACTCTTGTGTCTGACCACCTTAACTAGTTCAAAAAAAATCAAAATTAAGTTTTTTTTTTTTTTTTTTCTTATACTAGTCAAAGCATAGAATGTGACATATCTTTTGGATCTCACAAATCTTATACGGTTTGAAAGTTATAGCTATTTTTCAACCAGTATGTCAATCAACACATTGTAGCTAACTCCATTAGAAAATAAGTAATAATTACTTACTGAACTCGTAATTTGACAAAACTTACATTTATGAAAAGCTAAGAACATTCTTAAGAAACCCTTTTCATTACATCAAAATTTGGTTAAAAAAAAGTCGTCAGATACATGCTTGAAGTAAGAAACACATAAGAACATGCCAAAAACACATTTTCAGGATGTTTTAAAGATGACCATATAAGGTTGGTATTGAAAGATATAGTAGGAATTATAAAGGTATTAATTTTTTTCATTTAGTATCAGGATGGGTGGGAAAAAGGTGGGAATAGATTTTGAAATTCTTTGCGGCATTTCAGAGCTACATATTTTTCAGATCACCACTTTTTGGCACACCATGATCCTGCACATACCCCAATAGAGTTTCCCTTAATCAACTTCAATAAGAATATCTTAATACTTAGAAATCACTACTAACTCATCTTGAACTGACTTTGGTAGACAACTCAACATATACTAGGATTTTACTTAGCATCTAGAGGAAACTTTCCTTACTTGACAGCAATGTGAAAACTTTCAAGATTTAACATTGTGTCTTTATTCATGCGAATCTATCCTTTTCAATACTAACTTATTATAGGAACTGATGTATGATGAAACATTTAAATATCAGTCCTACATACCTTCTTTTTCTTAGTTTGTTCAAGTATGACAACTTGACCCTTTAGGTGAAGTGATCCCTTATTTTGATGTGTTGCATCCATCTTTCTTCTTCCATGTCTTATTCATCTCTCTTCTAATGTGCTCAAAATATATCTTTCATTTTCCTTTGTTTGACTTTGAGTTAGGTGCCTTTGATCTTGTTAGATAGTGCTTGCTAATATAACCAATCTTCAAACAACTAAAGCATGTAGTTAGGCTTAACTATTTGTTGTAGCTTCCACTAAAATTTGTTCTTATGCAATTTTGAGAGATGTGTCCATATTCTTGACAATAATTATAGCTATGTCTTGTATTGTAGTCCCAATTATAGGAATTTTCATGGCTTCTTCCCTTATTTGATAACCATGTGGTCTTGGGTCTACACTCAAAGGCTTTGTGTCCAAACTTCTGACAATTTTAGTAGTGTCCTTCAAATCTTTGTGCATGCATGGTCCTTTTCCTACATTCACTTGACCCTTTAGGTGAAGTGATCCCTTCTTTTGATGTGTTGCATCCATCTTTCTTCTTCCATGTCTTATTCATCTCTCCTCTCATGTTCTCAAAATCTATCTTTCATTTTCCTTTGTTTGCCTTTGAGTTAGGTGCCTTTGATCTTTTTAGATAGTGCTTGCTAATATAACCAATCTTCAAACAACTAAAGCATGTAGTTAGGCTTAACTATTTGTTGTAGCTTCCAGTAAAATTTGTTCTTATGCAATTCTGAGGGATGTGTCCATATTCTTGACAATAGTTATAGCTATGTCTTGTATTGTAGTCCCAATTATAGGAATTTTCATGGCTTCTTCCCTTATTTGATGACCATGTGGTCTTGGATCTGCACTCAAAGGCTTTGTGTCCAAACTTCTGACAATTGTAGTAGTGTCCTTCAAATCTTGGTGCATGCATGGTCCTTGTCCTGCATTCGTGTGCCCAATGACCTTTTTTGTTGCACTTGTAACAATGTGTTAGATTCTTTGTCTTGGCATTCTAACTAGCATTCTTATTTATACAAACATTAGTTGTATGTCCTTTCTTACCAAAAAATGACAAGTGGGTTTGGAGTTATTACCTTTGTCATTCCTTTTTTCAACAGTCTTCGATGACTCTCCTTCTTCAATGCTTGTATAGCCCAAATCTGATGTGTCTTTATTAGATCTAGAGGATTTTAGTAGTTTCTCAAAGTACTTGATGGCTTCATTTGGCTTGTTGAAGCTTTTAGCAAACTCCTCTCTTTTTATGTCATTCTATAGTTTCTCATTTTGTAACTTCAATGTAGTTATCTCAATATCCTTGACATTCAACTCATGATGGGCATTCATCATTTGACTTAGGGTATCAAACTACATTTTTGAGATCCTAGACAACTATGTTGATTTTTGTTCCAATCTATTTGACATGATTCTTTTGTCTTCTTCAATCATACCCTTGTCCTCTATGGCTTTCTTCTTTTGTTCAGTCACTTCACATAATAGTATTGCTTGTGATTCTTGCTCCAATTTAACAATTCTAATATCTTCAACTTGTACTAAGTTCTTGTCCATGAGATTTACAATTGATTCATCAAACTCACATGAGTTACCATTTGCAAATAACTTTGTGGTGTTAATCTCCTTATATTGGGTATCATTCTTAGCTATGGCAATCTCTTTCCTTCTCTTTATCAAACTCCTCAAAGCATTTGTAGCTTCAAACAATTGTTGTAGTAAGAGGTGTATCTCAATTTCCTAATTCTCAATGGTCTTTCCCAACTTGGCTCTAATACCAATTGTTGGGATTTACAAGTGGGAAGTATACTTCTATGGAGGGTGAATCAGAAGTACTAAACTTTTAACTTTAAAACATTGCATGCATAAACATATAGAAATAACATGTAAAGAAAATGCATCCACATTAACATTTGACACCAAATATGATTACCCAAAAACTATCCAATGAGAAGGTAAAATAGTGTTGGGGATGACACCCACAACTCTTCACTACTGTAGCAATAAAGTTCAACTATTAGGGTTACATATTTTGACAATTTTCATGATCTGCCTTGTGAAAGGCCTGCGTTGTTAAAACTTTATAAGGATTGTTAGATCCTACCCTATTAAAGGATTTTAACACTCTATCAAAAGTGTACCTAGCTAAAATATTTACAAAACATTCACTTTGAATGTCACCTTATTAAAGGCTTTATATAATGGTTGTTAAACCAACCTATCTCCATAGGATTTCATTTTGCTAATACAATTATTAGAAATTATAGTAGAATGTTTGATCTGATTACTTGCACTCTACTTTTTCTGATTTCATATCCTTGTTCTATCCAATCTAATCCTCACTAATCTGATATGAAAATGTTGTAACCTTGATCCTTTAGTTCTGATAACTGATTCTGCAATTCTATCCTTCTTCTAAGTCACCTTCAATTTGATCAATTCACCCATTTCACTTCCTTCAAATCTTTCCTAGCATTATCTCCTCACATGCATTCTCTCTCACACACACTTTGAATTATGGGGCTTTGACCTCCTTAAAAATATTTCATGACTTAGGGTTAGGTATGAATCTATGATTAAGATTCATCTAACTTTTTGACTCAAACCATTCCATTTTTCTAACTGGTTGCATGTTGATTTCATAGGGAATCCAAATAGATTTGATCTTATCTCTAAACTTCAAAATCTATCCATATGTTGGCTCAAAAGTAGTTTACATCTTAGTTTGTGAAGACACAAACTCATATGTTGATTCTATGTTACATGGCACTTGTTAATTATTGATGCTCAACACACACTAAATTTTATCTTGCTTAGCACTTGAACTTTCTCATCATCTATTGTTCATTTGGCACTTTAATTTTGCTCAGCACTATCTATTTGCTTGACATCTGAATGACACAACACTTGTTGAATTTCTTGCTTGGCACATATTGTAACTTGACATCTATATTATAATCAGCATCAACTTAGAAAATTTCTTAACTGTGTTGACACTCAATTGTCAAAACCGTTCTAAGATCAACAATAACAACACTGCATAGAGACATTTATAGGGATTTACAAATATGTATGGAATATACAAGGATATACAAGAAGCCCAAAAAACTATTGTTCATGGAAACAAAGATATCTTAAGAAAAATATCTCTTCAAGAATTGTCCATGAACTGGTAGTTCAAGAATACCTCTAGTTAAATCCTTCAAAAAATATGAATCTTCACGATTTTAGCATGAATGTTATATGGGCCAAGCCATATTGGGTCAAACTTACCATGTTTTCCTTTATCTTCTATTCTAACATTCCACATTAGCACCATGTCACCTATTTCAAATTTCCTCATAATAGCCGTCTTGTCTTATAGATATTTCATATGTGACTACAGCTTTGCATTCTGAATAGAGGAATCTCTTCTTGTTTCTTCCAATTGCAAGATATCATCCATCCTAAGTTGCATTTCATAAATAATATTACCTTCATAAATTTGAACAAATTTATACATCTCCTTTAAATTATTTTGTGGAAGTCTAGCCTGTATGCCATAAACTAAATCAAAAGGAGCACATCTAATGGCCTTATTCATAGTAACCCTATCAGCCCACAAAGCTAATGGAAATTTTGAATCTCAAGCCTTCTTGTTCTCTCCTAGAATCCTTTTAATAATTTTCAATATGCTCTTATTGCTTGATTCTAGTTGGTCATTCCTTTGGGGATGGTAAGGTGAGGATATGTACTCTGTAATGCCATACTTCGTATAAAATTCTTTATATTCTTTAGATCTAAAACACATAGCATTATCAGTTAAAATATTTTATGGGCATCCAAACCTGGTTATAATATTTTTCAAAATGAAATTATTCACTACTTTACTTGTTGCATTCTTAATGGGAATTGCTTCAACTGACTTAGTAAATTAATTATTAGCTACCAGATTTTAGGAATGTCCACCACTAGACTTGTTTGGAATCTCACCAATAAAATCAATTCCCCACTATTGAAATGGTTCTTGTGCTTCAACCGGTCTTAATGGAAACTTTCCAAAGAACTTTAGCTTTACACCAAATCTTTGGCAAGTGTCACATGTTTTAACAAACTCATGGGCATCTTTGAAGAGTATTGGCCACCAAAAGCTATCTTTAAGAATTTCGTGAGCTGTGGTCTTAGCCATATAATGACCTCCACACACACCCTCATACATCTCTCTTAAAATTTTCTCAAATTCAATTTCATCTACACACTTCAAAAGTACCCCCTCCATATCCCTCCACCATAACTACCCTTGTACTATAACATACCTTATAGCCTATAATCTTAGGAATTTTTTTTAGTTATCTATTAATCCTAGTGGGGACTTCATATTTTGCAAATCATAAATTACACCTCTATACCAATTAGAAGTGTCCATGTCATAGATATTATCCCTATAATCATCATCAAATTGGTTGATTTGATTTGCTTCTAAATTAGCTTCTATCATCATTTTGGCCAAGCCTTGACCTCTAACTAGTTTGGTGATCTGAATATCAATATTTAATTCCTTTATTCTGTTAATCCAGATACACCTTCTACTGGATACCTATTGTTGTGATAAGATGTCCTTAATAGTAGTACTAGGGACAAATACAATAAAAATTGCTCCCATTAGATAAGACATCAAGGCCTTGACTCCTTTCACCAGTGCATATGCCTATTTCTCATTAATATCATACATTAGTTCTACTGCCTGTAATGATTTGCTAAAAAATATAATGGATTTTTCATAACCTCCTTCATTTTTCTATAACAACACTCCAACAATTGTGTTAAATGAAGAAAAATAAAATATATGCATTAGTTTATCATAATTAGGTGCCCTAAGAACAGGTGCATCCTTAATAGCTTGCTTAATCTTCTGGAATGCAAAACTAGGCTCTCCATCCCACTTTATCTTAGGTCCCTTCTTTAACATTTTTTATATCAGTCTACTAATTTGTGCAA
Organism: Cupressus sempervirens; assembly: GCA_028749045.1. Taxonomy (NCBI): domain Eukaryota; kingdom Viridiplantae; phylum Streptophyta; class Pinopsida; order Cupressales; family Cupressaceae; genus Cupressus; species Cupressus sempervirens. The sequence goes on from CM053792.1 coordinate 142,190,722, forward strand.
AATTAGTCGTAAAACTTCTAAGAAAGTTGATTTGCCAAAAAAATGATCGAATTCCTTTAACACTTTTAGGCTTCTAAATTTTATCTATTGCTTTTTCCCTTCATAGGTCAATCCTCACTCCATGTTTACCAACTAAATGCCCTAGTAGCTTACCCACAATAACACCAAGTTACACTTTCTAGGATTCAAAGAAATTCCATATTTAAGGGCTCTAATAAATATGTTTTCCAAATGCATGGAGTGGTCCTTCTTATCTTTGGAATAGCTAGTTAAATCATCCTAATACATAGCGAAGAATTCATCAATAATATAAGCAAAAGCCACATCCATTGCACATTGAAAAGTATCCCCAAAATTAGTAAGCCCAAAAGGCATCCTAACATACACATAAGTATCCCATGGAGTAGTAAAAGAAATTTTAAACTATTCAGATTCTTTAACAACTACTTGATTGTATCCTGAAAATCCATTGATGATGGACATAAGTTTACAACCAGTGACCTTTTGTAGCATAGCCTCCATATTTGGCAAAACATAATTATCCTTTAATGAAGAAATGTTCAGATTCCTAAAGTCAATGCACAACCTTATATCTCCATTTTTCTTTCCAACAAGGACTAAGTTAAAAACCCAAGATGAATGTCTAAAAGGTTTTATGATCCCTACATCTCTTAGCTTCATTAGGTCCTCTTGCATTTTGGGGGCAAGAGTTGGATTAATTGGCCTCTAATTTTGTCTAAAAGGCTTAGCATCTAGTTTGAGTGAGATTTCATGCTGAAATAAGTCTTCCCTATAAGCTTTAAGGTCATCATATGACCATGCAAACACATGTCTATATTTTCTTAATAGACCAATCAAACCATGTCTTATTTTTTTCGGATCCTTAGCATTATATTCCTTAGTATCCATTTTAGATCTATCTTGATTATCAAAAATAATTTCTAAGACAACTAATCCCCTTGGGATTTTTTTTGTTTTCAATTGTACAACCTCTTGTCTAAAGACAATATCTCTTCCATCTATTTTTTATACATAGGCTACACAATCAACTTGTTGACTTGACAAGATATTTTCACAATTTAAAAATCTTAAAATGTCTCTATCATCTTCAAAAACTTGTAAGAACAAAGGGCCTAGTTTGGTCTTCAACATTGGATATATCAGCAAATATAATGTCTCTAAACTTTATTTCTATATTTTCTAGTAAATCGTCCATCTTATTATTAGTCCTCTCTTCCAAACTATCCCAAATGTATCAAAATATTCAATCATATCCCACACAACATTTTTGTATTGTTTCAATCTTTTCTTTTTTGACACATAAACATTTCTTACCTAGAACAAAACCAACTCAGAATCTCATATAACATGTAAGCATGTTATCCCATGCTTGTTTGCTAATCTAAGTCCTAATAGCAAGGCCTCATACTCTACTATATTATTAGTAAAAGGAAAACTCAATGTAAAAGAGAATTTGTATGTTAACCCTGCAGGAGAAATCAATAAAATACCTACACTAGATCCATCATTATAGCAAGCACCATGAAAAAATAGAGTCAATAAATCACCTCTATCTATCATTGTATCAGCTTCTACTTCTATCTATGATTTATGTGTATCTTTCTTCAAAATTAGAACCTCAGCTCAGAATGCATTAACATCTGTATCAACAAATTTTGTCATGTCGTCCTCTATCTATTCTATACAATTTTAGGTTCTCTATCTACCTTCACCAAATTCCAATCAATTTGGAAAGTGGCAAATGATAAGTCAGATTGCAAACTCCCACCCATGGCAACACTCTATTTTCTAGATAACAACATGCAATATTGAGGTGGAATATCAACAATCAACACACTCATAGTGAGTTCTTTTTTAGGATAAGTTGTCAACTTATATGACAAAGCATTAATAGTACCTATGATAGTCACTTCTCTTTTATCCATAGCACAACATCTTCCCTGAGTACTATCAACCTTTAGGTCCAATCCCTTCAAGATTTCAAAGGGCATAATAGTATTGGAAGCACCAAAATCAATCATGCAGATTTTCAATGTTTTACCATTCACAAGGATACTCAAGAAAAATGGTTCAACATTTCCTTAACATTGATTCATAGAACTATCCAAAAACATTTGGGGAATTTGAGACACAACAACTTTAGCTTTTTTTTCTTTTACCTTTTCTTTCCTACTATGCTTAGAATTATGACTCTTATTACAATCATATTTTACTTTCTCATCAAAAGCTCCTACCCATGCTATGACTTTATTTTAGTGTTTAGCAATTCTTAATAACTCAGAAAAAGGGACCTTGACTATGATCTATGATAAAACAACAAGCATTTCTATAAAAGAATCAAAGGGGACATCAATAATCATACCTTTTTTTTTCTTTACATTTATTAGAAATGCTTATAGTGCCTTGATGATTCTTGTCATTTGTAGTGAGCACCTTTAATACCTTCTCCTCTAACTTCTTAGGAAAATTATTTTGAAGCTCAGGAACCTTGGGCCTGTCCATCTTCTTTGGTTCCCATTTCATGCTAGTAACTTTGACCTTTAGAGTAGGAATCTCTTTAATCTTCACAACTTCTATTTTCTTAGGATCAACCCTTTTAATAAACATACTAGCCACCTTTCCACTATCAGCCTTCTAAGCCATATTTCTAGTTTGTACCTGAGTTACCATGCTGGTAGTAATTTGATCAACCTCTTCTCTAGAATTCTTCCTTAATATCACTTCTTCTCTCATAGCTATCATGTTACACACATCATCCTCAACATCACTTTCATCATAAAATAGCTATTATTGCATATCATTTTGAAACCACCTTTGCTCATTAATATCTCTGTCATAATCCTTATAGTCAAAATAATAATAATGTGACTTAAACATATTTTCTTCATGCACCTATTGCTCTTCTACCTTAGTCTAATTTCCAAAAAATTACAAGGGTACCACACAATATTTAGGAGCATGGGGCAACTGACAAGCAATACACCATGTGGGTTCAATAGTGCACTCAAGATCACCTACCACATTTATAGAATTTCTAGATAAGGGATCAAGGGTGACCTTATTATTGACATTATTTTTAGGGTAACATTAGGTTTACCATCTTTCCTAGTATTATAAGGGAAATTATGCAATCTATTCTGTCTATTGAAATTGGATTGATAAGGGGTCTTATTTTTAATGGGATTTTTATTAGTCCTATCTTGAGGAGAATTTGAACCTTTTATGGCATTTAAAATTTGACTCATCTCACTAGACTCTTGTTTCCTACCACCTACATGCTTGTGTTCTTCCTTTCTACTGCCCTTGTTCCCAAACAATCTAGGATCATCTCTTTTGCTTTCTAGCTTTCCTGAGATTCTCAAATTATTTTCTATATTTAAAACAATTCTAAAAGCATCTCTTAAGGTCCTAGGTTCCTTATCCCTAAGCTAGTATGCCATTTTACCATAAAAACCATTTAAGTAATCATACATATCTTTTCATCAACTCACATGGCCTACATCAGTTTGTACATCCGCTTCTAAAATCTAGTATTGAAGTTAGTGACAAACTCATTAGGTAACCTCTTAATGTTACTGAACTCACTTAGTATATAGCTTGGATTGTATTTGTCACCGTATTTCTCCTTGAAACAATAGTCAATATCTTTCTAGTCTATAATAGATAATTTAGAAAGCTTCTTGAACCTTTCTCTAGCATCCTCGGCTAATGAATGAACAAATAACTTCATGGTAACATCCTTAGCCTCAACCTCATAGTCACTCATCATATCAAAAAAAAATCCTTAAATGATCTTCATAAGTAATAGCATTGTTTCCAACAAATTTAGGCAACCTTTTCCTCATTTCTTGTCGAATGGTGTTAGGGAATCCAAGGATTCCATCAAAACATATCTACCTATAACCCTATAACTGAATAGGTCTCCTTTGCGGGTCAATCTTAGAGTTATTGGCAACATTTCTTTCATTTTTATTCAAAATATTATTGGTACTAGCATCTACAACAAATTGATTAAGATCCATTTTCTATGAAGAATAAGACAAGATAGAAACAAACAACTTAGTAGGATTCTAATTTGCATCATTTAATCTATCCTTTACATTATCTTTAGGCATAACTATAGATTTTCTTCTAGCATTTTCTAGGAATTTAATCTTATTATTCATCTCAGCTATGGCTACCTCATTCTCTACAATTTCTAATCTCTTGTCTAAAGCATCCCTCTCCTTCCTCTTCCTCTCCAACTCAATATTATAAGATGACATAGAATCATGGATCTGAATGATCTTTGTTGGTTCCTTAATCTTAATACTAACTTCCTTTTGTTTTCCCTTATTCTTGGCATTAACATAATGCTTTACATTTATTTCTTTATTCTTTTTAGCTTTTAGAGTCTTATAAATTATAATCTATTGTACTATAGGACCTTTTGTGTTTACATCTTAACTCTCTAACAACATTTTCTCTTGTATCTTAAGCTATTCAACTTGACCTATAATTTCACATTGCCAAGCATTGGCTACTAAATTTCATTTTTCTTTTCCAGGGCAACAATTTGCCTAAGTATTCTTTTCTTTTCTTCAAATTCTTTCATAATCCTTTCTTCCCTTTCCTTTTGAAATTTCCTATCTATGGCCTCTTGCTCAACAAGTTTTATCCTCAAAATCTCATTCTCGTCAGGATCAAGAATAGTACACTTAGAACAAGAATTTTTCTCATCATAAAAACTTTTAGGCTCTAACTGTTTTGGTCTTACTCTTTTAGGAGAATGGTTTGAGATGAGAGGGTTTCTACTTTGTTAAAAAGGATCACTACTACTTCTATTATCCAAACTAGGAGCATGTTGTTGCACAACCTTCTCTTGGTATATTACTTTAGGAGTGTTAAAGAAATCATCATTGGATAGTCCTGGATGAGATCTAGAACCTTTGTAAGAGGATTCCCTTTCATTAGCAGAAAGATGAACTTTCTTTCCCCCGGTTACTTACTCTTGAGAATGGTTTCCTCTTTGCATCTAAGCTTTCTTAACAGCCCAATTCTATCTTCCTTTAAGAGGAAGATCAGCTTGTAATTTGATCCCTAGCTTTTTCTTCACATTTTCCCACTTGTTCTTCATACTTTTCATAATTTGAAAATTTCCTTAAACTTGACATTAGTTAAAACCTTTTTGAGTCACCACCCACCTTACTAGAATGGGAATGATTTCTGAATAGACCACAATCACTTTAATAACAATTTCAAATAAAATGTGAAAACCCACAAAACCATGGAAAAATCCATGTCAAAATCCTTTCTCAAACTCTACCAAGGGAAGACAATAGATCTTGAAATAATGCTACTTTATGATAACACTAAGCATCTTCCCAGTAGAGTCACCAATTTTGTTAGCTCTTGATTTAACAATGATTATTATTACTAGAAAACAACAAAATTTATTATACCTAGAGGTACCCAATGCTCATGATTAAATAAACTATGTCTTTGGGCCAACTACACAAAGCACAATGCTTCCTACACTTTTGGCCTAGCAAAACTAAGGTGGGAGTACCTTAGGGATTCAATTTACTTCTTGAGTCTTACCCTTAATCTAGAGAAACAAAAAATATGGTCCAATTTCTCTAATATATGTGAAACAAAGATGAGCTACAACAGCTAAAAGTAGCTCATAAATTCTCATAGATAGTTGATGACCACCCTAATACACTTGATACAATATTTGAATTATTTACATTTGAGTATAAATTTGATAGATGTAGCAGAATTTATTTCAATTTGTCTTTGATTTAAATAACCAGTGCCTTATCCATTGCTACATAGAGTCAACTATTAGTAGGGGATCTAATTCAAATAACTTATAGATGAATTTTATCAACTATGATCACCAATTCCCATTCTTATGAAATATCACTTTTATAAACCCACAGACCCTTCTAATTCATTGAAGCACTTGCTTGACTCCTTGAATTAAAAGAAACAATAGAATAAATATACAACCTATCTAGATTGCGTTCAATCAATTAAACCTTATTTAATTGATCTCAAACTAAGCAAACTCATAAAATGGAGATAGAGATTAATAACATAGATGTAGTGTAAGTGTCCTTTTGTATTATCCTTTGAAAAAGATGATACAATAACTATAATAGAAACTATATGAAACTTAGAATATCTTGTTGATTTTGTCATTGATATGAAAACATAACAAAATTACAAGGCTTAAAAGTAAATTAAGAAAAACTAAACATAAGATGGACCGACTGCACTTTTGTACAAAGCAAAATTACAAAATTTTCAGACCTCTATAATGGATGAGAAAGAGAAAGATATAGAAGAAGAATGGAATCCCAGATCTGATCTATAAGTGACATGTGTCCACTTGTATCTCCATTATTTGGTGTTGTAAAACCTCTCTCATCTTTCTACCCATGAAATCTAATTTGATTTTCATCATTATTTTGTAACAAACTTGAAATATCTCTTCCTCAATGATGAAAACCCATTCGTTACTAAAAAATCTGAAATGCATCATGAAATGCTGATAATGCTTTGATTCAACTGACTAGGAGGTGAAAAAACTTGCCCATAACTACACTTTTATTACCTTTTACATTCACTTAGCTCACCATGTCACTGGTAATCAGATCTGAATCGCCTCAACTAAATGAAACTGAGAAGTGGGTACCTCAGACAAATCTTTGCATAACTCTAACTAGTGACCTCCTATGAAAAAATTGATTTTAGAAATGGATAGTTTATCTTCTCCAAGTTCTAGTAGTATATCTATGTACGTGAAATGCAGGCCTCAGATCCTTACATACACTTCAACATGGTCATTACCTATGAGATCATCCTGGAATAAACATTGTATTATTTATCAAAAAGTCTAACAGAGTGACTTGTTGCCTTCTAACTAGAAGTATTACGCCTTTGCTCTAAGAATGAGAAGTAGGAAACCAAACCTCTAGAATGAAGGATTTATGCAACTAAATGATAATGTAATTAACCTAGGTGAGATATGCAATTTTTAATCTAAGAAATAAAATAACATACTATGTTAAATGGATGCATATTTAAAATCTAAATGATATTACAATGTCATAGCAAAGCTATGACAATGTGAGCAAGGTTAGATAGAATTCTAGCATAAGTTTGACACTAATTCCAAAATTCTCCTCCTTCATAATGAGGAATGGAGACCTTCTTTTATAGAATCCAAGAGATGATTGATGGTTGAGATTAACTAGAATGGATGATCAAGATTGAAGAGGAGAGCCAATATAAAGGAAAATTCCTCATGAAAAGGGAGTTAACTGGTTGCCTTTGAGTGATAAAAGGAGTTAACTGAGTCCTTTTTGAGTGATAAAAGGAGTTAACTGATTCCTTTTTGAGTGATAAAAGGAGCTAATCCCTTTTCAAGAATATTTAATTTAATAAAATAGAATATGACCTCATAATTGAATAACTTTAATTAATTGAATAATTAAATTCAATAATTAAGAAGAGGAGGTTTCATATTAAATTATATGTATTTAATTCCTATGTATATTAGCTAAAGAGGTAATTTTAATTTTAATTAAAGTAGAAAACTCATAATTAAATTAAATTAAATCAATAGGTTTATAAAGCTAATTTGAGTTGATACTTTAGGAATTAAATAAATAATATGATTAATATAGATTAGGGTTTTCTGTATTTGACACCTAGGTCAAGTAGCGATTATCAAAATTAGAATTGCCTAGTAAAATATGACTTAAGAATAATTGTATAAACCAAAGTTGGTTAATATGGCAATGTGCCAATTTTGGGGTATTACAATATCATACTGCATATTTTGGATGAAAATGGTGCCTTTGATGTTGATTTGGATTTCCAAACCCCAGGTCATGAATAGAATTCAAAATGAAACATTTAAATGTCATATAGTATAGACTATATAAAACATTAAATTTATTTAAAGCTCTTCAACTTTTGAATTTTGAGCATTGAATATCTCTAAACCTTTAATTTTTATTCATTTTTCCTTTTGCTCTAATCCACATGTGCCAAGTGTTGAGTTCTGATTTGACCATCACCATTTGGTCAGGCCCTACATCTTCCTCTAAACATTTGAAATTTCATCACCTGATGCTATGAGCTTATGATTATATGACAATGTGTATCATCTTACCTTTAAATTTTAACATTCCCAATCTTAAAAAAAACTTTTCATTTCATAGCATCACAATACCTTGCATTTAACACTATAGTCTTACAAAATTAAGTAATATCACAAATCTTTGACCTTGAGCTCTCACCCTCACAATATAATCATAATATCACACACCTTCACATTTTAAGCCTCTCTGATCATATGACTTTCTCATCAGCATAACATCTTACATCTTCCTTTTGGGCCTCCTAATCACACGACAGATCATAGCATCAAAGCACATTGAAATTCATTCTCAATATTATGACCTCATTGTAATATCAGAGCTCTTCAAACTACAATTCCTGACCATATGATTGCCTCCCAGAGCTGCCACATGGCACCATTTGTTTGGGCATAATTAAATCAATATTTTGCATTATCTTTTCTGCCAACTGTCCCAGTATAGTGGGCTTATCTTTACATATTATACTTTGCTTCTTATCTCCTTGATGACATAAAAAGAAGCCCTATCGTAACATCTTACACTTCAACACTGAGTTCTCTGATGTTCTAACCACATTGTAGCATCACAAGCTTTTCTTTTTTCTTCCTACAATCTCCCAACAACAACTTACCTTTACGCTAGCATAGCATCATAGACCTCCATCTTCTACCTCCCAATCCTACAATGACCCCATTTGTCATAATATTGAAGATCACCAAAAGGAAAGCCAACCAAACTGCCACATGATCATACATTATAAAGACAATCGTAAGATCAAGAAGACCATCTTAGCTTTAACCCTCTTAGCTTTAAAACCTAAGGTTAGGGCTTAGACTATGATTTTATGAAAATTTCTTGTAATATGAGATAAAATCTAAACCATAGGTTTTAAATTTCACACTTGGGATAATAAAGAGAAAATTAGATGATGACAAAATATGCTAGGGCTTTCACTACAAATAAAAACAAGAAATAAATATAAACCCTAACCTCTCTATACTCATTTTATTTTCACTAGAAATTTTGAAAATTAAGCTCAGTGAAAATAGAAGCTATCAGGTCTCATGGTTGAGTGGAAGTCTTGTGGTTGAGTGAAAGTGATGCAAGACAACATTAGGTTGAGGGTTGACAAGTTTAATGGGAAAAACTTCTTCCTACAAAAAATGCCAATGGACTTCCTTTTTTAGAAATATTTATGTAAACCATTATAAAGAAAAATTGAGAAACAAGGAACTATGATAAATGAGTTCTGAGAGATTTTAGATAGAAAGGCCTTTGCAAGTATTCAATTATTCTTGGCATCGTCAATGACATTTAACATTAAAAATGCAAAGACAATGGAAGAGTTAATGCAAACCCTAGAAAAACTATATGAAAAGCCCTCTACTTTGAACAAGGTATTTATCATGAAGTATTTATTTAATATGAAGATGGCACAAGGTGGATCTATTTTAGATCATTTAAATGAGTTTGATATGGTTACTAGTTAGTTATGTTCTATGAATGTCAATTTAGATGAAAAAATATGGGCTCTCTTGATTTTGATGTCTTTTCTTGAAAGCTAGAATGTTTGTGAGTAATTCTATTTTTTGTTATAATACCCTAAAATTTTATGATATGATTGGTGTTATTCTAAGTGAGGAAATTCATAGGAAAACCTTAGGTTTATCTATATCAAGAAGTCATTTGAACACACAAAGAAGAGGTAGAATGACTAAGAGAGGAAACCATTCTAGAAATCATGTGAACTATGAGGAGAAAAGGTCTCAATCCAAAGGACCAGCTGATTCTTGGTACTATGGGAAACCAGGGCATAAGAAGAAAGATTGTTGAACTTGAAAGAAGAATGAAGGAGACCAACAAGATGGAAACAAGAAGGTAAATATTTTAAGTAACAAATCTAAAGAGGATTGTTTTTCTCTTTATTTAGAAAATGTTGATGTTTCTTGTGTTTTAGATTTTCTGGCTTCATTTCATGCCACACCCTATAGAGGTTATTTTATTGATTATGTCCAAGGGCATTTTGGGCTTGTTTATTTGGAGGATAATGAATCTTATTAGATTTTTAGGATGGGAAAAGTTAAGATTGAGTTATGCAATGGGAATCATTGGCTACTACATGAGGTAATACATGTTTCAAGGCTGAGTAGGAATTTAATAAAAGCAAGACAACTTGGTGATGAGGTTTGTATAGTTACTTTTAATTATAAATATTGAAAGGTTAAAAAAGCTTCCCATATAGTAGAAAAAATTGTGAAAGTAGGAACCTTATATCTTTGTTTAGGTCATATTGTTCCTTCTACTTTAATTTTTTTGGAGAAAAATGAATGTACAAGAACACTTACTATAGCTGGGCAGGGAGAACAAATAGTTGATGTAGATTCTGATATAGCACTATGGTACCATAGACCTGGTAATATTAGTGAGAAAGGTATAAGATTATTTTATTCAAAGAAAATTTTACTAGGTATGAAATGTGTCAATATGGACTTCTATGAAAGTTCTATGTATGAAAAACAGAAGAGAGTGAGTTTTGTGAATAGTAGAAATAAAAAGAAAAATGAGAAATTAGAGCATGTGCATATATATGTATGTGGACCAACTTAGGTATCTTCCCTTGGTGGCTCTCATTATTATTTTACATTCATTTATGATGCAACTAGAAAATTTTGGGTTTATTTCCTTACAAATAAATGTGATTTATTTTAAACTTTTAAGAAATGGAAATGCTAGGTTGAAAATGAGACTAGTAAACGATTAAAATTTCTTAGATCTGATAATGGTGGTGAGTATTGTATTGATATTGTGGTGATTGATCATGTAGTGTGTGTTGATGTTGTGGCCTAAAACCCTAAAATAATCAATTTTAGAGGTTTTCCTAAAACATTTTTATAAGTGGCAGAGATGCATAATTCATTATGTTGGTGTACATTTTTGCTAGAGGGTATGTGTAGGATCGTGGTGTGCCAAAAAGTGGCGATCTGAAAAATATGTAGTTCTGAAATGCCTCAAAGAATTTCAGAATCTATTTCCACTTTTTTCCCACCTATCCTGATACTAAATGAAAAAAATTAGTACCTTTATAATTTGTACTATATCTTTCAATACCAACCTTATATGGTCATCTTTAAAACATCCCGAAAATGTGTTTTTGGCATGTTCTTATGTGTTTTTTACTTCAAGCATGTAGTTGACAACTTTTTTTTAACCAAAATTTCATGTAATGAAAAAGGTTTCTTAAGAATGTTCTTAGCTTTTCATAAATGTCAGTTTTGTCAAATTACGAGTTTAGTAAGTAATTATTACTTATTTTCTAATGGAGTTAGCTACAAAGTGCTGATTGACATACTGGTTGAAAAATAGCTATAACTTTCAAATCGTATAAGATTTGTGAAATCCAAAAGATGTGTCACATTCTATGCTTTGACTAGTATAAGAAAAAAAAAAAAAAAAACTTAATTTTGATTTTTTTTGAACTAGTTAAGGTGGTCAGACACGGGAGTTTTTTAATTCTGAAAATAGTATAGTAGAAAATTCATAATTAATTATTTCTTTGGAATAAAAATTGCCAAAAATATGCGTCACATCCAGGCATGAGTCTACTTTTTATATCTAAAATTATATTTAAAAATATTATCATTTGATTATGATTAAGGTGGTCAGACATACACCTACTTTTTATTTTTGCCTTGAAATTTTTGTAGTACTGCATTAGAATCCAAACTTTTAACCAATCAAATATTTTTTTCTCTAGATAAGGCCTTGTATTTTAGAAACTAGATTCAATTTCCTACAAATTATTTTCTTACAAATTTTTGATATAAAGTCTAGAACCACTTTAAAATTATGTGTCAAGTTGACATAACCCTGATTTGCCAGTTTTTCACTGCCACTTAAGGCCATAGTTTGGTACACCATGATCCTGGACATACCCTAGATAATATAAAGGTTGAAGGCTTTTTAGGTGGACATAGCCTAGATTTTGGGTGAACCATGTTAAATTTGTGTGTTATTTGTGTTCTTTGAGTATTTTTTTTTCTTGTATATAATTTTTAATTCTTATATTGTTCCTGATCTGTCAAATCCTAACAATTGGTATCAGAAAATTATTTATTATTATAGATTGACAAGACTTTTGTATTTGAGTAGGAGAAATGGAGGATTCTAGATTCTAGATTGAAAAATTTTGTGGCCAGAATTTCCAATTATGAAAAACATAGGTGTTATATTATTTGTATCAAAAGGATATATGGAAGCTATTAGAAGGAAAAGCCAAGAAATAGGGAACCATCACAAATGAAGATTAGGAGATCCTGAATAGGAAGGCACTAAGATTTTTTTAATTGTACCTTGCATCGTCTATAAGATTCCACATGTCAAAGAAAAAAAATTATAGTAGAGCTAATGGAGACATTAGATACATTATATGAGAAACCCTCAGCTTCAAATAAGGTATTTCTTAAGATGCATTTGTTTAATATGAAAATTAGTGAGGGAGGATCTATAGTGAATCAATGAAATGAATTTAACATAGTTATGAGTTAGTTTTCATCCACACAAATTTCATTTGATAAAGATGTTAGGGATCTCTTAATCTTATGTTCTTTGCCAGAGAGGTAGAACATTTTTGTTATGGCTATAAGTAACTCTATCTCTGGTTCAAATACTTTGAAATTTGATGAATTTGATGGTGTTATCCTAAGCAATGAAATGTGAAGGAAAAGAGCAAGTGTAATTTTCACCTCATCAGGTTACACTTTAAACATGCAGAACAAAGGAAGAACAAGGGAAAAGGAAAGGTTCCTTTGCATGACAAGTCATGAGGAAAGTTAGAGAAAGGAAATTTTCAATCTAAAGTTCAAAGAAATATTGTTGGTACTATGGAAAGCTTGGGTACCTCAAGAGAGACTATTGGTCTCAGAAAAAAAGAATGAGATGAAAATGAAGATGATGGTAAGGAAGCTAATGTTGCAGCTAATACCTTACAAGATGCTTTAATTTTATGTTTGGATAATGTTAATGATTCCTAGGCAATACATTTTGGGGCTTCATTCCATGCTACACCCAATAGAAAATATTTTCTAGATTATGTTCAAGGTGATTTTGGACAGCTATATTTGGGTGATGAGGAGCTCTATCCCATTGTTGGGAAAGAAAAAGTAAAGATCAAGTTGCCAAATAGAAATGACTAAGGTACTATAGGAGGTGAGGCATGTCCCTTATTTAAGAAGAAATTTAATTTGTGTTGAAGGCTACATAGTCATGTTTTCAAACAATATTTAGAAGGTCACTAATGGTTCATTAGTAGTAGCTAAAGGTACAAAGGTAGGCACATTTTATCTATGTACTGGTAACACTTATTCTCCCTTATCTATTACTAATAATGTTAACGTAAGGAAAACTACTATCTAGATGTTGCAAGAACATATTATAAAATGTAGCACCATAGTCTTTGGCACATGAGTGAGAAAGGGATGAAAATCCTTAACTCTAAAAATATATTGCCAGGACTAAAAAATATTGATTTAGAATTCTATGAGACTTTTGTTTATGGCAAAGAAAAAAGAGTCATATTTCTTAGAGTTAGGAAAGAAAAGAAGAGTGAGAAGTTAGAGCCAGTGCATTCGGATGTATGAGGACTAGCTCAGATATCATCTCTTTGTGGCTTTCATTATTATGCTATTTTTTATAGATGATTCAACTAGGAAAACATGGGCCTATTTCTTGAAATAAAAATCTGATGTTTTTGAAACATTGAAGAAATGGAAATCTTTGGTTGAGAATGAGACCACAAAGAAGTTCAAGTGTCTTAGATTCAATAATGGAGGTGAATATTATAGCACAAACTTTGAAGATTATTATTATACTAATAGAATTTTATGGTAGAAGATAGTTCCAAGAACCCCACAAGGAAATGACGTGTCAAAAAGAATAAATAGGACAATCGTTGAACATGCAATGAGCATGAGATTGCATGTTGGTTTGACCCTTCATTTCTGATCAGATGTTGTAAACATTATTGTGTATTTGTTAAACAAAGGACCTTCAACCCCTTTGGATGGTGGTATTCTAGAGGAAGCATGGAATGGAAAAAAGGTAAATTATTCATTTATGAAAACTTTTGGTTGTGAATCTTTTGTCCATGGTGATAAAGAAAATAGAACCAAGCTTCATACTAAATCTTTAAAATGTACCTTCATTAGATATTGAGTAGATGACTATGGTTATACTTATGGGATTTTGAAAATCTTAAAATAATTAAAAGGAGAGATTTTATATTCAATGAGAAGGTCATGTATAAAGAACAATTGTAGGAAAAGAAGCATTAATAGGTCAAACAAGAATATGTGGTGTTGGATGAGACTCCTAGAAATGAAAAGCCACTGGTACTTGATGCTAAACAAGAATAGGTTATCCCATAAACTCCTATATGTTTTGGAAATTATACAAGGTCAATTAGACCTCCTAAAATATTTTCTCCTTCTTTGTATTCTATTTTATTGATTAATTCCGGTCAACCAGAAGAATATGAAGAAGTAATGCAAGTGGATTTCAAACAACAATAGAAGCTAGGCATGAAAGAGGAGATAAATCCTTGTTGAAAAATAAGACTTGGGACTTATTCTCTCTATTTTAAGGAAAAATATCATTTCCTAACAAATGGGTTTATGAGCTAAAGGAGGAAGATGTAGGAAAGAAAAGGTATAAGTCTAGAGTTGTGGTAAAGGGTTTTCCATAGAAAAAGGGTATATATTTTGATGAAATATTCTCCCCTATTGTAAAAATGACTTCAATTAGAATTGTACTAAGTCTTGTGGCTACAAATGACTTACATCTTGAACAACTAGATGTCAAGAACTTTTCTCCATGGAGATTTGGAGGAAGAAATTTGCATGCAACAATGAGAGGGATATGAGGTAAGGAGTAAGGAGAATTTAGTGTGCAAGTTAAGAAAAAGTTTGTATGGCCTAAAGAAGGAACCTTGAAAATGGTATTTAAAATTTGATAGTTTCATTGATGGATAAGGGTACCATAGATGTCATTCTAATCACTATATATATTTTAAGAGATTGGATAATTGAAGTTACATTATCCTGTTACTCAATATTGATGATATGCTTGTTGTTGGGTCTAATATGAAACAAATAAATGAACTTAAACATAATTAGCAAAGTCATTTTCTATGAAGGATTTGAATGCTACTAAGAAAATACTTAGTATGAGGATTACATGGGACAAAAAAAATAGAACCTTCAATTTGTCCCAAAGTGAGTATATAAAGGTGTTGAAAAGATTTAATATGTGGGATGCAAAAGAAATCAATACATATTTGGCTAGTCATTTCAAATTGACTAAGGAAATGTGCCCAAAGACATAGGAAGAGGTAGATAAAATATCTCGCATCCCATATTCATCATCTTTTAGCAATCTAACACATGCAATGGTATGCACACAACTAGATATTCCTCATGTAGTGGAAGTTATCAGCATGTATATGAGAAATCCAAGTATAGAACATTGGAGCATTGTCAAATGAATTCTTCAATATTTAAAAGGTACTACTAGAAAGGAAATATATTTCATAGCATCAAGTTCTTCTCTAAGTAGTTTTGTTTACTCTAATGTGGCAAGAGATATTGATACAACAAGGAGTACTATAGGATATATTTTCACTGTAGGAGGCACTACAGTTAGTTGGATTTCTAGGTTGCAGAAGGTTAATGCACTTTCAACCACTGAAGATAAGTATGTAGCTACTATGAAAACTAAAAAGAAGATGATTTGGTTACAATATTTTCTGGAGGAATTGGGTCAGAAGTAGGAAGATCACCCATTATACAGTGATAGCCAGTGTTCCATTCATCTTCCAAAGAAATCCTCTTCCCATTCAAGGAAAAAGAAAATACAGCTAAGGAATCATTTTATAAGGTATGTTTTGGAGGATGGCCGATTGTGGCTTGAAAAGATTCGCATAAGTGAAAATCCTATAGACTTGATAATGAAGGCAGCCCCCAAGGAGAAGTTGGTTTCTTACTCATCTTCTATTGGGCTTCTTGATTAATGATTGTGAAGGTAATACAAAATAAAGTCTTTTGTCTAGTAGGAGTTGCATGTACTACATTGTCATATGGTTTCAGTCTCCAAGTGAAAGATTGTTTGATGTGGTTTACGATTAGTCTTCAAGGGGTATATTGTTCATATTATGGCTACTAATCATTTAGTTGCTTTTTCTTTTTTGGAAAAGAAAACCAACAATATTGTAAAAACCTAAAATGATCAATTTTAGAGGTTTCCCTAAAATACTATTATAAGATGTTGATATGCATAATGGATTTTAATGTTGATGTACATTTTTGTTGTATAATATAAAGGTTGAATTCTATATAGGTTGATGTAGACCAAGTTTTTAAATCTCTATGTTATCTATATTCTTTGAGTATTCTTCTTTTGTTTATGCATATAACTATTTATTCTTAGATTGTTCTAGATTTGTCAAACCCTAAGATATTGCAGTCATGAATTTGAAGATTATTGCTCAAATAATGGTATTCATAGATAGAAAACTATTCAAAGGACTCCATAATAAAATGGAGTGGTTGAACACACAAATATGATGATAATGGAACATGCAAGCATCACGAGGTTGCATGTTGGGATACCCTTAAATATGTCGATAGAGGCTATTAATATAGATGTATATTTGATGAATAGAGGTCCTTGTACTCCTTTGGGTTGTGGTATCCTAGAGGAAGCATGGAGTGATAGGAAGGTGAGTTATTCTTTTCTCAAAAGCTTTAGTTGTGAAGAATTTGCACATATTAATTCTAAAAATAGAACCGAGCTAGAGGCTAAGTCAATGAAATCTATATTTGTTGGATATGGCTTTGATAAGTTTTGTTAAAAGCTTTGGAGTTTTGAAAATCATAAAATTTTAAAAAGCAGGGATGTTATATTCAATGAGAAAGCATTATACAAAGATTTGTTGTTGCAGCATGAGAAGAAAGAAAATGATTATGTAGTGTTGGATGATACTCCAAAAGTTGAAGTTCTAGTAGTTCCTCATGCTTTGCAACAACAAGTATCACACACCCTAGTGAATGTTAAATAGTCAACAATCCTAAGTAGACCTCCAGACATATTTTCTTCCTCTTTGTACTCTAGTTTCCTAAATGATGCTAGTGAAATTAAATGTTATGGTGATTTGTGTGGGTGAGTACAAAGATTTTTTTAAAGTTGTCAATGAAAGAAGAGATGGACTCTTTGCTAAAAAATAAGACTTGGGATTTATAAAAGTTGTCTACAGATAAAAGAGCTTTATGGAATAAATGTGTTTACAAGTTTAGAGATGAGGATGGAGGTAAGAAAATAGTTAAAGCCAATTTAGTGGTAAAAGGATTTTCATAGAAAAAGGGGCATTAATTTTGATGATAAATTTTCTCCTGTTGTTAAAATGACTTAGAATTCATACTATTTTAATTATTGTCACTATTGAAGATTTGCATTTGGAGTAGCTTCATATTAAAAAAATCCTTTGTTCATGCTTGTTTGGATGAATAAATATATATAATACCTCCACAAGGATTTGAGGTCAAAGGTATGGAGAACTTAGTGTGTAGATTGCTGAAAAGTTTATATGGCTGAAAGGAAGTATCTCAGCAATGGTATTTGAAATGTGATAGTTTTATGGATGAGCATGGATATAATAGGTGTGATTCAAATAATTGTGTTTATTTTAAGAGGTTGGATGGTGATAGATACATTATTTTATGCTTGTATGTTGATTATATGTTTGTAGTTGGGTCTAACATGGATCACATTAAGGGATTAAAATAAATGTTAGCACATTCATTTTCTATCAAGGATTTGTGTGTAGAAAAAAAAATCCTTGGTATGAAAATTTGTAGAGATATGATGGAAAAAAAATTTGTCATTATATCAGGTTGATAATATTTAAAAGGTATGGAAATGCTTATGTATGGAGAATGCTAAAGTTGCCAGCACACCTTTATCTAGTCACTTTAAGTTGACTAAGGAGATGTGTCCAATGACATGAGAAGGGGAGGATAAGATGTCCATGCTAGCATATTCTTTAGATATAGGAAGTTGAATGCATGTTATGGTATGTACTGGGCAAGATATTGCACATGCAATTGGAGTTGTTAGCAAGTATATGAGTCATCGAGGGCTTGTGCATTGGAATGTAGTGAAATAGTTTCTCGAATATTTACGAGGAAAATCTAGTAAGTATTTATATTTTGGGGTCTCTAATACTTAAAATAGGAGCTATCAAGCCATGCTAACTCATATTTGGTAGGGGATATTGATAATATGTAAAGTATTACATGTTATGTATTTACTATTGGTGCAGTGTTAGTGAGTTGGGTTTCTCAATTGTAGAAGGTTAATGTTTTATCAACTATAGAGGTAGCCAAGGAAATGATATGGCTTGAGTTCGTCATGGAAGAATTGGGACATGCATAAATGGATAACTATTTTTTTATATATAGCAAGAGTGGCATTCATCTTGTGAAGAATTTTTCTCTATGTTCAAAGAAAAAATACATACAATTACAGAACCATCTCATTTGGTTAGTTTTGGATGATGAATCATTAAAGTTTGAGAAGATACATATACATGATGATCAAGCAAATATGTCTACCAAGGTAGTAACAAGGGAGAAGCTGAAATCCTCTTCAGCTCTGGTTGGTTTTCTAGATTAAAAATATTAAAAGAACAAATAGGTCTAGGGTGGTTTGATATTTTAGTAGGATCTATAGGTTTAGCGGTGCTATGATCGATCTCCATGTTGGAGGTTATTGTTGTGGAGTCTGATTAGTCTCCAAGTGGAAGATTTATGTGATGTGGAGCCTAATTAGACTCAAAGGTTTATTTGATGCTATTTCCCTCTAGATAATTTCTACAATGCCAAGGGGTAGCACTCATTGTGGGGTCCAAAAATGACCCTACTATTGTAAAGGGCATTAGTTGCTCTTTTTCTATTAGACAGCTTATTCTAGCCCTAATTTTCTATGCAACAAAAGGTTGTGTAAAATGGCTTAGGGTTAGGGATTTCAGAATGCATGGTGATATTGTAGCTTCTTGTGGCAGTATTGAGCTATAAGGGATTGCGGATTATAATAACTAGATAATAATAATATTGGACATGTTTTTGGTAGATGTAGCCTAGGGATTGGGTGGACCACATTAAATCTTTGTGCCTTGTGTTCTCTTTTGTGTGATCTATTATTTTATGATATTGGTTATATTTGCATGTAACTATTATTTTTGTTCGTGGTTTATCCTAACAACCTTCACTCTAATACCACCTCACATAAGGATAGGGAAGAAAAATTGAACTATGGGGACATTCACCAACCATCTAGTAGATTATACACAAAAGCCATAACATAAATATGGAAGGAAGAAATTTATTTATTTATATCAATGTAGATATAACGAGACAATTTTCTAGGCATATGGCCTACCTAGTTCCAACATATAGAACATAATATAATTAGTGAGGTTAGAAGCTAAGGCTTAGAGACATAGACTACTTCTATCTTTTTCCTTGCTATCCTAATCTTTCCTATCCTCATCATAGACCTCAAATATATGGCCATCAATAGCACAATTCAAGATGATAGATAAACTTATTAAAAAATAAAGGTTTTTCCCCAAAGAAAAGTTGGTGACACGCAACTAAGACAAATATTATCCATGGACACCAATATAGGTCCACATATAATCCAATAATAAATCCCTGAGGCCACATTAGGTTTTGAAATCATGTGAACTTCACATAACCCAATCGACACATATTACTTCATATTCTAGGAAATAAATATGCATTAAGAGACAAGAAGGATAACTCTTTAGCAAGATAGAATTAAGTTTCATAAAGATAGGAGATGGTTCCATGATTGGTCCAAATTAAGAATCTAAGTGTGTGGAAAGGAATAACTCATACAAAATATATTGTCTCATAAACTATGCATTGTCATAGAAAAAATTAATATATCTTTGATTGATGCTAGACTGTCAAAGAACTGAAGATGCTCCTGCATTAGTAATAGATAAGAAGATGAAGTTAAATCACAAAACAATCCCTTTTTTTATTGTTTTCAAATTTTTTTAATGTTTTCATGTTGTTGGGATTTTATTTTTTTATCATTTTTTTAATTCAAAAATTTCAAAATAAAAAAATTTAATTTCCATTCAAAATCTTCTCTACCTTAGTAAAAAATGTTCACAAAATTGTGTATCTACATATGTTGAACAATTTATTATAATGTCTACCAAGGTGGAGCCAAATTAGTCCATTAGGATTCTATAAAAAATTGGGGAAATGCTTGATTTATACAATATTCCAAAAAGTTGACCATTCAAAAAATTTTGAGATTTATTATTTTTATGGTAACATGCTAAACAAGACCATAAAAATAAGGGAATTCTAAAGCAAAATATGATAACAATAAATTAAGATCCAATAGGGAACTAATTCATTTTACACATGTATATGGAAAAGTTATTCCTTGAATTGTCATATTTCTTCATCCTATACATATTTCTATGGTTAATTAACTTTAGTTTCTTCTTCTAAAGAAGTGTTTTTTCTTGAGGTTTTCTTTGCTTCTTAGGATATGAGAAATACTATTATTTATATATGTGGCTCCTATTAAAAGTCATAGAATAGTCATATTCTCCCATCTATAGTTACATTAGTCATTTGATGTTATGTTGTTCCATACATGTTTTAATATAGATGTTTGAGAGAAAAGGTATTGATTAGATAAAATGGGAGAGAGCCCAAATCTAATAAATGGATTTTTCTTGACTAATTAGATTTTTCACAAAGTAATTAATTATTCATCAACCTGATATCATTTAAGTTATTTAGTTGAACATGCTTTTATGAGAACTTTTCTTTGTTAAGATGATGCTATATAATAGTAATGGATGAGAAAAAATGTTACGATCTAACTTAATCACCACATAGGGTTTCATCTAGGTTTAAGTTTTCTATAAACTAGAAATTCATTTAGTAGACTACAATTATATAGATGTGATATGAATGAAATTAAGTTTTAGTTGACTTTTGAGTTATAGTGGGGAGTTGATAATTTTTTTTCCCAATTTATCTTAAAACACTTTAAACATGGATGTTATCAATGACCATTGATAAAATATAAATTTTGCATTAATTTTAGTTTTTTATATGCTAGACTACAATAGTGCATGCTTTAATTCTAGTTTTTTATATGCTAGACTACAATAGTACATGCTTGCATCATTCTTGCTTCATTCCATCTTAATGAATTTTTTATCTCAACTTTTTCTAAAAATATATTTGCATAATGGAAACTAGTGGTGCACTATTGAAACTCAAGCAATGGAGAACTATAATGAATTCACTACTAATATTGTCACCTCAAAATTGATTTCCTATTGATAAAGATAGTTAGTAATAGAGATGTGAGGTGTCTATTTAGACTTTAGAGTTCATAAAAATTAACTATATATACATAAGAATAGAAATACACTATCTTATGTTAAATAATTTATTACCTAATATTCATCATATGTCAATCATATGATTATGAAAACAATATCTTTGAATTATTAGACACAAGTATAAAATCCATTATTTTATTTTAATTATATACCCAATATAATATTTTCATCAAGGCTAGTCATTTGATAATGAAAAATACAGCTTCCAAAATTATTACGTACAAGTTCACTCTAAACAAAAAGTCTCCAAATCACCATGTTAAACTCTCCATCCCTTTCAAACAAAGATATAAAAGAACAAATAAATATATTTAAATATGCCATATTTTCTTTTCTTCTAAAAAAACATTTATTTATATACAAAATAGTTTGTCTCATCACCATAGAAAAGATATTTCATTGATTGATGCTAGATTGTCAAAGAACCAAAGATGCTTCTACATCAATAATAGATAAGAAGATGAAGTTAAATCACAAAACAACTTTATTAGTTGTCTAGATTTGTAACCCTTTTTTTAATTGTTTTCAGTTTTTTTAAATGTTTACATGTTGTTGGGATTTTATTTTTCATCTTTTTTTAATTCAAATATTTCAAAATAAAAAAATTTAGTGTCCCTTGAAAATCTTCTTTACCTTAGTAAAAGATATTCATGAAATATATGTTGAACAATTTATTATAATGTCTATCAACATGGAGCCACATTAGTCCATTAGGATTCTATAAAAAATTAGGGAAATGCTTGATTTAATCAATATTCCAAAAACTTAATATTCAGAAAAAAATTTCAATTTATTATTTTTATGGTAACATGCTACACAAGACCATAAAAATAAAGAAATTTTAAAGTAAAATATGATAACAATAAATTAAGATCCAATAGGGAAGTAATTCATTTTACACATGTATATGAAAAAGTTGTTCCTTGAATTGTCATATTTCTTCATCCTATACATATTTCTACGGTTCATTAACTTTACTTTCTTCTTCTAAAGAAGTGTTTTTTTCTTGAGGTTTTCTTTGCTTCTTAGGATATGAGAAATACAATTATTTATATATGTGGGTCCTATTAAAAGTCATAGATTGGTCATATTCCCCCATCCATAGTTACATTAGTCATTTGATGTTATGTTGTTCCATACATGTCCTAATATAGATGTTTGAGAGAAAAGGTATTGATTAGATAAAATGGGAGAGAGCCCAAACCTAAGAAATGGATTTTTCTTGAGCAATTAGATTGTTCACAAATTAATTAATTATTCATTAACATGATAGCATTTAAGTTATTTAGTTGAACATGCTTTATGAGATCTTTTCTTCATTAAGATGATGCTATATAATAGTAATGGATGAGAAAAAATGGTTACGATCTAACTTAATCACCACATAGGGTTTCATTTGGGTTTAAGTTTTCTATAAACTAGAAATTCATTAAGTAGACTATAATTATATAGATGTTATATGAATGAAATTAAGTTTTAGTTGAATTTTGAGTTATAGTGGGGAGTTGATAATTTGGTTTCCCAATTTATCCTAAAACACTCTAAATATGGATGTTATCAATGACCATTGATAAAATATAAATTCTACTAGCCTTAATTTTGGTTTTTTATATGCTAGACTACAATATTACATGCTTGCATCATTCTTACTTGATTCCATCTTAATGAATTTTTTATCTCAACTTTTTCAAAAAATATATTTGCATAATGGAAACTAGTGGCGCACTATTGATACTTCTCAAGCAATGGAGAACTGTAATTAATTCATTACTAATAGTGTCACCTCAAATTTGATTTCCCACTGATAAAGATAGTTAGTAATAGAGACGTGAGGTCTCTATTTAGACTTTGGAGTTCATAAAAATTAACTGTATATGTTAGAAATAAGAATACAAATACAATATCTTATATTAAATAGTTTATTACCTAATGTTCATCATATGTCAATCATATGACGATGAAAATAATATCTTTGAATTATTAGACACAAGTATAAAATCCATTATTTTATTTTAATTGTATACCCAATATAATATTTTCATCAAGGCCAGTCATTTGATAACGAAAAATACAGCTTTCAAAATTATAACGAAACATTTATATCCTTCAGTAAGCAGTGATTCTGAGTTTGGTATGAAAGAATATTGTAATTCCTTGCCCTTGAAATGTTAAAATTATTTCAACTTGTCCACTTATACTACAAAAAAGGATCAAATTCTTCGAGTACATAACCCTTTCAACAAACGAATAGAAAGCCTTTAGAAGTTCAAATAATTGCAAGAAAGCGTTGATAAACATCAAATCAGTGTCTTCTATTAGCAGGTCGGTCTGGAAAGAAAGCACGGCATGATTTCGACGTTGCACCAATTAGAGTAACAATTTACTCCTCCCACCACTCCAGTTGCTTTCTCTCTACCCCTTTTGAATAGAGGATTGCCTTCTGAAGTAAAAGTTGTATCGAATTTTTTGTATTGAGAAAAAGACTTATGATAACGATATTAGATTTCTGTGATCTTGAGAAAATGAGACATGATAGTGATATTATGTTTTAATAATCTCGAATGTTGATTATTGATATTATTTGTAAATTGAGTAATAATATTACTTCTAAAAATATTAGAAAATTCAAGAAACATGTAGTAATCATAAGTTATATATATATATATATATATATATATATATCAAATTTAATTAGTTGCTTTTTATTAAATTTGTAGTTCTTGTGAGACAATGAAGGAAAGAGAACATCTAGAAGAAATGTTTAACCTGACAACTAGAATGCCACAAAACAAATGCCTAAATATAGCATAAGAAATGAACATCAATGGAAGAAATATTAGTTGATTCTAATAAGTTGCTTAGAAATGCTGGTATTACATTAGCAATTTTTAATATACAATTACCAATGAGTCAAGTACATTCACTACCTTCATCAAAATATTTGTATGCAATCATCGCTCATATATAGGATACTTCACACAGCCTAGTTACCCAATTTGCTTCTACCAAATCCTTCTCTCCCTAATAAAGAACCAATACCTTACTAATTTATAGGATCATTGATCACAAGTTGTCTTATCCAATCATTAGATTTCAAGATAAAGGAATTGTATTACAAATAGATAAGTTATGGCCAAAATCCAAAAGAAAAATACACAAGTGTCGATCAATAAGATAACATTAGATAACAATGTGTCGTTATCATATGATTTGAATCTTCTTCACAAGTAAAAGCTTAGCACTGTAACCTTTAGAGTAAGAAAGCTAGTATATGATCAAACCAAACTTAAAGTAAATTTATCTAGAAGTATCAGAACAAGATACCGAACTAGAAATAGGATATCCATAATTTCTAGACCAAGCAAAAATGATAGCATAAGAAAATATGTCAACTAGATCGATCGTCACATAAAATAGTATAAAATTATCCAAATGAATATTAAATAGACAAAATTGAGAGATGATATTTTTGGGTGATGCAAGATTTCCAATGACCCAAGGATGCTTCTTCATCAAATACCCTAGGTGAATGTAAGATGTCCCATAAGATGAAATAATGAACATATGACACAATTTAGAATATAAATAGTGTTTTCATTTTTAACTTACAAGTTCACTTCATTAATAAGAAGATGAAGTTATGCTCACTCTACAAATCAAAAAATCTAGAAGAATTTCCTTCACCCACATGTTCTTCTCTATTATTATTTTCATAACCTCTATTCTAATTCCCTAATCAATGCTGATTTCTATTTCCTTTTTCACATTGACAACTAGTAACAAATATTTGATTCATCTATTATTGTTTAACTCCACCTTTAGCGTCAATCAACAACTTAGCACTCTCTAATGTAGTAAGGAGACTCTATCAATTTGGTACCCTTTCCAAAGTAACTTGTTGTAACATAATCATCTATTTTTTACATGTCTTCGATTTTATTGGTTCGTATTCACTCACTAGAATTCATAGAAAATGTGCCACCTTGGTAAACCATTTAGCTAGCTACTACAAATCCTTAACCTTGATCTCCTAAGGTTTAAGTTCTCATCATGCATAAGTTATTATCTTTCATTGGTTCTTTTGTTAAAGGAAGTAAAGTAAACCTTGTACCATATTGCATAATAGAAATAATATTCCTTTGAGAATCATGAATAACACTAACATCACATTGACAAGGTTTTTCTTGAAAATTTCCAAAAGAATTCATGTTAAATATATCTTACAATACCTCATCCTTATATAATCCAATGTTTAAATTAGCCAAACACTTTTATTTTGCATCAACCATATGATCATCCTAGAAGAAACTTATTCCACAAGGAAAAGGGATGTTTGAGTCTTGTCAATCCAAGATTTTATATGATTTATTTTGATATAAGGTTATCATTACTTCCACCATATATGAACAATTTGCAAAATTTATTTCCCCATTTAGAAATAGTTTATAATAATTGTCATCTTTCCATAGGCTCATGTTGCTTTCTTCTCAATATTACTATTTTGAACATCAAATATTCTCAACTCTTATGTGTGGCTTGACCTTCAATAAGTTCATCTTTATCTATGTGTTCCTCACGAGTCACTGGGCTCTGATTTCCTTTGAAAGAACCTATCAAACATCATAAATTTAGAGACCCAACATTTAAATATAAATTAGTGCCTTTTAATTCTCTCTTTCCACTTCCCTTTCAATAGCTATTCTATTCATGTTTTTTTTTAATCCCAAGTTTATCTTTTCTCTTATAGACAACCAATTTATGCCTAACCCTAGGGGTAGCTTGTATTCTCTTCAACTTATCTTCTATCTTTAGAGCATACTTATAATAAGCCTCAATTGTAGAAATCCCCAACAGACTTAACTCATCTTGATTTTTAAGTCTCAAACTATTAATATTCTTAGCCATCTTTTCCTTAAATAACTCTGAGCTTCTAGATCTCATCGCCATCTTGTAGAACTCTTTTATATACTCCTTATCTATAAAATGTTCCTATTTCAAAAAAATTAACTTCTTATATAATTATATCATTCAATACTTCATTGTTAACTTGACCTTGAATCTAGAAACTATAACTCTAAATCTAGTGATCACAAGTTCTCCATTATCTTCCATATCTTATTACAACTCTTTCAACCATTAGGCATCATAAACATTCAATATAGTTTATACTAACCTAATTCTCTATGGATCTCTAGCATCTTCAAGCTCAATTAATTCTATAGTTAATAAATTGAATTGATGTAAGTGTACAAAGATGAGCCTCAATTCCATAGAAGTCTAGGGATTAAGATCATGCTCTTTTAGAAATGGGCGTGCATTTTTCTAAAAATGGGGACCCATATTAGGCTTGGATGCCTGATGTGAATTTAAACAAATGGTCAACCATTTTTTTTAAAACCGACTGCCCATTTTTTATTTTCAAAAAATAGGTGCCCATTTTTGAAAAAATAAAAAAATTAAATTTTCTAAAACCGGGCATCCATTTTCCAAATATCAAGTACCCATTTTTAAAAAAAATCATTTTAATTTTTTTTTGGGGATTTAAAATGGGTCTTAACATGGGGTGGAATTGTTTCTTCCACGTCGGACTTTGGTTCATGATAGGCTTGGTGAGAACAAGGCTATACCTTGACCTCTCAAGATTTGGCTAAGGCATTGATCTGGCAAATTCATGCCTTGCCATCATTTTTAGAGGGTCTTCCCTATCAAAAAAATTTACAAAGAAAAAACCCACTAGAGTTCTCACTATCCTGATTTTAGAAATATAAATTTTATACCAATATGATTTTATTTAGTAGTTTTGCATTATTTTTAATCGAAAGTGGTACTTAAATGCAAAATAGCAAGGTTCGGTAAAACTTTAATAACCTTTTTTATTTATAGTTTTTCTTAAATTAATTTATATTTCATCAATCTACATACAGTTATTTTGAAGTGTAAAAAAAAATTGAAATTTTTTTTTTTTGATCAAATTATAGTTTCTATACACGAGGTTTTATAATTTACCTTTATAGCCAATTAAACATTAATCTTATAAGGATCATTCAATTAAAAATCAAGGAAAAATATTTTTCTCAATATTTGGTGTGTTAGGTAACATCCTTTAAAAGGATTTACAAAAAAAAAAAATTATTTGTGTCACATTATGGTGTCCATACACAAGTGTGGTATGGTCCTAAAATAGGCATTTTGAAAAAGTGGGTTTTAAAGATCCATACCAAAAGAAAAATCTATCATATGGGTTAAAAAAAAAAATTACGTATTCAAAAAGTAGATTCCAAGTACTACAATCTATATTTCTGATTTTTTTTTTGTATTCAATCTTTAAATGTCTTAATTTTGACATCATTTTACACAAAATTTGAAAAATAGGAAACACGCCTCTACTTTTTTTCCAAAAGCGAGACCCAACTTCTTGCACCTTCCAATCAATTAATTCCTTGAGATTTCAAAAAATAAGAATGTATGCAACATCAAGTATATAAATCTTGTCCACTTATATCACATATATCAATAATATTTCTTCTCTTTAGGAATCTGAATTTCATCTATCTCAAGATCTTCAAGAGATTCTCCAAATTCATCTTTGGTCTTATGGTTCCTCAAAACACAAGACAAAGCATTGTAGAGGCCATTTTTTATCTCATTTATAGTGATGTCCATCACTTTCTCTAATATTGTAGGATTCATCCTCTTATGAGGCCTATTTACATATATTTCAATCTTTAATTTCCTATGGTTTGGAGATTGGACTATAAGTGTTGATTTCACTTGTTCCAGATAGAAAGCAATATACCGATACCAATAATATTCCACAAGCAACAAGGTCTATTACATAACAAATAAATTTTCAACCAACCAATGTTCTTTGTGTAACCCTCAACAATTCTACCTCTGATTTAATCATTTCAAACTCCACAACTAGGATCACAAGTAAAAATTTCAGTTCTTCTGGGAAACTAGATCTTATCTAGCAAACTCATATTAGACTTTGGTTAATGTAGATCATATTTTGGGCTTATACAAGTTCACAACAAAAAGGCTTACAAGTTTGATATTGGATTGTAAGTTCTTGATTTGATCTGATGTAGAATAGTGGTTTGATACCTCTTGATGTAGTCAAGGAGAGAGAGCCTCTAAAGGATATACCTAACCTTGTAGATAGATGTGACATAGTATCATAGAGCAATACACCATTAAGAACTACATGTGAATATTGTCCACAAGCCAAAAATCACTAACCTAACCAACATTAGAACATAAAAACCAATGTAGGGCATGACAAAACTTAACACAACTTTGTCAAGAAATACCAATATGAGATGAAAAGCTAGATATAGGACATCCATGATGGCTAGACCATGCCATAAGAATTGAATAACAAAATTGGCTAGCTTGAACCATAACAACCTAAAACAATAGGAAAAGTGTCAAAATGAATGGTAAACAACCAAACCAAAAAGAAATTGTTTTAGGTGATCTAAGATTGCATTCATTATTTTCCTTATACTTTCACCTTAACTTAAGCTTATGATTAGATGTTGAAGAAAATAGGACATCACCTAATTAATTTATCAATGAATAACTAATTAGGTCTCTATTTATTTATTCACTTAAGCTTAACTTTGATGTAGTTCTCTATGCTTTTATTATGTTGTCCCATTGCATAGTGTAAGAAGAATTGTCACAATCTAAATTAATCATCATCTTGCATTTCAACTAGATTTTTCTTATTTCTTTTATATGTATTAATATTATTACATATTATATTTATGTCATTTCATTCAACTGTATTTATTCAAATACAATCAATAACTTGAAATTCAATCATTGAGTCCTTTTGGATCAATTCTCTTCCTAGGGTTAAATACCTAAAATCATAATTATTTCTCTTGTGGAATACTAGATGCTTTTACTGTAGGCAATCTTTTTAAATGTTGGGGTTCTCTACAAATATCTAAGATAAATGGGTTGAATTCAAATAATAAGAAAGTAGGTTTTATCTAATTTTGATTATCTATAGGAAAAGCATCATTGTTCTTTATTGAACTCACAAACATCTAAATATAAATGTAATAGAAAAAATAAAATACAATTTTTATGACATTTTCTCAAAAAAAAAATTTAAAATTAAGAATATAATAATGCATGATTGTATCCTCCTTACAACATTATATATCTTAAAATCAATTTTTGTCTTCAATGCATATATGAGATTTGGAACTAATATAACAATCTAATGACTCATTGAAATAATCATAGTGAATTGTTTACTAATAGTGTAGTAAACCTATATAAAAAATAATAGAGAAAGTGAAGAATAGATATGTTAGATGTTCATTTACATACAAAAGTGCATAAAGTTAATTATTTCTTGTTAAACATGGATATTAAAAAAAACATTATCTTTCATTCAACAAGCTTATATGTGGGAGCTTTGCTCCCACATGCTATAATTTTTCATCAGAAAAATTGTCAAGCCTTCACTAGACAATTATTTACTCCAATAACAAATAACAATTTATCAATTGTGCTAGTTACTTTTTTCTGCATTTTTTTCTCCAATTTTTTGGGGGCTGCAAGTTTTTTAAGTATCTTCTATCAATTTTTGAAAAAAGTAGAATATAAGTGTGCAACATACATGAACTAGATAACATAGTGAAACAAGTGCCATCTGGTGGCATGTTGCCTCCTAAATGCACTCCTATTATATTGGCTCTTAGGTTATCCATCCTAAAATTATTTACAATATAATTTTAGCATTTTTAATCTAAAATAGTTTGAATGTTTTTAAAGAAATATTAATTTTAGTACTACATTAATTGCAAGTTTTAAAAAAGTAACATTATAATAGGATACATTTATGAGAATGTAAATATAAATATAAAGTTTCACCAATACATTAAAAAAAACTACACATTAGAATAATAGTTATCAAATATGTACATTAAATATAAATAATAATATATTTAATTATACAATTAGAAAATTCAATACTATTTGAAACTAAACATATTAAAACTATTAATAACTAATCTTAATAGATGTAAGATTAACAATATCTTAATCACAACAAGATGATTGTTTGGAGTGGGAACCTAGGGAGAGTGGCTAGGGTTTATGGTGCTAAGAAGGCCAATAGTGGTGGTCACAAGGAGTATGAGGATGATGATCCTAATAATTAGAGGGTCCTCACCATTATTGTGCCTCCTTGGAGTAGTGTTTTCTATAATAAAAAGGGGGTGTTTGTTTTTGTCCTAGGTTTTTTTTGCTAGGAGAATGTTCATGCTCTCTATTGGATGGCTTTGTGGGTTATCTCCATAGTTTTGATGTTAGTCCACATACTTTTGTAGGCTTGAAATGGTGTGAAAGGGTGTGGAATTTGTGGCTAATGGTTTTTTTTTAGCACCTTTTTTCCCCACGTTAGGCTTTGGATTTGTTGGGTTTCATGGCCCTGATGTGGTGTTGGTCTTAACCTCTGGTGGGCTCACTTGTATTTGGAGTTTTCCAGAGATGAAGAGGCAAATGGGTTTGGTTTGGATGGCTATGTGTTGTGGCTCCAATGGCATTGATTTTCGTTGAGGCATCCTATTATGGCTCATGGGGCTCCTATGATTACTAGTGTCTACATGAGCTTGGATATTGATGGTCTAGTCTAGAGGGGAAATGATGTACATGTCCCTACTACTAGTTCTTTTGATGGGTTTCTTCTCCACTGATAGGTCTTCACTTTCATGGGTTTTCCTATTAGTGGGCACCCTTGGTTGGGCATAGTTTTGGAGTGCGCTTTTTTTCATCATTTGGGGATTTTATTTCCTCTTGATTCTTTCTTCTTTGGGGTGTCCTTTGGTACCTTGTGCTCTTAGATGATATATTCCTCTATTTGGTGGTGGAATTTGGTTGAGGCTACCTTTTAGGGCTTCTGATGCCTATATGGTGGAGGTGTCCTTTGCTTTGTTCTTTCACTTTCCTTCTTTGTATTGATGTGGAAGGCCATATCAAGGTGGGAGTGACACTTGTGGAGATAGATAGTTGCTGGGGGAAGTAGTGTTCAATGGGTTCAGTAGTTAGTCTCCTTCTATTGTTTGTGATTATCTCATTCTTATTGTTAGACATCTAGCTAGAAAGAACATGTGTGGATAGTATACTTCACGTGGTGACGAGATGACTCCACAACTAAATGGTTTGATGTAGAGAGGTTTGTTACTTCATTTGAGGATGGATTAGGTATTCCTATTCCCTTCTACATTCACAACTCCTATGGAGGTGGAGCAATCTACTATTGAGGTGGAGATCATATGTGGGTGTTGGGAAGCAAAGGAGATTCTTATCAATATTTTGTGTACTTATGCTACTTTTAGTGGTTTTGTTAGCAAAAGAAGAGGGAGTGACTTTTATCTCTCAGGTTAGGCCTTCTTCCTCCCTGCTCCTCTCATAGGTATTGTGGTGTTATGGGAGTTTATGAGGGGTTTGGAAATAGGCTGAGCCTTTCCTAGACCCATGGTTGGAAGATATGTAACATGTTTTCCAAGGAAGGCGGTATAGTCTTGTTTGGTCATATATCTTTTCTTAGCGTTACGACAAGTGGGAATGGGCTGAGTTTTCTCCATTGTTGTTATGGTGACTTCTTATTTTATTTTTTCCTTTTCCCTATGATTGAGTGATTGCTGGAAATTTTAAAGGGCACACTCTAGTCCTTTATCATTGTTTTGGTTTAAGTTTGCAACTAGTATGCGGGCTTGTCTCATATCACTCATTGAAAGTGTTGACCATTGTTGATGGGTTAGTCACTTGTGGACCTTTTTCTTTGATAGAGTGAGATCTAATTTTATTACTAGGCACTAATTTTTTTCTATTATTAGTGTCTAAAGTTTTGATTGTACTTTGGGTCAGCACCCATTAATTGATTACTTTCTTAATCAAAAACTAATAATAATAGATCTAATTTTCTTTAATGTAGAAATTATCTATTCAAAAAATTATTAAGTCAAGATTTACATCATTAAAAATAATAGTTAATATTAATTTTTTGACGAAACTACACACACACACATGTGTGTATGTATGTATGTATACATACACATACATACATATGTATATGTATGCATGTATATACACACATACATATACATGTGTGTGTGTGTACACTCACACACACACATATTTACACACACACACACACACATCTATGTATGTATGTATGTATGTATGTATCTATGTATGTATACACACACACACACACACACACACACACACACACACACACACACACATATAGATATACATACATATAGATATTCATACATGTATGTATGTATGTATGTATGTATGTATGTGTGTATGTATGTATGTATATACATGTGTGTGTGTGTGTGTGTGTGTACACATATAGAGACAAATACACATGATTAAAACTTATTCAAAATGAGCTAACAATTGAGTTTGAATATATTTAATCATAATAATATATTTAATTTACTAATACAGAATTTTAAAATAAAACTATCATAATATTATCATGTCAAAATAGCAATCATATGAAGACTCTAATTTTTTAAAATTAAAATTATATCTATTTCTATATCTTTTCAACTACCCTTCACTTCAAAGTTGAAATTGTTAAGATAAAATAAAATTTATTTTTCCATTCTTATAAGTATTATCTTCATTCAATTACAAATAAAAAATAAAGAATTAGATTATCAAGGTTTACATCAAATATAGATTTAGAAATTTTTTTATTCTTTTTTGAAAATTTTGATTTTATAATAGTTATTGTTATAATGATATCAAAATTACTTATTTTACAATAAAAATTCTTAATTAAAAAATAATATTAAAACTTAAAAATCAATATACTACTAGAAATTATGTAAGAAAGGTCAACCCTACTAAATGTAATTTTAAAACTAAATCAACAAAAATAATAAACAAGAAGCTTCCCTATTAAATCAAACTTTAAAAAATGTTTCCAATAACAAGTCAATTTCTGTTTTTAAGTTAAATAATTCAAATAAAAAAAAAAGATTCTTTTATATAAAACTTTAATAAATATTTTTTTTTATATATCAAGTTAATTTATAATTTTTATTCAACCGATTTTTCTATTATTATTTTTTGTTATGGATTTTGTGTATTATGTATCATAGTTTTAGTAGATTTTTCATTAGTTAATTTTACTAATATTGATAGAAGAATATTTATGAATCAATTTTAAAATAAATTTAAAATAAATTCAAATTTTGTGAAATTTGCATTTATTATAATAAGATTACAATTTTATATTATTTAATATTTTTAATTAGAATCATTAAAATATTAGAATTTGAAATAATTAAAGAAAAATAGAATGAGAATTTATAGAAAAATTAGAGCAAGAAGTTTGTAGATTTTTATTTTAAAATTTAATTATTTTTATAATAGTAAAAAAATAAATATTTTAATTATAACTATTAAATGTTACAATTTAAAACAATAAAGGTAAATATAGAATAGAAAATTTATGGAAAAAATTAGAATAGAAAATTTGTAGAAGGAAAAGATAGATTAGAAAGTTTGTAAAAGGAAATAATAGAATAGAAAGCTAGTAGATTTTTTATTAAGTAAATAAAAGGAAAAGAATTTATTTTTATGTTTGTTACATGGACATTTTAGAGGGAGAGTTAATTAGATTAATTCCAAAGAGAGAGAGATTAGTTCTCACCTATAATTAAATTTTCTCTCTCCATATACTAAAACTTCTAGAAAGAAGTTTCAATTTGGATTCCTCTCTCTATGTACTAAAACCTTCTCTCACCCCATGCTACCTCTCTCCAGATACTAAAAATCCTCTCTCTCTACAGTCTCTAACTTTTTCCCCTAATCTTAACTTGGAGATTCCAAGAACCCAACCCGAACTCCTATTTTCAATAGAATGAAATGTCATTCACAGTGCAAGAGAAGGAAATTGTTGATAAGTTCATTCATAACATATGTAGGCTACACCTTTTTGACAAGATTTCTCAAACCAACAAGCTTTGATAAATAATTTTTTCAAGAGATTCATGAAGTAGAGTGGTTAATAGTACCATTATCACAAAATACTTGACTAAATTGGACAGCTAAAGAAATGTTATTATTGCACAATCCTATAGTTAGAATTTGCATGATAGAGATGATCAACCAGTTGCACTCAAGGATGTATAGTTGACTGTAGACACCTAAAAACCTTTAGAAAATAAAGTATTTTTATTTTCTGAAAAATTCTTAATGACATCATCATTTATTAATTAATTAATTTATTTATTTATTTATTTATTTTTATGCCATTAAATCCCTTTATCTTAATTAAAAATATTTAATTAAGGAATCCCTCCCAAAAATGTTTTAATCTTATTTAAACATTATTTCCTTATTTATTAATTATTTAATTAATAAATTGACCAAAAAACTTAAAATAAATAAAAAATTTATTTTTTGCCCAAAACTTGGCCAATTTCCTTAAGACCACTAACCTCTTCCAAAATCTTCTAATCCTTCTTTAATTTTGATTAAAGGCTAATCCCATCATTTCCTACCCCTAATCCCAACTCAAAATATTTAATTAAGATTAAATATTAATCCTCATGTTTATTAAAAAAGTTTTAATAAATATCTCCTCAACCCAAACCCTTGAAATAAATAAAACTTTATTTATTTCCTTAAAATCTAATTTATCCTCATCCTAAGAAGTTCTAGACTCTTCTAGAAAGTCTTCATCCTCATCCTAGGAAGTTCTATACTATTCTAGAAAGTCTTTATCCTCATCCAAAGTCTAGACTCTTCTAGAAGATGTCTTTAAACCTAATCCTAATCCCCTCCTAACCTTGTCACATTCCCTAAACATGTGTTAAGACTTACTAACCCAAGCCAAAGTTAACAAATATCTCCTTCTTCACCCACCCTCATTAAATGCCATCCACTTGCCTATCCCTAAGCTAACCCTAAACCATCCTAATCCATACTCTAATCATTTGCACAATCCTAACCAAGCTTAAAACCTTCCTAATCAAGCCCAGGTCGAAATTCCTCTCATCTCCCTCAAAATATCCCAACCATAAAACTTTATGAAGCCCACTACGCCATAAATGACTCTTCCAAGCCCTTTTATTACTCTTACAAGCCATTGTGAGGGTCTTTATGAAGATTTTATCCCTTGAGCCTCCTTTGTTGACTCATCCTTCCCCTTTCCTCCATCCTCTCACCCTGTGACATGTGTCACTCCTTGATTGGCTGTAAGGAAGCACAATCCATGTGCTCTCTCCTCTCATGCAATCTAAGCCCTCCATGGGCTTTTTCCCATCCTTGCATCTTAGCCCTCAATCCCTCAAGCCACTTGCCTATAAATTGGATCTTTACCCTTTGCAAAACAACACACTCCATGAAG
Source organism: Cupressus sempervirens (assembly GCA_028749045.1). Classification (NCBI taxonomy): domain Eukaryota; kingdom Viridiplantae; phylum Streptophyta; class Pinopsida; order Cupressales; family Cupressaceae; genus Cupressus; species Cupressus sempervirens. The sequence goes on from CM053792.1 coordinate 142,226,795, forward strand.
TAAAGTCATAATTCCATTTTAAGAAGCCATTTTACATCGAAACCATACACTCACACCCAAATTCCAACTCCATTTGAAGCCCTTTTTGAAGCATAAGCTTGAGCATACATCCTATCTATTCAAGAGAACTTCTTATTGAGAGAGTCCATTAATGGCTCATATTCTCAATTGAGAGCTCATCTTAGTCTATCTTTAAGTTTATGAATTTTGTTTAGTTTGTAGAAGCTTTATTTAAATTTGGTTTCTATTAGCATACTAACATTGCTCATATACACTGACCATACATCCAAGTCTTCTAGTTGCACATATAAGTTGATCACCACTATCAAGGCACACAATCTATTTGACTAGCTTCTCCTCATCCTCCAACAAGTGGCATTAAAAATGGTGGTAGATCCAAAGCATAGAAAAAATATGTCATCTGTTCAAAAGCATGGGCAAAGTTTATAACATTGGCAATATTCTGTTTCATTTCTCCATCTTGCAGATTCCAAAGGAGATCAGTGGTGTTCACAGGGAATGTCATAGGTGAGGCACATGAACTATTTGATAATAATTCTCCAAAAAATGAAATTGACAAGTGTAACAAGAGAAATTCAAGCTACAGGCAAATAAATGCAAACTGTTTGGTTAAATCCCCTCCTCACAAAACCACAACTTTGAGGGCCAAGATAAGACATGTCAATTGCTTTGTAGTGATTTGGGAGCCAAGCCATTGAATGCAAGCATCAAGTTGAGAGAGCACAATATAATAGTGGTTCTATCAAAAATAGACAAGTACATGAACTGTTGACATTATTATTCCAAACCAATACAAGTCACAAGTGTAAACTCTTAGAATGACAACATTGGTTGGAACATGATCTGTTTGACAATACACCTAGTATAGAGTTTAGAGTTCTTTTATTAGTAGATGTAGTGTGGTTACCATTAAAAAGAATGCATCACTACTATTGGATATAGTACATTGGGAAGCCATCATCACAAAAAGAGAAAAAAAATGATTACAAGGTATGCAAGAAATTGAATTGATAAGGAGGTCTTAGAACCTCTAAAGTCAATGCAACTTCAAATGTGAAGTAAACTTATGAAATATATCCACTATCCTCCTTTCTTGTGTCTCCTTAGTATGGAAATAAACATATGGAGCTTGCTAATACGTACCTCCCACAATCCTTAATCTAATTTTCATTTATAGGGTATGCAAACTGTTCGACACAATGCTCTAGCCCATGACACATTGAAAGGATGACTGATGAAAAATGAAGATGAACATATTATGGTAGAGAGATAAATAATCCAAGTATGCTGTGAATTATTGTTTCATCATCATGACAAAGTAAGAGATTTGAGAAAACAAACGAAGTTGAATCATCAATATGTAGTGCCTCTCCCATTTGACTTTTGTAAGTTGTCATGATGGATGCAACCTTGCTGATCTTTTGTTGTGATGGGATCATGATTGTGACCCTGAGTGGTCTACACCATTGAGGTGTTTGGATTTATGTTTTTGTATCAGTTGCTTTGATATTGCTTTTGACTGATCTTTGAGATTATGATGTGATTTTTGGTTCACTGTGGTTTGTGCCAGTGGTTACTAGGATCGATGTGGTATCATGAGGTTGTTTCGTGATTACCTTGAGATTTGTGTAGAGATTGCACTATGTTTTATTACCATGCTACACGGGACTAGGTTCCTGTAGCAGTGGTTAGTCATGTTTATGACTATGGTTGTTTATATGTTTTAAATGCCTTTTTAATGCGGAGTAACCAATCATTATTAAATGCTTAAGTAATTAGAATGGATTGTTCTTGTTGGATTATTTGGTTATGTGCTGTGGACATTTACCTTGTTTTATTTTGATCTGAGAGATATTTGTTACTCATGTGATGTTTTACATTTGAGATGACCTGAGGGTCAAATGTTACTCTTTGATTCCGGTATCATAGATATTAGACTACTATGATGTTCAGTTAATCATAGTGCACGATGATGCCATTTTGAGATGATAGTGTGTTTTATGATGATATTTGGTTATCTGGTATTTGGAAATACCTCTAATTTTGTTATGTGATGGATTTAATGCTATGGTTATTTACTTCATTCCTGCATTGCTATGCCTTATGCGAATGTGAGTGATGTAAATAGATTATTGTAATATAATTAAATAAATGGTTAAATTAGGTGATTTAATGCATTTATTGCTTCGACTATGTTATTATATGCAATTGCACTTGATCGTGTTGTTTAGTGTGCAGGATTTATATCTCTGGTAGTGGCACATGGAGTTAGTGATTCAGCCTTTCATATTTTACCAATGTCGTCCTTGTATGGTCTATGTATCCTTTATTAAATGTTTAATTTAAACCTTTTGGTGATTATTAAATCCGAACTCATTTGCATTATGTGATTAGACTAGTAAGCGTGTCTGTGCATTTAGAGTTTAGCTTTGTCGCGAAAGTTGTTTAGGAGATTTATGTTTTTTTGGGTTTTCGGGCTTTTTAATTGATTTGTTTTAATTTCTGGTAGCTTTGCCATAGATGAATTCCTATTTATAGGAATAGCCTATTTTCGTTTGGGTCAATTCAGGGTTTAACTAGATTGGCTGGTTAAATGCCCTAATCGATTATTCACCCGAAAAGTGAATAAATATCCAAAAAGGAATTTAATTCCTCACTTCTCACTTTTGAATTGGAAAGTTGGAGAGTAAAACCCAAAATTCTCTTCATGAGGATTTACTGTTTTGTTCGTTGTGGGAGCTACGGGCGTGGGATCGTTGCAAGGTCGGGCTCATTGGATCCAGCTCGGAGAAACCTTGGATTGTCGCAATTTTCAGCTACTTCTGCGAGATATTTATTTTATGGTTCAGATTCTCATTTTTCCCTTTTGGCTGTGAGGTAGGGCTTTCCTGTTTTATTGTTTCTGCTCTGTTTCAGCTTCTGTTTTTGGTAGCCGTTTGTTTGGAGGCTGAGAACTAGTGTTCCCCTCCGTTTCTGTATGTTAGTTCTACCCGGTTGGGAGGGTATGAACATTTCCCTATTTTTTGGGAAGAGGGTTTGGGATTTTACGCCGTTATGCTGGCCGTTTTTGCATACGGTGTCCGATTCTATTTATTTTTGGATTTTTGGGGTTTTCAAACCCAAAGGCCAAATGGGTTTTAATTTTGAAGTTTTCCAAATTTTTGGAGTTTTTACCTCGTTTTGTGTGCCACCCTGTTTTCTTGAGTTTTATTGGCACATTGTGGGTCGTGGACCTAGATGATCCGTTTGGATATCAATCAGACCACTATTGCACTTTTATGTTGCATTGGGATGCATGTTGCATCCATACTCCCGACATTGTGTTCGGTTGAGTGATTTTATACCTGTTATGGTTTTTGTTGGACCTTTGCTTTTGTTTCATGAACGCTAGGATTCGTGTAGAATCCATACTCTCGGATTGAGGCCGGTTGAGTGAGTTCATGATGTGTGGTCTTGTTACATCATTGGGATTCGTGTAGAATCCATACTCTTGGATTGAGGCCAGTTGAGTGAGTTCATGATGTGTGGTCTTGTTACATCATTGGGATTCGTGTAGAATCCATACTCTCGAATTGAGGCCGGTTGAGTGAGTTCATGATGTGTGGTCTTGTTATATCATTGGGATTTGTGTAGAATCCATACTCTCGGATTGAGGCCGATTGAGTGATTTTATGATGTATGGTTTTATTGGCTTTGGGATTCATGTAGAATCCATCCTTCCCATGTTGCTTTCAGTTGGGTGTTTTCTTTGCATTGTGTTCTCGTTCCTGTCCTTGTGTTATGATCTTCGTGATGGTGGTGCGCCACACACAAGTACGTACGTGTACATTTGTTGGGTGACTTGTGAGGCCCGATCTTTCATAGATTTGCCAGAAGTTATGATCATTGGGGTTGGGGATGGGAGTATGCATGCCCACGGGCACTTGTCGTAGGATGAGCATGGGTAGGGTAGGGTAGCATATGGAGGGGGCTTTTATCCTGTAACCTGGTGACTACTTCCCGATTGGCAGAGGAAGTTTTATATAAGTGATAACTAAATAAAATATGTGACTGGTAATAAAACTTAAGATAATAAAATGGTACTTTTGTGTATTGGCCTTCCGTTGAGGGAGTTGAGCTACACGGTGTATTGGCCTTCCGTTGAGGGAGTTGAGCTACATAGATCCCAGCTTGGGCTTTTCGATGCCAAGCGACTCTCCATGATGTCAGCCCCTACTTAGTAGCCTTTTGAGTGTTTGACCAGGACCTGTACTCCTTGCATTGTCTTAGATTCTTGGTTCAGCCATCATACTATCTGGCGTGAGTGTTAGCCATGGATGTTGTGATTTTTGTGTGTTTGTGGTTGGATCATTATCTCCATCAGCACGGCAGGTGTGGACCTACGGGTGCCACGTGGTTGGGAGGTGTAGCTACCTTCACTACTGCTAGGGATCAGTGTACAGAGATGATCTTTTATCCTAGTGCGACCATTGCTGGATGACTTCACTTGGTACTTCGGGTTCCGGAGTATGCCTTCTTGTGATTTATGCTTTCATTGGGATGCTTGTATATCATGTTTAGATGATGTTATTTTATTTGACGCATTCCCTTATTATGATGTTTAGCATATGATTAGATGATATTATTTGATTTAGTAGTATATCTGTTGCTTACTGCTATTTTGCATGTGATAGGTGATGTTATCTACTGTAGGATTATCTTATGCATTATCACTAGCATGTTAGATTTTCTTATGCTATTATTATGCATGTTTTAGTAGTGACATCCCTATTACGACAGTACTGACAATCTGGTCGGTGGCTTGGGATGTTACGCGCGGGGGATGGCTAGGACCCACGATGGTCTTATGATGCTATTGACGATTGGGAGGAACCGCGTACTTAGTTTGGTTGTTTTGTTCTCTGCAATGCTTATTTTCAGTGTGTTCTTTGCTGCTGTAGTTTAGATGGTTTGGTGTTCTTCTTTCTGTGTTGTTCTTGCACTCGAGTGTTCATTCCTCGAGCCTTGGTGGATCCGGTACTCCCCGGTGTGGAGGTTCTTTTGTCAGTTTTTCCCCGTTTTAGAGTTCTAAAAGTGTTTTTACTTTTTATGGGCGACATTTGTTCAGCATTGTGCAACACTGATAAAGTATCGCACGCTCATAGAAAGAATGTCGTATGATACTGTAATGTGTTGCACGCATTACTGGAGAAATGTCATACGACACTAGAAGAGTGTCACACGGCTTTATGAGAAATGTCACGCGATACTTTTCCAATATCGCACGCCTTCTTGAGAAGTGTCGCATGCAGTAAGGGAGAAGTGTCGGCCTCCCTTAGTAAAAACTGTCACACGATTTTTGTGAAAAACTTGCGCGTGCCATCAGTAAGCACTTTTCTTCGTGATCCGATCTTTTTGAGAGTGGTTTTGGATACCCTTTTGGGCAATCTTCGAGCCTATGTTGTTGCATTTTGAATTCAGGAGGTTTCTTTTGAAATTCAATTTAATTCCTTATACTTAAGATATATTTTAATAAATGCGACAAATCGTTTGAGATAGGTTTTAGACCTCTCAAAGGTAAGTTATGGATTCTAGGAAATTTCAGGGCTTCAGAAATCCAGACTTAGCCAATTTTTAGGGCTTCAGGATTTCAGGCTTAGCTAAATTTTGGGATCCTGCATTTTACCCCAGCTTGGTGTTTTCTTGATGAGTGGTCATTTCTTGAGCCCTCATCATGTGCGTTGTCGTTGTTGGCTTTGTTTGTGTGTGTCAGTTTGGTAGTGGCGTTCAGAGATTCGTTGGTTGCCGAGATTGTGTTGAAGTCTTCTGTTGCGATCTTTGTGATCCCTAAATGATGTTGTCTTGTGCATTCATACTTGTAAAAAAAAAAAAAAATCTTGGCTTGATTTGAATCCTTGTTTCCAAGGATCTCCGGGCGGGTCATTACACGATACATCAACAAGACTAAACACATGCTTATCAATAAATTACATTTTTGGGTTTTTATTTTGTGAAAGTGATATTGTCACTCATAGGTTAAAATTTTAATTTGCACTTTGTGGAAAGAGTTTTAGATATGGTGAAAATGTTGACTCTAGCCTAGGTGAAAATGTTTCAAGAAGCTAACCTAGGTGAAAATGTTGACTCTTCAAGAGTTTCTATGGTGGATAGAAACTAGATCCAGAAAAGATCCATCCATCTTTGCTCCAAATCTTGGAAAAGATAGATGAAAAAGATGGTAAGGATAATAATTTTTTTCTCTCATAGACCAAAATCATTTTCTGAAAGAAATTCCACTTGTAATTATAAGGAAGACTTTGATCAGAAAAAATGGTTCATATGAATCAAGGATGGATAACGGTGGTCAGAAAATTAGCCCAACACCTGCCTCTATTTTTCATCAAAATCATAATTCCATTGATCCCAATCAGGTTATGTTTTTGAAAAGCTTCTATGGCAATGCACACCTGGATCTCGACAAAGTACATCCTTCTTTACTTCAAATAGTGCAAGAACTTGAGAAAGAAGACTCCTGCAAGAACGAACATCACCAGATCCAAATGTCTCATCTAAATCTTCATGCATGAAAGAAGACAAAGATTCTATGTGTAATCAAGGAGATGGTCGAGAAATGTTGCCTATAGAAGAAGAAGGGTCCAGTAGTGTATCAAGGCATCATTATGAAAATTACCAAACCCAAGAGAAAGTATTCAATCATCTCGATCCTAATGTGAAAGAAAAAGAAATATCAAAATCTCAAGAAACTACACAATATATAGTTCAAGATGAGGGAAATGTGGGTCAATGTGAATTTCATACTACTTTTATTCCTACTTGGTGCCTCAATGCTTTAGATGATGACTTCCTATGTGGAGAAGATCTTCCTGTTCATCATTCTATGATCATTCGAGGTGATGAATCTATTGATGACACCATTACTTTAAATGTTCCAGCACAATCTAAAACCACTACCATTAACATAGACAAAAGAACTAATGAATCTCTATAAGTATCTACCTCCCCTATGGAAATGGAGACTTTTACATTTGATGACATTGATAAACTTGTAGTTAAAAGTTTGGTTGATGAAAAAGCTAAAAATTATCTTCAAGGAGAAGAAGATGATCCATCTAGCCTTCATTCTTTATCATTCATGCAACAAGAATGTCAACCTTTTGCATTTAATGAAAGATGCCTTGGAGAGGAATCAATGATTCAAAAGGACATAGATGTCATTAAACATATTGAAAATCAAAGTTGTATGAATGTGGTGACAACGTCCTCTAATCCAATGGAAGTGCAATTAAAATCTTGTGGATCATTCAAAGGTCAAAAAAATCCTCTTTTTGAGCCTTCCTATCAAATAGAAAATCCAATGTCAAAGATTGTTTATGAGAAGAATAAACATGATAAAAGAAGTAATGTTTATTAGGTAATCTTATGGAGGAATTCGATGAAGGAAGCTCTTATGATGTATTTACTCAAAGCTTATGCTCAAAATCTTTGAATGGTAATTTCCTCTATGAAGAAACTGTTTACTTTAATCCTTTATTCCTAGAGGAGAGCATTTCCATTGATGATTCTCAAGTTGATATTCAAAGAAAAGGTTCAATGACTATAGCTCCACAAGTTGCTTCACATCATAGATTGTATGAAGGCAATCTCATAAGAAGTTTGGTATCTCCTAGCCTTAACCATCAAAAGATCCTTCTGATAGAGAATGTTGATATTAATGGGATGAAAATTGAAGTTATGGCCTAGAATGTTGAAGAGGGTATCAATGTAACTTACAAGCACCTCAAAAACAAAATGATCTTTTGGAGGATGAAGAAGAAGAAATAAATCATAGGAAGATTAAATCTAACCCAGATATGCATCTAGGTTGGAATAATTTTACAGAATATTCAAGCATAATCATGCTCATGGAAAAGAAAGAGTTCTTGGTGTCAGAAATGAGTTCAAGACTTCATGATGACTAATCTCCAAAAATTCAACTAGAGGGCTTGCCAAGTAGAGGAGAAGATCAGATATGCATTTAGAAATTTGAGATTCTAATTCTACAATTCTTTCAAAATGAAGTCATTCATGACATGCATCATGAGGGAAAATTGAATCCAAAGTCAGAGGTTTTTTATGACATATGGTTACTTGGATACACTCCCTTGTCCAAAGCAATGGAGCATGTTAAGAATAAAAAATTTAGCATCCAAAGAGAAGACCTACATTTGAGTTCATTAATAATGGGAAGTTTTCACCTATTAAGTCATCATGGAATATACTTTTCCTAGCAAGTTAATGCATTTGCATGATTCATCTAGAACTAGAGCTATTAGAGGTAGGGGTTTCCTACCATGTACATACGTTAGTTAGGAGCTTTTGTTGTGTCTTTCCCTCCCTTTTGTTTTCTCATTTTCTCATTTTCTTATGCTTAATCCCTTTTCATAGATTTTTCTCCTTTTTGGTTGACTCTATACCCCTTGTGATAAAGGACTACTATTTCTTAACTCTGCGTTCATTCAACATCCTACACAGTCCTTGTCCCCAAATAGAGCCTACTATTACTTGGATATTTTAGAGGGAGAGATAATTACATTAATTCTAGAAAGAGAGAGAATAGTTCTCACCTATACTAAAATTTTCTCTCTCCACGTACTACCTCTCTCCATGTACTAAAACTTCTAGAAAGAAGTTCAGATTTGGATTCCTCTCTCTATGTACTAAAACATTCTTTCTCCCCCTAATACCTCTCTCCACATACTAAAACCTTCTCTCTCCTTGTATAACCTGTCTCCACATACTAAAAATCCTCTCTCTCTCTACATCCTCTAACATTTTGCCTTAATCTTAACATGGAGATTTCAAGAACCCAACCCAAACTCCTATTTTCAAGAGAATGAAATGTCATTCATAGTACAAGAGATGCAAATGGTTAAATTTAATAAGTATAGTTATAACATATATGTAGGCTGCACCTTTCTTGACAAGATTTCTCAAACCAACAAGCTTTTATAAATAATGTTTTAAAGAGATTCATGAAGTAGAGTTGTTGATAATAACATACATCCAAGTCTTCCAGTCGCACATATAAGTTGATCACCATTGTCAAGGAACACAATCTATTCAACTAGCTTATCCTCATCCCCCAACCTACGACATTCAAAATGGTGGTAGATCTATAGCATAGACAAATTATGTGATCTATTCAAAAGCATAGGCAAAGTGCATAACATTGGCAATATTTTGTTTCATTTCTCCAACTCGTGGCTTCCAATGGAGATCAGTGGTGTTCACAGGAAAGGTCACAGGTGAGGCAAATGAACTATTTGATAATAATTCTCTAACAAATGTAATGGACAGTTGTAACAAGAGAAAATCAAGCTACAAGAAAATGGATGCAAATTGTTTGGTTAAATCCTCTCCTCACAAAGCCACAACTTTGAGGGCCAAGATAAGACATGTGAACTATTTGGTAGTTGTTTGGGAGGCAAGCCATCAAATGTAAGTAGTAGGTTGAGAGAGCCCAATATAATAGTGGTTCTGTCAAACATAGACAAGCATGTGAACTATTGACATTATTATTTCAAACAATACAAGTTGTAGGTGTAAACTCTTCAAATGACAACATTGGTTGGAACATGATTTGTTTGACAATATGCCCAGTATAGAGTTTAGAGTGCTTTTACTAGTAGATGTAATGTGGTTACCATTAAAAAGAATGCATCACTACTATTGGATATAATACATTAGGAAGCCATCATGACAAAGAGAGAAACAAAATGATTGTAGGGTATGCACGAAATTGAATTGATAAGGAGGTCTTAGAACCTCTAAAGTCAGTACAACTTCAAATGTTAAGTAAACTTAGGAAATATATCCACTATCCTCCTTTCTTGTGTTTCCTTCTCAGAAAAAAAAATATGGAGCTTGCTAATACCCACCTGCTGCAAGGTTTAATCTAATTTGCATTTGCAGGGTACACAAGTTGTTTGACACAGTGCTCTAGCCCATTACACATTGAAAGGTTGACTGATGACAAAAAAAGATGAATATATTATGGTAGAGAGATCAATAATCGAAGTATTCAGTGAATTATCATTTCATCATCATGACAAAGTAAGAGATTTGAGAAATCAAACGAAGTTGAATCGTTGATACATCAGCAAGACTAAACACATGCTTATCAATAAATTGCATTTTTGGGTTTTTATTTTGTGAAAGTGAAATTGTTACTCATAGGTTAAAATTTTAACTTGCACTTTGTAAAAGTTAGAGTTGGTTACGAACCATCTTGCGGTAGTCCAAATTCTGACTTTTTTAGTGGTTACAAACCTAAAAGATTGGTTATGCTAGAATAGCTATAAATTCATGAATCTCATTGTAATAGGGGACACATTGGACTTGGAGACAGGGAACACTTATGTTTTGATAACAAGAATTTTTTTGAAAAGTGTGTACCATTGTTCTTCTTCTTGTCATCAGTCATTTCTTATGTTCTTGGTGCTAATAAATAAAGAAAGCACATTTTGAATTCTCTCTTTCTACATATTTGAAACATTAAAATGTTGATTGTTTCTTTATAATTGGTGTTTTCACACTATTGTGCAAATGTCCATGAATTTTTGAATCAACATTGTGTCAATGATAGCTCTCAAGCATAATTCTTGATTGTTTTCATTAACAGTTTACATTGATTTTATGGAAATATTGAAGTCATGTGGTGCATTCACTATCAATTGTTTCTTTTTTATATTCTAAGTTCTAATCATCTTTATTAAAAAATAAAAATAAAATTATCTTTCAAGGGAGCTACCCCTCTCAAACACAAAGGAAGATTGTAATATGGTAATGATTAGTTTCAATCCGTCCAACTGTTGGCACAGTTGTCATTGTTCATAGTGTGAACAAGGTCAGTTTCAGAAGTAGCTATCACAACAACAAATTTGTTTACCAAAAATATGAAAATATTTTTTAAAAAATTAATTATATTTTATTAACTTGCCCTGAATGCATGATAAGTGAATTATCTTTGCACACATGAACCAATTACATTCAAGTATTTTGAACAAATTTCAATAGTTCTAAAGTTTACAAATTTCTTATCAATTGAAAATAGTCTTAGAAATTATTTAGAATATTTTTGGAGATTATTTATAAATTAGATTTTTATATATTGTGATTACACATAATTTCATTCACCTCAAAAAAAAATTTATTTTGGTCATAATTGTTTATAACAATTTATAAATTTCCCTTAAAATATGTTCAATTCATTAAGTAGTTACAAAATCAAAATTTTAACAATTTTATTGTTAAATGTAGAACTTTGTATTTCTAACTAAACTAGCAAAAATTTCAAAATATTTTTAATAATGATGTTAAAGTTTACTCTAACAATTTAATAGATCTCAAAATTCTATTTGTTATAAAAAAAATTCACAATTCACTTATTTAGAACAAACACAATTAAATGACAAATGCATATTATCATTTTTACTTAATTAATCTTTAATTAGATAAAATAAAACTAAAATTATATTATAGATCATTTATAAACTATATTTCGGCAAGTACATGCCACTATATGACATCATTCAAATAACTAGAATGGGAAAGGAGAGAAAATAGAACTTTTAAATACTAGAAGGTTTTCGCAATTTTTTTATTAGTTGTAAAGTATGTGGAATATGAAAGATGAAAATTATATAAAACTTTAGTTAAAATCAAATTTCTCATTGACTGATGTTGTATGCACATGAAAAACATGTGAATTAGATGATTCACTCTGACATCATAAGTGGATTTGAAATCATTATTACCATATCAAATGTTATGATAAATGTTATGATAGTGTCATTCTATTAAACAACCTATTACAAAGCAACTCTCCAAATGAACTAACTAAACTCTCATTTCTTCAAATACGCTTAATTATGCTATGTAACAAAAGCATATATTTTTCAACTATAGTATCATTGCTTTTTTTATTATTCAATGAGGAATCTTATGCGATACAGTCTATTTAATCATATGGCCACGCTTCCACTAATAAAAGCAGTGACTGAAGATTTTACACATCATAATTTTGCAATCTTGCCTCTAATAATAAAATAGGCATCAAAATCTTTAGTACAAAATAGATTCAAAACAAATAGAAGAGAGCCAAACAGAGAAAGCCATGGGTGATTAAGAAATGAAATTTTTTTAATCAGTAAACTTCAAATCAACGTCTTTGATTGGCTAAGGAGTGTACCATAACACTATACACCATTCTTATTGCTTTCACACAAAAAGTTTTGAGGAGCAGATTGTAAACATCATTTTAAACATCATAGTAAACATCATATTAATCCCTTCATCTACACTAGATTTTTACATAGATCGTTAAAAGATTTTAAATTCTGTTATATGAGAGATTTTACATCATCTTGGGTTTATCACAGTTTGTTACAATTTAAAAATATTAACATGTGAAATTTCTTTATTAATTCTGGAAATTTTACTGTAGAAGTCTATTGTTTTTTATTTTAATTTATATAAATTTATGATTTAATGTTTTTAATCACAAGTAATAATATTGTTTGCTGTCATATTGAAACTAGATTTTTTTTTTTTTTTTCAACTTTTGGGATCAAATTTTGATTCATCATGAAAATAGCTATTTATTTACTTGTCCTAAATGCATGATAAGTGAATTAGCTTTGCACACATCAACCAATTACAGTCAAGTATTTTGAACAAATTTCAATAGTTCTAAAATTTACAAATTTCTTATCAATTGAATATATTCTTAGAAATTATTAAAATATTTTTGGAGATTATTTATAAATTAGATTTGTATTTATTGTAATTATAAATAATTGCATTCACCTCAGAAACATATTTATTTTGATAGTAATTGTTTATAACAATTTATAAATTTCTCTTAAAATATGTTCAATTCATTAAATAGTTACAAAATCAATAATTTAACAATTTTATTGTTAAATATAGAACTTTTTATTTCTAATGAAACTAACAAAAATTTCAAAATAGTTTTAATAATGATGTTAAAGTTTACTCTAACAATTTATTAATAGATCTCAGAATTCTATTTGTTATAAAAATATTCAAAATTCACTTATTTAGAACAAACACAATTACGTGACAAATGCATATTATCATTTTTACTTAATTAATCTTTAAATAGATAAAATAAGAACTAAAATTATATTATAAAAGATGAAACTTTATGTAAAATCAAATTTCTCATTGACTGATGTTGTATGCACATGAAAAGCATGTGAATTAGATGATTCACTCCGACACCATAAGTGGATTTGAGATCATTATTACCATATCAAATGTTATGATAGTGTCATTCTATTAACAAGCAAATGTTATGATAGTGTCAACCTATTACAAAGCAATGCTCCAAATGAACTAACTAAACTCTCATTTCTTCAAATACGCTTAATTATGCTATGTAACAAAAGCGTATATTTTTCTACTATAGTATCATTGCTTTTATTATTATTCAATGAGGAATCTTATGCGATACAATCTATTTAATCATATGGCCGTGCTTCCACTAATAAAAGCAGTGATTGAAGGTTTGACATCACACAATTTTGCTGTCTTGCCTCTAATAATAAAATAGCCATCAAAATCTTTATTCAAAACAAATAGAAGAAAGCCAAACAGAGAGAGCCATGGGTGACTAAGAATAAAAGCACAATGTTGTACATAATGATAAACAGATGAAATTTTTTAAGTTAGTAAACTTCAAATCAACGTCTTTGATTGGCTAAGGAGTGTACCATAACACTATACACCATTCTTGTTGCTTTCACACCAAAAGTTTTGAGGAGGAGATTGTCCTTTATAGTAAACATCATATTAATTCATTCATCTACACTGGATTTTTACATAGATTGTTAAAAGATTTTAATTTTGTTATATGAGAGATTTTTCATCATCTTGGGGTTATCACAGTTTGTTACTATTTAAAAATATTAAAGTGTCAAATTTCTTTATTAATTCTGGAAATTTTACTCTAGAAGTCTATTGTTTTTTATTTTAATTTATATGAATTTATAATTTAATGCTTTTAATCACAAGCTATAATAGTGTTTGCTGTCGTATTCAAACTAGATTTTGTGTATTTTTTTTTCAACTTTTGGGATCAAATTTCGATTCATCATCAACATAGCTAAATAAAAATCCATAATAACATATTCTAACATCGTATGATAATTGTTTAAAACAACATATTCTGCAGCCTTCCACTTGACGGTTGTTAAAAACTATATTGCATGATAACGATAAGGCATGTGATTACTCAGAATATTTTAGGGTTTTATTCCCAGAGGAAAATTGTTTAGTCTTGATCTACGTTTCACCAAAAGTATTTTATTTACTGGGCAGTATGTTTCTTCGTTACGTAGCACTTTACCATGATTAAATACAGCTACAAAATTCTGTACTATCTGAAAATGGCCGACATGCTTCAATTAGAAACGTAGTAATATTCATCCAAGCATATGCAACAACCGTTCTCTGATTGTGAATATCAGTTTCAAGTACAAAATGTGAAAATTGCTCCTACATTATTTAAATTTAATATTATTGACTACATTTTTCACATTTAACAATTTTCTGCTTATCGTTGTCATGGTGTTCCCTCACATGTTAAAGCATAGTTAACAGTTTTTGAGCTAAGGAAATTTGTGAGAGTTGACTCAAAACTTTGCTATCATTGCGTCATGATATGTTCTAATGATGTGCCCTACAAGAATCTTTGCTTTAGAACAAATTTAGAGAAGTGTCAAAAGGAATTGGTAGACACTAAGTTTTGAGATAGACATAAGGTAAAAATTAGGAGAATGGAAATGCATTTCTATAAGAGAGATTGGTTTTTGTTTTGCTAGGGTTTCATACGGTCTTTGAGTTTTGTTGCATACGGCTATTCAAACCGCATTTACTATGGCTGTCTTTAGGCTAGTTTTTAATTTCCCCGACTAGTGGTAACCTAGTTGTTGATACTAGTGTTCAAACTTCTCAGTTCTTGCATGTTTCTCTGAAGGTTTTTATGAGGTAATCCTGATATCCTTTGTTTGCAAGAATTTGATGCTGCTTGTGATTTGTTAGAAAAACATACCTTAAAAGGGTATTTTGTGTCCTCAAGCTATGCTCTAAGAATGGTTTAACAATAGCTGGACTCCTCATGGAGTCCAACTTGACACTGTGCAAAAGCTTACCAATTTTCTTTTAATTTCACTTTTCCAATGCATCATAGGCAAATGTGGTTTTTAGCAATGGTTTTTCAAAGATGGTCAAGAGATTTCACTATCTTTGATGACAAAAAGCTTAGGTTCCTATGTGGGTAGAGTTCTTGGGCTTTGTTGGAATGTATAATTTCCTCCTCAAATGAAATCTAAAATAATACTAGAGGATTTCAAAAACTCCAACTAGATTACCGAATAGGGTTAGAGAAAATTAATATTTAATTCTATAAAGCTCTAGAAAAGTCTATTTGTTCTATGTTGATTAACAATTAAAGACATCTATAAAAGAGACACAAGCTAATGGTTTTTTATCAATCAGGCAATGAAATCATTTTATAATTTTTATAAGTGCCTATAGTGTGTAATCTATGTTTAATTATCATTGTGGATCCCATCCATCCACCAGATTAGCTGCTTCTATCAAAAAAGGTTACAAGATTCTTCCAATTAATCTTCAAACCAATATTGTCATTATAATAGCTAGAATAATGAAGGAATTTATTTGTCACCATTTGTGATAATAGATTTTTATTTTGTAGAGCATGGTTATTTGGAGAACCCTGTCACTATTTGTGATAGATGAAGCTATCAAAGGGTAGCTAAGACATCTTATTGACATTTGTGATAGATGAGGCAAAATTATCAGTGGATCATGTGGAAAAAGGAAATTGTTGGTAGCCAATTGTTGACAAAATGTTTGTATAAATTAAAGGCCATAGCCTTGGAAGACCCTATTCATGCATTAATGGATATAAAGATTATTGGAAAATAGCATTTTGGCATTAGGTGAAAGAAAGGATTTAGATTTCTATGCAACAACATCTAAGGTTGAAATTAGGGGTGAGTGTTGAAATGTGTAATTTCTCCCTCAAATGATATGTAAAATAATACTAAGGGATTCTATAAACTCTAGCTAGATTACTGAATAGGGTTAGGGAAAATTATAATTTAATTCTATAAAGTTCTAGAAGTCGTTTACATGTAGATAACTCTAGAAAAGTCTATTTGTTTTATGTCGATTAATTAAGATGTTTCTAGAAACAATTAAAGACCTCTATAAAAGAGGCACAATCTAATGATTTTTTATTGATCAGGCAATGAAATCATCTTATAATTTCTATAAGTTCCTGTAGTGTGTATTCTATGTTTAATTATCATTGTGGATCCAATCCATCCACCCCTATCAGAGTTACCCTTGTCATGTTGGCCTTTTATTGATTCCATTGCTAATACTCTTGGCAAAGTTATTATAAAGGAACATGAATTTTTTTTCAATGCTCATCCTCAGAAATGCATTTTCATTTAGATTGATCTTTCCAAGGATCTTAAGGATTCTATGGAAATATAGATTGGTTCACAAACCTTATCTTAGAATGTGATTTATTTTAACTTGCCTAACACCTATTATAGGTGCCAATTAGTAGAACATAAGATTAGGGATTTCCCTTTGGTTGTGCTTAGGGTTAAACCCTACCTAAAGAGGTTATTGCCAAATTAGTAGAAGGAAAAAAAGAAGAATGGACTACTATTGGGTACAAGGGTAAGGCACCCTTGGCTCTGAAATAGTTATATGTGCTTGTTGTTTTAGTTCCTCCTATCTTAATATGAGTGCAAACCCCAACCAGTGCAAGGACACAAGTAGTCTTTTCAGAAGCAAACCCCCGTGTTTCATAGGTTTCAAACCCTAGTTCACAAGGGACTAAGGCAGCCGCCAAGGCTAACACCTTGATTGTAATTCACACCCCTTTTGTATCTTCTTCCATAGTGACTAAGAATGTATGGAATTCTCCCAATCCTCTTAAACATGTTCAGAAGCTAGAGGAGAAACATCAAGCTATCAGTCTAGAGGATTTTCCTTATGGCTTTAGCCCAATTTTAACATTCTTGTAGAATAGCTACTCATCTCTCGAGGACATGGAAGGTTTGGAAGAATTTTCATGATTTTTTTTTTTTATCATGGAATGTGCAAGATCTTACAGACCTCTCCAAAAAGTACTATGTTAGGAATACCCATCATAGACTAGGAAATTTATATTTTCTCTATATGAAAGAAGTTAAGATCTTTGCTTTCATTCTTTCATCTACATGTTGCATTATTTGACTGGATGACATTATGTTTTCCTCTCAATGCGATTCTGGTAGGGGTGGTGTAGTTACTCTCTTGTCAACTCGTCTTCATTTTACTATTATTTCATATGGTTCTAACCCCATACACAAAATCATTTTGCTTTTGCTTTCCATTAGCAATTATTCTTTTTGATTCATTAGTGTTTATGCTCCCAATGATGCTATGGAAAGATCTCAATTGTCGAGCTAGCTAGCTAACAATTTGCCTCCAACTACTTCGGTTATGTGTGCTAACTTCAATATGTTTGAGCTGGCCTCTGACAAAGATGGAATTTTACCTTTTTGCTAGATAGCTAGGGAAAGAGAAGCCTAGTACTACATGTGCAATAAATTGGACATTTTTTTATCCCAATACTGACCACCACCAACATAGTGGGATTTGGTACACTTGGTCCAATTTTTGAGCTGGCTCTAACCACATTTTGAAATGTCTTGATCGTGCCATAATGATTCCACAATTCTTCTTCTCCTTTTCTAAAGATCAAGATTTACCTATCATTACCTTGCTAGATGTGATGTTATCTGACCACTATCCCATCTATTTTTCTATTTCATAGCACATAGCTATCCATAGAGTATCAGATCTCAATTTTTCCTCAACAGGTTAGTGTTGATGCATGCTTCCACTATTGCTCATATCCTAGATGTTTAGAATTTGGAGCCACATCCATATTCCTAGATAGGGTGGATTTAGTGTTGGAATGATGCCATTACTAGAACCACTCACTTTCTGTACATCTATGGATAGCAGTTGGTGGTTTACAAAAGGCAATCTTATGAATCCACTAAGACTACTCTCAAAAGAGCCTTTTCAACTCTCACCCTTAATCCTTTTGATGTTGATTAGCAAATTTGACTTGCCAAGCTTTGACATGACAAATAGGTTGCGAATAATTATGTAGCTCAAAGGGCCTAAATCAAAGCTTGCCTTGATTGGTTGGAGGTTACTGATAAATCTTTGAAGGAGTTATTTCAGGCTCTTTGAGCCTATCATACCAATTTTGGGATTAAAAAAATTAAACAAGGCATTTTAGTTATCTCCATTCTCCTTGACATCCTACAAGCATTTTTTCATCACTATGAAAAAATGTTTTTTTTTGCAAGGAAATTCAATTACTTAGGAGGAAGCTCTCAGAAAGTGTAATTCGATTACTCCAAACCACCTAGTAGTTGAGCAATGTGTTTTTTGTGAGCAACTTCTTACCCTCCAAGACCTTAAAGAGGTAGTTTTCTCCATGGTAGATGATAAATCACCTGAGTGTGATGAATTTCCTTGTGAATATTATGAACACCTCTAGGAGCACATTGGTCCCAATCTACACAAAGTTTATCTTGAAGTCTACATTCTAAAAGCCTAGGAGCTATTATCAACAAAGGAAATATTAAATTCATACCTAAAGCTAGAGATCCTAGGGATATTTTTAATTGGTGGCCAATTAGCCCTCTTAAAGTGTCCTATAAGATTATTGCTAAGGAAATTTCTCTCAAAATTTTCCATCTCCTTCCTTTAATTGTGTGGCCTAACCAAACTGGCTTTTCAAATCCATATATATTCTTGACAACATCATTTTTGTGTGGGAAGGTATGGAGTGGGCTCGCAAGCCCAAGTAGCTAGCTATTTTTTTGAAAATAGATTTTGCTAAAGCTTATGACCAGATTGAATGGCCTTTCATTTTGGTTATGCTCTAGGCTCTTGATTTTGGTCCCAATTTCCTATAGTATGTGGAGATGCTCTTTGAAGATACTAATACTTGCATTACCATCAAGCAAGGTTGCCCTTTGGCTCTAGTGCTTTATGTTCTTGCTACTGAAGGGTTTGGTTACTTGCTAGCCTACTCCATGTCATTAGGTTTGGTTTGTGGCATCTCTTTACCAGAATCCTCTTCCCAGTTGGTCAATGGTCATTTTTTTGATATTCCTTTCTCACTCTTTTGGAGGATGAAAAAAACATCAATAATGCCTTCAATTACCTTGACACTTTTTGTCAAGTGTCTAGCTCTGGTATTCAATGGCATAAAATGCTCTATTGTCACTACCCTTTTTTGCTACCTCCACCTTGTCTTAGGTAGTTTGAATGGAAATGGGTCACTCATGGAAAGATTTTCCTTTCAAGCATTGTCAGTGGATCTTTAGAATGTTGTGCTTGTCAAGATTACTAAAAAGCTAGATTATTAGCTTACAAAACTACTTTTCTTGCAGACAAATTCCATATTTTCTGTAAAGTTCTTGCAACTATGCATGTCTATTATTCTTCTTGTTGGGATGCTTCAAAAGCTTCTTATAAAAAATTAGAGCAATTGCTTCATGATTTTATTTTTTCTTCGGGTTCTGTTCATCATGGCTTTCACATAGTTGTTTGGGACTTTTGTTCTCTCCAAAGAGTCTAGAGGTCATGGCCTTCTCTCTATAGAGAAGCAAGGCATTGGTTTGTATGCCAAATGGATTATTTGTGCCATCACTAGAAATGAAGCTTAGAAGATTCTAGTTTTGCATTGCATTTCCTCAAGGTTTCCTATTAACAAACCTACATGGAAGGGGATAGCTTTCAAACCCTTCTCATCATGTGAGAACCTATACTCATACAAGGCTCTTTTATTATCAAGAGCATATGGAAATATTGGGAAGTTGTTAAGCCTTGGCTTCATTGGTTTGGTGATGAGTTTGTGATGGGCTTTTTTTGAATCAGCAGAACATTTGGTGGTCACCCTTATTTGACATCCAAGGTATTCCCCTGGACAAGACTCAAGGTGCTAGTGCTCTACAATTTTTCAAATGAGGCATCAAGACTTCTAAAGATATGTTCTTGAGGGTCTCCATGAGTCTTAGATCTTGGGAATATATGCAAGTCCAATGCCATCTTGCCCATCTAGATCAACAAACTTTTGACTTATTGCTTTCTGCTATTCTAGGTCACTTAATTCATAAAGCATGTATCTAGTCTATTAGACATTGGTGGACTAATTGGAAGTGGTATCTTGTCACTCCTTTCGCTAGATATAACCTAAGCTTGAGTTATAGATGGCTTTCTCCCCATCTTTCGATGGTCGATACACTCAATCAGAAATGGCATTTGCAAGCTTCTCTTTCTCAATGGAGAAACCACATTGACACTATTTGGAGTGCCACTACAGAACCTAAGATTGCCCATTTTGCTTTTTGTCTAGCTTTTCAAGGTCTTCACCTTGGGCCTTAGCTAAAGTATATTGGGGTTCTAGATCCTAGGTATCCATTTTGTGGCCAACTAGAGTCTTTCATATGTATTTTCTAGTTTTTTAGATGTGCTCAAAATTATTGGCACTAGATTCATGATTTTTTAAAGTTGTTTCATCCTGAACCCTTTTCTTGGCACATGGTTATTCTATGGGATTCCCCCAAGATTCCTAGGAAATTTACCTAGATTTGGCATATGTTCAAGATGGAGATTTTGTTCACTCTATGAAAAGATAGAAATGTTGTTCTTTTTACTCACAGTTTTCTTAATATAAATATTGCTATGTACACTAAGGCATGCATTTGTAATAATGTGATTATGTAGATACAAGTACAAGAAAACAAGGTGGTATTAGAGGTGTCCCATCTTCAAGAACTTCTAAATCATTAGGGAAATTCCCCTTATACTATTTCCAGCATACTTCTAGATGCCTTAGTTGATACCACAAAGCCTAGAGGCCGCCACCAAAGGCACAATTCTTCAAGTCACTATTCACACATGCCACATTCATAGGCTTCTTGACACTACTCTCCTAGAAATGGTGATGGTGGGTGGAGGCACTACTCAATTTCTCCAACCCATGGTGGCACTAGATAGTCCCTAGCTTCTCCTCTTAGTCCTCAACAAGTGGTTTCTACGAAGGCCTTTTCACCTAGAATTTACCATCTCTCCTCTGCGGCCTGATACGAAAGATGTGGATCAAGCCTCTAATGATGTTGCTAATGGCTAGACTATTCCCAACTCACCTAGAAATCCAAAGATGATTGGGAATGTCATGATTGGGGTGTACCACGTCCCTCAACTGGTACCACTTCAGCTACCTAAGTGGTTGCCTTTTTTTTTTTTTTTCTACAAATAGTTGTTGATTCTGGCTTCGGCCTTGTAAACTCTTGTGTGGTGATCTCGTATCTCCTGGCCCCTTTTTTCTTGAATTGTAATCTTAGGATATTATTTATTAATATAAAAGGACTATTTATAAAAAGAAGATAGAATATCTATTTTTAAAAATATATAAAGTAAGAGGTGATTTGTGGTCAACCTTAAATATTATACATAAAGGATTAAATTAAACTTGGGAAAAATGGATAAGTTTGATTATTCCACATTTTTGGTCTAAGAATTAGTCATTTGTGTGTGATGTTTAAATCAACTAGCAATTGCTTGATAATATCTATTATTATTGGTTCATTACTTCCATCTAACATTATTGCTATCTTTTAAATAGTATTAGATGATATTTGAACTCACTTGATCCTCTCATTAGAG
Source organism: Cupressus sempervirens (assembly GCA_028749045.1). NCBI lineage: Eukaryota > Viridiplantae > Streptophyta > Pinopsida > Cupressales > Cupressaceae > Cupressus > Cupressus sempervirens. The sequence continues at coordinate 142,248,662 of CM053792.1, forward strand.
TATTATCCTAATAATAGTGGCAATAATTTATTCAATATGAAATAGAAATATATAGGTTTTCTCTTACTTTATTATATAATTATATCGTGCACAATATAATGTAATATTGACCATGGATGACTTTTGGAGAATTATTCTATTTTAACTATTATTGATTATTGTTCATTTGTTATTGATACTGCACCCCTGAGCTACACATATATATAGATATGAGAGGTTGAGGGGGGTGGAGGAGGTGGGGTGGTGTCAAGAAAAATAGTCCTTTCAATTCCAACTCTAGAGAATAGTATTAACCAAACAAGGACAACTAATGCAAAGTAGGTCTAGGAAAAATAGAGGAAAGTTATCCAAGTCCTTGAAAACCCTAGATGAATGTATGAAGCTAGAGAGAGATATAAGTAAATATTTTGAAAGGAATAATAAGGTGAACAAAGCACCCTTAAAGTGTGTTTTGTGCTTGTTGTGTTGACTATAATGAAGGGAAATCATCTGATCGGGGCCTAAAACTACAAAGTAGAAAAAAGACAAAATTCTTGTGGTGATCTATTAGGGGCTGAATTGATGTTCAGGGGTGAAATAGATTATCAAGGGTGTAGTGCTCCCCTAATTGACATTTTGTGACATTGGTTCTTATTTTGCAGTTCTAAAGGAAGCCAAATAATGTACTAAGATTTGGAACTTGTTCGTTAATTTGATATCCAAAACCTATAGTAAAAAAGGAATTTAAAAAAAAAAAATTATAGTAGTTTTTCCTTGGTCAAACATCATCTTAGGAAATAACTTTTAATTGAAATAAGTGAAATAGTGTAATTGTAAAGTATATGTACGAACTCACCTCACAATAGTCGAATCTCTTGAATTGAATGCAACGTGCCAACTTCACTAATTGATTTTCACCAAGAAGATGAACATAAATGGATGTAGAATATGTAAAAAATGATCTTGAGTGGATTGAAAAATATCTTAAAGAAAAACTCTTTCCATTTCTTGATTTTTGAATCCTTGATCTTCAATGGATGAATAATTGAATGAATTTTTGAAGACTAGAAGGCTTCACTGCTAGAATGCTTGAAATTGTGAAAGCTTGAACACTTGAGAATGAGATATATTCTCCTAGATCAATATGAGAAATGGAGAAAATGAAAGGATTTCTATAGAGCTTAGAATTTCCAAACTCTTGTAGGATAACCTACCTAGGAATTAACACCGAAAATATTGTTTAGACATGAGACCCAAAAGAGGTTCAAATAAAGGGTACACTAAACCCATGAAAACTCAGTCATAGAACATATAGGATCACTTTTGGATCCCAAAATAGATCCTAGATCTTCAGGATTTGGTGCAAAATCTAAGATATAGTCATGACAGTGTTTGGAGTAGATTCAAAGTGGATAGATGAAGAGAAGGGAAGACCTAGGAGGATAGATCCTACCTCAAGCATAACACCATGAAAATAAGAGTGTTAAAGATGATTTATTAGGTTTTACCCCAATTCAACCTAAGAGAAATGATAGGAAATGGAAGGAGGAATGAAAGATGTGAGGATATTGATGATCTACCATTAAATAGGAACTAAACCTTCATTAAATTATAGTGCATCCAATTTAGGTTAGTACAACTGCATAATCAAATATGTTATAATATTTTCCTAACTTTTTAAATAACATTCAATGGATTATAACTAAAATATTATTACTTATGATCTTGCATATTTGGTCTTCATAATTTTTTGTCAATATTAAAAGTAATTCCATTGATCTATAGTAATGGATGTTTGTACAATACATCCTTGTGTATAATTATTCTAATATCAAATTATTATAATCCCACAATTATCCTTTTTGTGGAGTGGGTAAATGAATAGAATTCTACTTGAAAATAGAAATTTCACTTATGAGAATGGATCCTTCTAGTGAATGTGCATTTAGGTACTTTACATAGAGTTAATTGCTCAAAATAAAAGATAATAAAAACGAAGATAAAATCACAATAAGGGAAATAACAATCCACTTGTTGACAACCATCCATTGAATTTTGAACATTATGATATCCCGTTTGATATTTTAGTATATCTCTAATTATTTGAAACAACTATATATTTGAATAATAGACTCAACTCACACCTCTTTAATTAATCTTTACAACATGTTCACACATCTTCTCATCTAGCATTACTCATGTACACTCTCACACTTTCTCACCAATGATTTCATATTTATATACATTACATAAACCTTGTAAACATAGATAATGTTGACCTCAACAATTATCTTAATAAAACAAATTATATTATATTATCAAATTTATAAAAAAAAATGTTAGCTAAGACAGAGATAAGATTAAAAAAAATCTCAAAGATGATATCATCTATCACTAAAAGATATATCACTAAGTCATCTAAGAATATAGCTTGATATAATTAATGGAAAAAATTATTCAATTGTATATTGTCATTAATGTTATACAAATGTTACACTCTAACTAAGAACTACTACTAGTAACTGAGCTAAGAAGACTTGTATGAGCCGAGCAGAGGTTCAGAAGATTATAGTATTAGTGGAGTAGAAGTTTAGAAGAAGCCAAGTTTAGTGATGAAGTATAAATCAAGCTAGGTTAGTCATTAAATAACTCCTATATAAACTAAATCAGGTCATTTAACAAAGGGGTTCAATATAAATTGAGTCAGGTTAGTTGCTAGGGAACTCAGTAGTAACCAAGTGACCCAGTTTCAGTGTTTGTTGACCTGCAATAGAACAATTTTCTTTATTATTTGGTTTATGAAAGTGAACTTAATAGATGTTAATTGTTTATTTCTAAAGTTATTCAAGATGACTTGATAAGATTCAAATAAAGAAGGATATTTGATTAAGGGTAGAACATCCAAGGAGTTGCAAAGAATATTATGATCAGTAAGGATTTAGAGGATAAAGAAAAATAATGATCTTAATCTACAAATTGGTTGCGTCACTAATAAGGTCAATTGTTGTTACTCTAACAATTTTAGTAGTGAAAAAATCACTCAATAGAGTTGAATTAACAATGATTTTGTAAATCCTCTAACAAGGTGGCATTTCTATAGTGGAGTTTCTTAAGACCTATAAGAAGGTCACTCATAATATGGTTATTGAAATGCTTGAACAAGATTACACCTAATAGTTTTCTTTGTAACCTTTAATAGGGTTCACTCCTAACATGGCTCACTTTAGAAGAGTGAAAAGTTGTAACTTCTTGCATTGGTGGTTTTCCCAAATTGGGTTTCCACGTTAAATCTTGGTGTCTCATGTGTTCATGTTATTTTCTTTCTACTTTATCTTTATACAACTAAGTTACTAAAGGTTAATACGCATTAATATCTCAAGATTTTTTTGAAACCTAAAAAAAATTGGAGATTAGACAAAAGGTGCAATGACAAGGAACAAACTAAAAGGTACATGTTTGACTACTGAATTTGAACCTAGAACTCTAAGAGATGGTATTAATAATGAAAAATGGATAGACACAATGAATGAAGAGATTTAGGAAATTGAAAGGAACAATGCTTGGACTCTTATTCCTAGACTAAAGGACAAAGATGTAATTGGTACAAAGTGGGTATTTACAAATAAATTGAATGAAAATGGTGAAGTATCAAGGAATAAGGAAAGGCTAGTATGTAAAGGATATGCTCAAGAAGGAGGTATAGACTAAGGAGGAAACCTTGAGTTGAATGTCTTTAGTGGTGCAAATTGGGTTGGAATCATTGATGAAAGAAAAAGCACCAGTGTAAGAGCATTCTTTCTTGGAAAGAGGCTAGTGTCATGGACCCATATAAAGTAGAATTGAATCTCTTAGTCTACAAAAAAGGAAAAATATGTTAATGCAATAGTTAGTTGCTCAAAGATAGTTAGGATAAACAACTATTGTTAGGAATAAAGGAATAAATTAAGGAACCAATGGTTATCTACTATGATAACACAAGTACAACCAACATATCCCAAAATTTAGTGATGCACCCTAAGACAAAACACATTGCAATCAAGTATCATTTTCTAAGAGAATTAGTTCAAGATAAAGAGATTAAATTGGAATATGTGAATGCAAAGGAGTAGGTTGTTGACATATTTATCAAGCCATTACCTAATGATGCATTTTTGTATCTCAAAGGAAAGCTAGGGGTCATTCCCCTATCTGAAGCTCACCAGAGTATAGATTAGTGGTGCATGAACCTAACTACATTGAAGATCTATCAAGTTGATGCAAAGAAGTCAAAACTCATTGCATATTAATTGGTACATCATGTACATTCTAAACTCATTGTATAAAGTGTTTTTCATTTGATGTCAAAGAGGGAGGGATTGAATATGTCATGTTCATTCAAGGGGAGTTTGATTGTTTTCATGAATCAAAGTAACAAATTTTTATATAAGAAAGATTGAGAAATTTACCTAATGGAGTCTAAAGATAAGATGGTAGAGGGAGAATCTCTAACGGAGCTCTCATGGTTGAAGAATTAGAATAAAATCAACAATATTTACTCCAAAGATTTGTTTGCAAAATGGTATGTTGTCTTGTCATCAATTCCAAGGAGGAAGATTATTTCTAACAATTATTCAATTCTATATTGTCATTGATGTTACAAAAATTTTACACTCTAACCAAGCATAGTAATCAAGCTCAGAAGACTCTAGTATTAGCCGAGAAAAAGTTCAGAAGAAGATAAGTTCAATAACCAAGTGTAAACTTAGCTAGATTGTTCATTGAAAGATCCATATGTAAACTGTGTTAGAGTTTTTAGCAAGGGGGTTCAATAAAAACTAGGTTCGGTTTGTTACCGAGGAACTCAGTGGTAACCAAGTGACCTAGTTTTAGTGTCATTCACCCTAGAGTAGAACAATTTTGTTTATTATTTGGTTTATTCAAGTTGACTTAATATATGTTAATTGTTAATATGTAAGGGTATTCATGCCAACTTGACATTGGGTTTCATATGTATTAAAGGTCAAGTTGTGGATTGAAATACAAGGGTAAAAGCACAAACCTGTGTCACCCTTTTGTAAAGGAAAAGGCTAACAAAAGTATAATTGTTCACCTTAATTACATAAAACTGGTATTACTATTTAGAATTTGACAATGAAGTAAACTAATGAAATGTGTAGAAATGGATGAAACTTAGGATAATTATTTTTAAAATTTATTTGAAATAAGAATTTATATGTTTTTCTATTTTTTATAGACAATTTTTTAGTTGATTAAAAATGCTAAAAATTAGGGATTTAGTTCCCACCACAAACCTATATTAAAAAAAAACTTCTTTTCAGTTGAACTTGGACTATGTTATAGATAACATATATATCTAGAACAATCAAAACTAAACATTGAGTTTAGGCCTATATTTTCTCTTTAATAATGATTCAAATTTCAACTTGCATGAAATTGATAGGTTTCATCTCCCACCACATTTTTCGAAAAAAAACTATTCTAACTAGAAGAAAAATTATACATTCTAAAAGAGGACTCTCTCCTCTAGAATGTCATATACTTTTTAAATTGTTTTGATATGATTTAATATTTCTTTATTCTCAAAATTGACATATTTTTTAGTGTTAAAATATGTGCTTGTAGAATTTTTTAATTACAATATATTATATCTAATTAAAACACTATAAATTCTATATGAGAATATTCTTTACTTTTAGATCTATAAACTAGTGTTTATATGTTAATAAAAAAACTATCATAAAAAATAGTAAGAGTTATTGAAACATCATTTTTCTTAAATAATTATATTTCTTTAGTAATTTGATGCAAACTAGTTTAAAACATGCATTTAATTGACATTTCAAATTATAAAAGTGTGAGACCATATATAAATTAGCTAGAACAAATTCATCTAAATTATATGTTTGAGAATAAATGATTTTTGGTTAGAAATACTAAAATTTAGTCATTCTAATAAGTTGGCCTAAAAGTTGATATAGCTTTGTACATTTACCCACAAAGTTGTGGAAGAAGATAAGATGTAGAAAAAGAAGGATATATGTTTAAGGGAAGAAGATACAAGTAGAAATGCATAATATTTAGATTAGGAAGGATCTAGAGGATAAACCAAAACATTGATCTAAATCTATGACTCAATTGGTTCATAATTCAAATTAATCATTGTTACTCTCTAACAATTGTAGTAGTGAAGAAATCTCTTAATAGAGTTGAATTAATAGTCATTTTATAAATCCTCAAAAAAGGTGGCATTTCTAGAGTTAAGTTTCTTAAGACCTCTAATAAGGCCACTCCTAATAGGTTGATTCAAATCCTTTAATAGGGTCACACCTAATAATATATTTTGTAACCTTTAATAGGGTTGGCTTCTAATAGGGTTCACTTTGGAAGAGTGAAAAGTTGTAACTAGTTGCATTGGTGATTTTGCCAAACTGGGTTTCCATGTTAAACCTAATTAATACACATTAATATCTCAAGATTTCTCTATTAACTAAGTTATATTGAATATCTAGTTCTAACCGAGTTGTGCAAGAATTTGAGTTAATAAGAAGTTTGTATTGATATATAAGGAATTTGGAATTTTTTTAGTGGTAACTGATTCACCCCTCCCCTCTCAATTACTATTCTTATATTTCCAATAATAATTTATCCTTGAAAAATATTTTCAATTCAATTAGATATATTAGGTAACTAAGAGTGGGGTGATTTAGTTATGTGCAATCATCATACAGTCCCTTCAAACTATTTAATTTCTAACAAGGCTTCATAAACATCAATAATAAATACTAGGTAATATCATTATTTAACTTTTTTCAGTCAATTTATTAAAAATTGTTAACTTATTGTTCTTTGCATTACCAAGTATTAGTAAACTTTCTAGTTATGACCTAGTGATTACTTACTTATTGCCAAGTTACAATAAATTATAAAACATGTAAAACAACTTGCAACACAAATAACATTCACAAACTTGACACCATGATTATAATGTGGAAACCTTGTAAAGTGAAAAACCACCTAGGACCAGAAAACCAAAAACTTTCTAACTAAAGAGTGACCTAATTTAAAGCACTGACAAACACTACTAATCAATGCTACCATATGGGATTTCAAAAACTTGTTAGGTCCACTCAATTCTTCCAAGATTTTATGTTATAGTGGTTAAAAAGTAACACTAGAAATGATCTATTAAGAATATAAACTACCTTTTCTTGTTCAAGTGTTTGTTCTTTGCCATTATATTTTTCTTATCTATCGCTCTAATCGACTTTCACTTTTTACTTTTGAATAGTTTATTTTCTCCTTCTCTTTCTCCTTCCTCTTCTTGGTTCACTTGGGAAAACTATCTTCTTTTACCTTTAACAACTTCACACATTGATCTCATCTATTGCATTCGATCAAAAACTTTAGCATACTCAACTTTAACTAACATAAACAACAACAACAACCTAGATAGTCTCAAAACCCTCTTTAAATTGTTTACTTCAAGATTACAGTTCCTTTCATCTTTTCCCTCTTAATCAAAATTGTGAATCTTATGTTCATACCAACTTTCAAAATCAAAACTTCATACAACATATCAAGACACTCAAAAAGTATAAATTTCATTCAACTCTTTGTTCATCATTAACCTTCTTGAATTTTCTCACCCATAGATATTGTATCAAACTTTGAATCATGCCTTAAATTGTCTTGAACTTTTGAAATTTCTATAAAAAGTCATCCTTAGATTCCATTTCTCCTAACTTATTCATGGAGTTGTTTCTTAGTAAACATAGCATTTAATAGGGTAAAATAGAAATTAGTTATTACCAGACTTTCTTAGGAAATATTGTTTTTCCCTTCTTCCTTTTCTAATCTTTCAAGTAATACTACAATTACTTGATGCATACAAAATCCCTTCATTAATTATTTTACTTGATTAAGCTTGTGTTGTTCAATATATTGCAATAATACATGACTGTAAAAAAATAAAACTAATAATACATTATCAATGTCCAATTCATTCATGTAACTATCGAATACCTTACATAAGAATACTCTCTTCATCATACTTTCTTCAATTCTTTTCATCAATCAAATAATATGGTACTCTAATGAGTTAGCATAATGTCTGCCCAACTAAGACTTTGACATCAATGACAATATAAAAATTGACATGAATCTCTTACATAAATTCATAAGATTACTAGGTAAGGCTAACAATCTTCCATTATTAGTTACATTATCAATTGGTGCTAATAATCTCCCCCTTTCGCATTGATGGTAACACATGACATAAGATTTTACACTAAAAAAGATTACATAAGATAATAAAATGTATGCATTGTCAAAAAAATCATTTTGTAATTATTTCTCTTCAATTTTATTCATGTACTTAGTTTGTATCAAGTCACTAATAACAATAATTTTTAACATCTTCGACATTTCTGCCCCATAGGATATGCTCTCAGTTCAAGCCTTAAATCTAACATTAATTTTCATGTCTCTAATAATATCTTCACTATTTTTTTGTTCTCTCTCTTTTTGGGTTATATCTCCCTAGAATTCACCATTCTTTAGTTACTCTCTCCCATTGATATGTTCAACATATTTTGATAATCTTCTTTATCTATTTCACTATTTATCTATTCCTTTCCTTCAGTATATTCTACCCCTTTTGATTATCTTTTGTTCATCTTCTAATAGACTTTTCACTTTAACTACTTCTCTCCTCTTTTTAGTAATTATCCCCCACTTTGAAAAAATACTGAAGGTCATTATAAATTTCATTGTGGCACTTACAAACCCTTGTAGTTTCCCTTATAGGTTGCATTTATTGTATACATTAATTTAATTACAATCATTGCAAAAAATTCAAAAATAATACTTAAGTTTGAAAACTTATGCATCAAATCCATAAAGATTTTTCAATTCATCACTTAGTTGATGGGACATGCATCTTCACCTACTGAATTTTGGATAGGGGTAGGACCCCTAGTTTACCACTTAGATACTCAAAAGCATCCTTAGGCGATGGCTTAGGAAAAATGTCACCAATTTATTCCTGAGACTTTACATATTCAAGATTTACTTGTTTCTCTTGTACTTTCTCTCACAAGTAATGATATTCTATTGATATGTGCTTTATTATTGTATTCATCACTATATCTTTTGAAATATTTATGGCACTGGTACTATCAATGTTAATAGTAACAGGCTTGGTTACTTCTTGTTGCATTCTTTCCAATGGTTTCTTGATCCATACAATATTTGAATAATTTATTCTAGCAACAACTTATTTAGCTTTAACAGTAGATTGTGCAATACAACTATATTTTTTACATATCCATGTTATGAATCTTTCTCCTTAAAAGAATGTTCTAGCACTTCTATGTTTCTATGATCAACATTATGAGCCCAATCAACATCTCTATAGACTTTAAGATGAAATTCATCCTCATGTTTATACCATAGGCTATAATCTTTAGTTCCTTTGAGAAAACTAAATATTTTTTTCATAGAAGTCATATGTGTTTCCCTTAGATTAGATGAAAACCTTTCCATAATTTGAACAACAAGTTCAATATCCAATCTACTATGTACAACATATTGTAACTTTATAATCATGGATCTTTATTGTTCTTCATCTACCTTACTAGGGGTGTCTTCCTTTGATAATTTCACTCCAATCATCATAGATTACCCATTAAAGTAAACACATCCATGCCAAATTTCTTCAAGATTGCTTTTACATACTTAGACTCAGTTACATATATACCTTTCTTTTGTTGGTAAATGTGCAATCCATTGAAAAACCTTATCTTGCCAAGTGTAGACATTTCAAATTCAATACTCATTTTTTCACTAAATGTCTTACTCAACATGTCATTTCCACAAAATATTATGTCATGCATAAATATTTCAAAAATCAACACCATACCTTAAGATTCATTTTTCAAATATAGATTAGTGTTTTCACTTGTTCTAGAATACCTTATCTTAATCAAATGAGAGTGTAGTATTTCATACCAAGCTCTTTGGGCTTGTTTTAGTTCATACAATGCTTTGTTAAAGTTTTATAACATGTTCTTCTATTTAGGTTCAATGAATCCTTTAGATTGTTTAATATAGGCTTCTTCTTTAAGTATTCCATTTAAAAAGGTATAATTTACATCTATCAATATCTTCTTTCATAGCATTAACCTAGTATTTATCATCCAATGTAGCTTTATTATTATTGGTTAAAAATAAGCTATTAAATATGTACCTTATCTTAACTTGCTTCTTGTTTCTACTCCACCACTTCTATCTCCAATCATGTGATCAAGCGACTGGTTCTTCATCACATTTTTTGGCTAGTATTAAAATAGTCCTTTGGGTTTCATCATTTTCTTCACTCAATAGAGGTTCAAATTCCTACTCAGGTTGAATGGTTCAGTGCTTTGGTATATTGGTCTATGCCTTAGTTGCTACTATCTTGTTCTTGGTAGCTCTATAATGTAACTTGAGTAGAGTATCATGTGCCTCTTCATATATGTCTACAAATTTGTTATAATCTTCAGGTTCCTTCTTTATTTGATATCATTCTTCTCTATAAACTCATCAAATATTACATTTTCACTTTCCATTATCTCATGTGTAGGTTTGTCCTAATATTTATAATCTTTACTCTTAGATTAATGACCAAGAAATATACTTTCATCTCCTTTAACATTAAGGTTACCATTCCTTATATGCCTATGAATATAAAATCTGCTTTTAAAGTGTTGATCTCATTTTGGTTTTGAAATATGAGTGACAATACACTTAAGTAATTGCTTAATAGTATTTAGTGTATGCCAAGCATAAGATGTCATCTAATGCATGCCAAGAAACATATAAAAATGTGCTAAGCACCACTATGTTTGAAACAAATAGTTAGTGCTGAGCGACTCTAGTGATGAGAAATATAATGCATGCCAAGTGATTCAGATGTCGAGTGAACAATAAATGTCAAGTCATTCAGAGGATGGGTTACACCATTGAAGATATAGTGAATATCAAGCATCAGAGGCTTCAAGTGCCAAGTAAAGAGTTTTGGACATAGTTGTTTTTAATGACAACAACTCTTATGTAAAGTATTTTTGGGTTGACTTAAGGAGCTTTTTATGATTCTAGAAGATAAGAATGAATCTACATTGAGGATCCATATGTAGTACATGCAACTAGTTAGATAAAGGGATGAATTAAGAGGAAAAGTGGGTTAATCACAATCGTTGATTCCTACCTAACCTTAGGTCGCCTAAGTCTTCTTAAAGAGGGAAAATCCTAAAGAGTTTTTGTGTGAAGGGAGAGGTTTGCATGCATAAGGAGAAAATTCATGGTGACAAAGGAGGTTGTAATAGAGATATGAAATATAGAATGAGTTAGTTAGAATAGAGGAAAGAAAATAGAGGAAAAAGAAGATACATCTGATCAGGAGGATCAAGTATAAATTAGGAAAGAGGAGATCTAATATCTAGCAGAGAGGTGATAACTAAAGGGTAAAGGCTAAGACACTCTAACAAGTGAATTGGTAAAAATCTATTAACCGAGTAGTCCTAGTAGACTTTTGTAAATCCTATAATAGGGTGCTTACTTTAATGTAAGTTAAACTCCTTTAACCAAGTACACTTTGATGTAGGTGTTGAAATCCTTTAATAGGGTAAAATTTAGTAGTCTTTGTAAGAATTTAATAGGGCATTCTTTTCATAGGGTAGATCATAGTTTATTATCAAACTTATTGTAACTTTAACTGGCTACACTTCACAACTGTTGTAGTAAATATTTGTGGGTGTCATCCCCAACCTAGTTTTACCTTCTCATTGGAGGGTTTCTAGGTAACCAAATATCTTTTTCCATATGTGTTAATTGTTTCATACTATGGATGAGTATGTTTAGTATGGTATTTTGGTTTACATGCAAACCATGAGATAGATGTGTGGGGAATATTTTAATGGTTAGATTTTTGAAGTATTGATTAACCACCCTTGCTTCTTAGAGTTTAATTTCCAATTTTTATTTCCTAAAATTGGTATTAGATCTTTATTCTCTAGAAAGAAAAGCTTTGCAACTTTTAGGAGAGATCTTTAATATGGAAGTCTACAAGTTGGGAAAGGCTATTGAGAGCCAGCACATTGAAATTTAGCTTATCCTATACCAACTCAATGAAGTAAGAGATGAGTTGAAGTGCTTAAGAAATAGAAGGAAAGAGGTATATGTTGAAGAAAATGATAGACCTTACAAATAGGAAGACACTACTAAATTGTTTTTAGATAGAAACTCAACTAAGTTTGATGTAGTAGTTGTAGATCTAATGGAAAAAAAATGGTGCCCTAATTTAAGTGGTCAAAAATCTTAAGATCAAATAAGAAGTTCAATTATTATTGATATGTAAGGTAACTGTTGTCACAAAATTTTGCATTCTTGTCCAAAGTTTTTACCTAAGAAGAACCTTGTGAAACATGGAAACAACCTCCAAGTTGTGGGACTTGAACTATGAGGTTGAGTCTCTAGGAAAGTTTGAATTCCATTGCTATCAGGGTGCACCTAACTACACTTTGAGAGGAAAAGGGAGAAGGAGTGCATGAAAGAAAATCTAACTATTCTAACCTATGGGGTGATGCACCAAATTAGAGTGTCCAAACCAATATCTACCCATACATACATAGTTAACTATCATGAAATCAAATATATATAGATTCAAACTTGTTTAAATCTAACAATCACATGCAAATTAGACAACTAGATAAATGATAGAGGGAAGAAAAGATTCACTATATATCATTCATAGGCAAAAAGAGATATCATCATACAAATTGTAGATAGAAACAAAAAATTGAAGAGAGGAAAATAGATCTTGCAGAATACATCAATGACTAAAGGAGATAAGGCAAAAAGTCATGAAGTTCAAATGCAAAGGGAATTTACAGTGTTCATGATCCACCTCACAATAAGTGTATAATAATCATGCCCAAGGCTATACTTAGGAATAGTATATTCAATCTAAGTAATATTTTTCCCACCATGAGGTGCATTTAATTTGTCAACCCAAGGATGTATACTTGAAATGTTTGGCATTGTATGTGCATGAGGTTTCCTAATGAGTCACTATTCTTATGCTACAAGAAAGTAAAATGCAAGGAAAGAACCTACACTAGTGTTGCAAGAAACTAACACACTTAATTGTTCACTGAATCAAATGCTAGAAATATAATTAAGTACTAAATTATATTCCAACTCAATTCATCTACTATAATTGTTCTTACAAATGTTGTAGGAACACTCACAAAGTATGATGCCACAGGAAGGAACTTATAACTTCTACTTGCAATACTATAACTACTAAAAACAAATCTAGACTACTCTAATCTAATCCACCTCCCAAGTGGGCCTCCTTTGTTGGCTTCTGCTAATCTACTAACATAGAATGTAAACCAAGAGCTATTTCATTATATTCCAAAAATTCCTTACATGAAAATGATACTTAAAACTATAAAGACAACTCACTACAAGAGTCAACAATTTTTTTTCATAAACTTTCTTCTATCCTCCTAACACTATTGATCTGATCCCTATAAATAGAGGATCAACACATATTCTAAAATAGGAAAGCAAACAAATTGACTACAAATCCACAAAAGAAAAAGAAGGAAAAATAAAAATTCACAGTACAAGTAATAAAGTTTGGACAACCAATTCAACACAATAGTAAATCCAGAGAAAATATATCAATTCTTCATTGCTCCTCATTGGTAGTGGCCATATCTCTTGGTACCATTATGACTTCTTCCACCATGGTTGAACCTTAATGTTTTCTCCGTGAATGCTATTGGCCATCTTCAATGTTCCCCCTTGAATACTTTCGACCATCTTTAGCTTCCTTTGCTAACAAGTTAGTTATAATATAGAGATATTTGCAAATAAGCATAATCAAATTAAATCCAAATATAAGAACACACATTCTAATAGTTATATTAAATACTGCATTATATATATAATATTTACAAAATATGAATCACTATCTATCCATAGTTTAATGGTTCTATTCTAGACTTTAGTCATCAATTTAGGTAAACATAAGTTTACAAATGTCTTGGTGATATTAAAATAGAGTATTAAAATTATCATAAAATAGAGGCAATAATTAGCCTCGTCATTTGCCCCCTTGTAAACTGATGCTTGTCCTCAAGCATTGCATTTCATGGTCAGTGATCTAAATTCTCCAATGTTAGTCCTCCCTCTCCTACTACTTTTGAAGGTGTAGTAGAATCCTCATGTTCTTTCCCAAGCTTCCCTTATATTTTCCTCCTATAGATTGTGATTTCTATCATCATTAATATCATATAGGGGCCACATGAGCATTGGAGGTTGCATAGTGAGTGGGCACCATAGTTATAGCCTAGCCTATTTCCCCAACTATATATACTTTGGAGCTTAGTGAAAGGCATCCTCTAAATTGATAAGATTGTTTGGTTATGGTATTTTGAGTGTCTTAGGTAATCTACCCTACCTACCTTTAACACCAACCATGACTCTCTGAAAGGTAAAGTAAGGTAAGTTATCATATTTTGCATAGACCTTGGTTCTAGCAGTGAAGATTTTATCCCTTATCTCCTTGTGCTTATCCCCATAAGTCGATCTAAACTAGTCCCTAATAATTTCCTCTAGTTTATTGCTCTAAACTCTCAATAATAGGGGCTCTATTCTTTCCTCATATCTATAATTATTGAATTGTCTTTCACAATTAGCTTCATTATACATCCAGGACATCAAAGCCCTCAAATGTATATCCCCTATGTAGAGTAAAAGATTCTATTGGGTCTCTGCTAGGATGATAAAATTGTGCACATATAACTCACAAAGAAAGTTTTGCTACTAGGATGGTAGAGTTTGGTATAAACCATAGAATTTTTGAGCTGATTTGAATTCTACATTTATGTTCTTGAGGGTTAACATAAGTTGGAATAAAAGGAATTGTTCCTTTAAACACAACATAAATATGAGGTGGTGGTTTGCAAGAAAGTTCTTGATTAGCCAATTTGAGGGCATGATCCATCCTTCGTTTTTGGTTTTCCAATTGCTCTTTCAAATCTATAATTTCCTCACCTTGGGACACTACAACTTTCTTCATCTTCTTCCTCTCCTCTTCCCATAGGGTTGCAACAAGCATATGTTTTCCATACAAATGAAAAGGAAGTTTTTGTAGGGTAATGGAACATTGTCCTCTTCACAGTTATTTTTCTTTTTCCTATATTCCATCCATGACTATTCTAAAAAAATTGTAAGCCATGTTGGCTTGTAGAGAACTAGGCTAGTGTTTGAATAAACTCACTCATGCATTATGGGAATTGTTTCATCTTTAAATCTTGGAGTACCTTGTTGTCCTATTGGGGAATCATTTTGATTTTCATTTACTTTAACCCTACATTCCTCATTACGGTTTTTAGGAATATTTGAAATTTCAGGTTGAGTAGGAGAGTCATCCAGAACAATTTGTATTAGGGATTCTTTAGTGGATGGTTTGGATGAAGTAGACTAAGTTTCTACTGACACTTTAGAAATTTTTTCCCTCATTCTAGGACTTCTTCTCACAGGGGTCCCCTTAGGTATCATAGCCTTCTTTCTACTACTTGCTTTTAGTGTCTCTATTGTAGGAGTGATTACTATAATACTTGTCATAGTTTTCTTTTGCTTTGCGACTATAGGGTTTGGTTTTTCTACTACTAGAGCTGAGGTCTCTTCTTGTAATTTCAATTTTCTCTTTGCTTTGGAAGAGGTAGGTATTTTAGTCTCTTGAATAGGTAAGGGCACATTTTATTGCACATGCTCTTGCACATTGCGAATTTTAGCATCTTAAGTGCTTTGCATAGTAGGTTCATCAATAGGAGCTACATTTTCTTCACTAAGCTATATATTAAGGACAACCTAGGGTTGTAGGTTGTTAGCATGGAAAAATTCTACCCATGACATGGGAGATGCATTCCTAAGTGATATCTCTATGAGCAATTTGATTAGGGCATGATGGGTGATAGAGATGTCCTTCCCCATTTGGTTTTCTTCACCACTAATGCATAACATGTTATACAAGAAATTGGGAACATTTATTCATTAACTGTTCCTTAGGTAATTGAGAAATTTAAAATGATGTCCATGCAAATATGAAAATCTTCCTTCATAGGTGAGGTACCTGATAATGTGCATAACCAGCTTGTTGTATGATGGCAGAAGATATGTCCTTTTGTAACCTTGCTTGGTTATATCCAATTGAGGATTAGTTGGTGTGATAAACTAAGCCCTGACTGATCTTGCATAATGCATATTAGGGTAATGTTCTCCTACTATTGGTGACCTAGTTACTTCTACTATTTGCTCATTTGTAGAAACAACCATCAATCCCCATATAGTAGCATCTTCCTCATTAAACATTCTTTTAAATTCTATGGCTACTTCTTCATCAAATGTGGTTAGACTTAAGGAATACCCTAACCAATGACATGCATTAAATCTTCTCATTGCCTCTACATTTGAGAGTAAAACAATATGCTCCATTGGTTCTCGTCGCTACAATTTTCCACCCATTTTTGCTTGACAATTTCACTCTCTACTCTACTTACATTATTTCCTTCTTCCCTCCTATGAATTTAGGCTTTCTTTTGTTTTTTAGAGACCCATTTTCATATTTCACACTCTTTTTAGCTAATTAATGTCATAACAATTTGTTATGAGCAGTAATAACATAGTTTAATGAGAGTAAATCATAGATATGTTAAATTGTCTGAGAATTGAATTTAGATCATTTGAAAATTAAATTTGGGTCACATCATAGCCTAATAGTAAGGAATCATTTAGGAATAAGGGTACAACACCTAGACACTTGCATACTTATAGCAATTGGGTTTTAATCAATAAAGGGATTATAAAGATTTGAAAAATCTTAATGAATAAATAGGAATGTCATTGGGTTTTAGTAACTTTCCTTGCCCCCTATGAAACATGGACAAGTGTCCACACTTGCCAGACTTAGCATGGGTTATGGAACTGGCATATTGCCCCAATAATATAAATAATGTAGTAGTAGATATAAGCAATTAAATCTATGTACTATAAATGAATAAAGATTTGAAAAGCTTTTACCTATTATTTCATCATTGTATGTACCAAAAGGTGCCAGAAAATACATTAGCAGTGATCGCATATGTTAGAAACTTTTGGTGATTATTGAAAGCATTGTAAAATGATGACATGGAAGGTGGATGGATGGTAGGTAAAGAAATGAGATGAGTTGGAAAAGAAGAAATTAGAAAGTGAATGGAGAATTTTTTTGAACTTTATGTGGACATATAGTTTTTATTATGGGCATGCACGAAGAAATTAGTATTGAAGAGCTATAGGCAGGAGGTTAGCACCTTCTACTATAGGAAGGGTAACTTGGTGTACATTTGAATTTGGTCATTGAAGTTGCTATAGGAAGTCCTCTTTTGTTTGGGGTCATTTATATAACTTGAGTCTATGGCCACTGACTAATAACTTTAAAGGAACTAGATCAATGGTAGTTAACTAGATGGCTCCATTGGAAAATACATGGTTTATTTCATAGGGACCTATCCATCATGTCTCCAGCTTGTTTGGCATATCTTTAAATCTAAAATCGTATAGCAATGCCCAGTCACCAGCTTGAAATTTTTTATTGTTAATGTGGGAGTCATGCCATTGTTTCCTTTCTTGTTGTATGATTTTAGTGTGTTCCATAGTAGCCTTGCACATTTCATCCAAAGAATTAAGATGTAGAAGACATTCTCTCTATGCTGTAGGAAGTTCAATGTTCAACTCCAGTGTTTTTCTTAAATTTTCATGTTCAAATTCAATGGGGAGGATTGCTACTTTCCCATATAGTAGCTAAAATAGTGTGAACCCTGTAGTAGTCTTCCATGTTGTTCTATAGGCCCAAATGGCTTATGGTAGTTTTCTATTCCAATTGCTTCAGTACAAATTGACTATTTTTCTTAAGATGGCCTCTATCTCCAAAATTGTGACTTCTACTTGTCCATTAGTTTGAGGGTGATAGGGGCTTGATTTTCAATGTATGATATCATATTGTTTCATAAGTTTTGTGATTAGATTCGAAGTGAATTGAGCACCTTGGTTAGTGATAATTTCTTTGGGTACACAATAGTGAGTAACGATTTCTTCATACAGAAATTCTACAATATTATCATCACGGGCATGCTTCATGGCTTTGACTTCAGCCCATTTTGTCAAGTAGTTAGTGCACACAAGGATATATGATTTCCCATTTGATGGAGGATCAATTAGACCAATGAAGTCTAGGCCCCATTTATCAAATGGTGTTAACACCAATTGTGGATTTAGAAGAATTTCAACTATTCTTGTTGGTCTACCCATCCTTTGAAATTTATCATACTTTCATTTATAGTTGGTTGCATCTTTATGAGGCATAGGCCAATAGTAACCAATTTTTAAAATCTTCAATGTTGTTCATTTTGCTACAAAGTGCCCTCCACATGGTTCATTATGACATGCATGTAGAATGTCATATGTCTCATTCTCTCTAACACATCTCCTCATAAGTTGATTAGGTCCAGTGTAAAATAAGATATTATCAATCTAAGAGAAATGTAAACTTTTCTCTACAAGCAACTTCTTTTCCTTGCAAGAGATATGTTTTGGCATTTTATTAGCTTCAATATAGTTAGCAATGGCTACATATCATGGAGTTTGGACAACAATATGGAATAAATTCTCATCTAGAACTACATCATCTATTAGAGTAGTGTCATTCTCATCATGGTGGATTCTTGATAGATAATTAGCTACCACATTAGATCTCCCAAGCTTATCAATGATGGTGATATCAAATTCCTAAAACAATAGTAGCCATCTTTCTAACCTGCTTGTAATAGTAGGTTTGTTCATGAGGTATTTAATTGCTACATGATTAGTATGAAAAAATATGGAATAGTTAGTTATGTAATGCTGGAATTTCTTCAGAGCATAAACTACTACTAACAATTTTTTCACTCACTATGTAGTTTAACTTTGGTCCATGAAGGCTCTTGCTAATATAGTACATTGCATTTTCAAGATGTTGAGATTTTTGTCCTAGAATTGCAGCTATGCCATAGTCAAAAGAATCTATATGTATTTGAAAAGGAAAAGTCCAATCAAGACCCCTAAGTATCGGTGCAATGGTCAACAATGATTTAAGCTTTTGAAAGGAGTTGTCACATTCCTTTGTTTAGGTAAATTTAGTGTCTTTGGTAAGTAGGGTATAAAGAGGACTAGCTATCTAACTAAAATCCTTAATGAATCTCCTATAATAACTAGCATGTCCTAAAAAAGATTTGACTTCATTTCATTTTATGGGAGTGGGGAGAGTGAGAATTACCTTTACTTTTGCAGGGTCTACTTGGATTCTAACTTCAAAGATAAAATGTCCCAATACCACTCCTTCCTACATCATCAAGAAGAATTTCTCACTATTGAGAGATAGATTGTGCTCCTCACATCAGATGAGTACCTTTTCCAATTTCTTCAAAGATTCCTCAAATGTGACACCAAATGTAGTGAATTTATCCATGTATATCTCCATGCAGTCATGTGATATATCGGTGAAGATGTTGATAATAGCTCTCTACAAAGTAGTTGGTGCATTACATAAACCAAATGGTAATACAAAATAAGAATAAGTACACCAAGGACATGTAAATGTGGTCTTCTCCTGATCTTCTAGAGAAATTCTTATTTGGTTTATCTACTGTATCCATCTAGAAATGAAAAGTATTTCTTTCTAGCCAAAGTATCCAAAACCTGATCAATAAAAGGTAAAGGGAAGTGATCCTTCTTTGTGGCATTATTTAATTCTCTATAGTCTACATAGATCTACCACTTCCCTCCTTTCTTAGGTACAATAAGTAAGGGTGATAGACATTTACTATGAGAGATTGGATAGATAAATCCAACATTCAATAGTTTCTACAACTCTTTCTTAACTATTTCATTCAATCTTGGGTTTATTCTCCTTTGAGGCTGTCAGAGTGGCAAGATTTCTTCATTGATGTATATCCCATGGGTGTAGAGTTTAGGACTCAATCCTATCATATCCTTATAATCCCAAGTGAAGGCTTTTGCATGTTGATTGAGGAGATTGGTTAACAGTTCCAATTAGGATACAGACAACTCATTATTTACATGAAGATTATGACTAGGGGAAAGTTACGTAGTAGTTGTTAATTCTACCATTGAAACTTTTGGTACTACTCTTGTAGATACTTCTCTTGAAAATAGCTAGTGAATTATTTCAGGAGTTTCTAGGTAAACATAGTCTTCATAGGTACATAGTTGTAAGGTAGAACTTTCATCAATATCTTTGGCCACTATACACTCATTGGTGAGAATGCTTTGTACTATATCATCTTCTTTCTATATTTTTAGAAAACATTGTTTATGCAACATCATAAG
Organism: Cupressus sempervirens; assembly: GCA_028749045.1. Classification (NCBI taxonomy): domain Eukaryota; kingdom Viridiplantae; phylum Streptophyta; class Pinopsida; order Cupressales; family Cupressaceae; genus Cupressus; species Cupressus sempervirens. The sequence goes on from CM053792.1 coordinate 142,269,119, forward strand.
TTGAGCTACAAAATTTAGTTCTTCATCTTCATCTATTAAATCTGGCCAACTAGGTTCTCCCAAATCTAGTTGGGGTTGGGTAGGTGGATATAGCTCTAGCTTCCTTATGTTTTGACCATTTCAAATTGTCACACTACTTGATCTACAACTAATTTTGGCATTAGTAGTAACTAACCAGACTCTTCTTAATATGATATGATAGCCATAAAATTTGACTTTGGGTGATAGGATAAGAAAATCAATAGGGTACTCCCATGAATCTAAAGTCGCTATCACATCTTCTACGAGACCATTTGGAGTGATAGTTGAACTATCTTCAAGTTACAACATTGTAGGAGTTGTCCTTAAGCCCTCCATGCGTAACTTATGCATTCTATCCTTTCTCATTACATTGATTGATACTCCAAGATCAACTAAAGCATTCTTCATAGCCTGTCCATTTATGAACAAGTTAACTACTAGACTACCAGGGTTTGAATACTTTAGTGTTACTACCTTCCGTAACATGATATCTACTAATTGCCCAACAACATGAACTATTTGAGGGCATTTCTATTTTCTTCCTAGCTTCTTAAGACATGCTTCCTTAATAGCCTTTCCATAAAGAGGGATATCCATCATAGCTTGAAATAGAGGAATTTGAACATGCATGTTTTTTAGCTACTTAATAATATCATATGTCTTTTCCTTTTAGGGTATAGATTTCTCTTTATCTAGCTTGTGTGGAAAAGGAGGATTCACTAAGGTATGGTTAGCAGTCTTGCTAGATACATCAATTGGTAGGTTTATATCTAGTAGTATAACTTCTAGAAAGGGTGTTGCATGAGTATCTACAACTTTTTTTTATAAAAGGGTATTTTGGTCAAGGCAAAGTTTTACCCGGCCTTAAGTGCATATCAGATACTTCTAAAGAATATGTAGGGAATTTTTGAGTATCTATAGTGTACATTTGTTGTTGTGGTTGCTTGTTGTTTGGATTTGGCTAAGGCTGAGTAAGCAACTAAGTCAGCTTAGGGTTAACATTAGTGGTTGTAGGAGGTGACATTATTGTAGGTTGTTGAACTAGAGGCAGTAGTTGTGTGTTATCAAGATTTTGGTTAGGCCATTGTGAAGGCCCACTCCATTGATTATTAGGCTGCCAATTTCCCTATAGTAGTTGCTAGTTGTTCTATTCATTTCTCCACTGATTGTTTTGTTGGGTTCGCCATTAGTTATTGTACTAGTTTGCTAAGAAGGTTGGGAGTAATGGAAGGGATTTTGATAGATTTGGTTTTTCCATTGATTATTATAAGGATTTGAAAATTGTAGAGGATCTTGAGCCATACCTTGTCCCGAGGCCCATGGTCAATGTTGAGCAATCAAGAACACTTGATCATTGTCCCCATCTATCTTCATGTACTCAGTTGGCAAATGTTGATTCTCTAGGTTGGCTACCAATTTACACATTTAGTCTAGCTTTTGTTTATGACAATGAGGATAGTATTTGGCCAATTATGATTTAGCTTCTTCATGCTTATTGTTTTCATTCATTGTGTCAAGATGTGTAGTGACATCATTTATGATGTCCTACTTGAAATTTGATAGTAGGTTAGATATCTTGAGCTTTGAAACACACTGACAAATTCCTTTAGTGACTATGGAACAAGATCCTTGGCCTTTCTTCATAGTTGACCTTGAATAGTTTTGATAGATTTTCTTGAGGTCATCCTAGGAAGATTGATATACATCACTACCGGCCATCAGGTCTAGTGCTTCTAGACAATTATTATGCACACCTCTCAAAAAGACTAGATTTTGTGAATCCTCAAACAACACATGTCGAGGGTTCTTTTGTAGTGTATACAAGAAACATGAAACATAGTCTTCCAATGTTTCTTCCTCCTTTTGTGATATCCTGAAGATGTCATCTCCTCTTAAGCCAAATGCTTTGCAATAATCTTTGTATTTATCTAGAAATAGAGTTTGCATTTCATCCCAAGTTCTTGTTGCATTGGCTCCTAAGCCCATGAACCATCGTAGAGTTGATTCTTTAAGTGTTAATGGGAACAACTTGAGATTATGGGCATTAGTGTTTTAGTCAAAGCTATGATAAAGTATGTCAAACTCAAACAAGAAAGTATCAGGGTCTTCAATTGCAAGGCCATAGAACTTTGGAAGAGTAGCTATAGGTGTATTCTTGAGATTAGCATTATTTATGAGGCTTGGAAGAGGAAATGGAAAAGTAGGTTGTGCCATTACTAGAGGTATTAGATTATGAGGTTGATATTGAAAAGGAACATTGGGTACTAGATTGTTAAAAACTAGTGTATTTGGAGTAGTACTATCAATGAAACTAGCCAAAATTTCAGCAAAAGGTTGAAGACCATTCATATCTATAGGTTTTGCTCTTGAGGATGATTCTATAGAAAAAACAATGTTTGCATCTTCAAAAGGAAACTCAACTTCTTCCTCAATTTCTTCATTCAAATTAATAGACTCCCATTGAAGAATTCTTTCGTATTCGTCTAATGGTCTTCCTCTTTGATGCATACAATTGAATTAGTGACTTGTGAATCAAGTACTCAATCTTGTTGTTTCTAACTAACACACTAATCTAGAAACAAATGACTCAAGAAGGTTCCTAGTTTTATACCATCCTTTGAAATGACACCATAAAATGATCTAACTCACAATAGGTGTTTAATAATCATGCCCAAGGCCATACTTAGGAATAGTATATTCAATCTAAGGACTATTTTCCCACTATGAGGTGCATTTAATTTATCATCCTCGGGATGTATACTTGAAATGGTCGGCACGATATGTGCACTAGGTTTCTTAATGAGTCATTATGCTTATGCTATAGGAAAGTAAAATGCAAGGAAAGAACCTACACAAGTGTTGCAGGAAACTAACACACTTAATTCTTCACTAAAATTAATGCTACAAATACAATTAAATACTAACTTATATTCCAACTCAATTGATCTTACAAATGTTGCAAGAACACTCACAAAGTATGAAGGTACAATATTGAAATTATAACTTCTACCTACAATACTAGAAATACTAAAAAAAAATCTACACTACTCTAATCTAATCCACCTCCCAAGTGGACCCCCTTGGTTGGCTTCTACTAATCTACTAACATAGAATGTAAACCAAGAGCTATTTTATTATGTTCCAAAAATTTCTTACATGAGTATGATACATAAAACTATAAAAATAACTCACTGCAAGAGTCAACAATTTCGCTTCATAAACTTTCTTCTAACCTCCTAACACTATTGATCTGATCCCTATAAATAGAGGATTGACACTTATTCTAAAATAGGAAAGCAAACAAACTGACTACAAATCCATTAGAGAAAAAGAAGGAAAGCTAATAGTTCACAGTATGAGTGATAATTTCTAGACAACCAATTTGACACAATAGTAAATGTAAAGAAAATATAGTAATTATTTGTAGCTCCTCTTTGGTAGTGGCCATATCTCTTGGTACCGTTATGACTTCTTCCACCATGGCTAAACCTTAATGTTTTTTCTTTGAATGGTTTTGGCCATTTTCAAAATTCCCCCTAGAATACTTCTTAACATATTTAGCTTCCTTTGCTAACAAGTTAGTTATAATCTAGAGATATTAGAAAATAAGCATAATCAAATTAAATCCAAATATTAGAACATACATTCTAATGGTTATATGAAATACAACATTATATATATATAATATTGGAAAAATATGACATACTATCTACCCATAGGTTAATGGTTTTATTTTGGACTTTAATCATCAATTTAGGTAAACATAAGTTCACAAATTTCTTGGTGGTATTAAAATAGAGTATTAAAATTATCATAAAATAGAGGTAATAATTAGCCTATGATATTGCTATCATGATTTCACTCTATGATTTTGAGTCAAACTCATTGACCCATGTTTCATGAGTAGTAATTCAACATGAATCCATCGCTCATGAGAATAAATGGAACACTTAGCACTCATTAGATCTCACAGGGGTGAGGCACCAAGACTTCCTAGGAGATCACCCATCCCAGTACTGCTCCAACCTGACTGCGCTTAACTACAGAGTTTCCTCCATGGTTAAACCCAAATCTTGCAATCCCATTTGCAAAAAAAGTCACAAAGTGTTGTGCCTTATGAACCATTCATTAGAAATTCCCTTAAGCTCATCTTCTACTTATCAATAATTAGCCTCATTAGTGCATGCATGAACATGCCAAAGAAAATAGAGAAGGGTTGACCCTAGCAAAGAATTACAACTTTGGATTTATGGTTCAATCATAAATAAGATATTTCTTATTGAAAGTTAGTCCACAACCACTACCATTAAGATTGTAGAGACAAATCACTATAAATATAGAAAATTTAATCTTGGTACATTTTTAAAGGTGAGAAAATTTGATATTTCACTCATAAAGAAACCTTGAGAAGACAAAATCGGTAATCATCAATGTAGAAAACCCTCCAAATGAACCACCAATCAGCAAGCAACATGTCTTTCATGTCCTATAGCATGGCCGTAACTGAGAGTAGTTAGGATAGATCAACAAGATCATATCACACAAGAAAACCATGTCTTTCTTCTCCATAACTTCTCAAATCAGCAAAAATAAACACTCAAACTAGGTCCTACAACCAGAAAGCACCACACAGACCAATAGTTTTTAATCTTTCTACCACCTTGCAAAGTCTTCAAGTGTTTACCGTGATGTTATGCCACTAACCACACCACCTTCAAAATTAACCACTATCCATTCATGAAACTAAAAACTAACCATCAAGTGCTACTATCATTTACCACAAAGGCCCTCAAGGACACATGTCACAAAGTCATTTCCCTACATTGTCTATCCATTGAGTAGTTCCATAAAGAGAGGAAGTGACAATCATCAATCTCCACAAGATCAGAAATCATCAAAAAAGATGTTTTTTTTATTGTTCTAGCCTTAGATATTCCTAGGCCCACAAAACACTCAACATCCACCTCAGCAACTATCTAGCAACTTGCCTAACATTTCTTTTCAACCCTGGTGGCCTAGAATGAAAACATGTCCCACATATCCATGTGGCATGATGTCACTTGTCAACATTCCTTAAAAACCTTGCAACTTCATAAAGTAGGGAAGCAACCAATGTAGATCCTCCAAGATTAGATGAAGAAAGCATAAACTTTCCCACCTCTTGCATATTCCACACCTTTACCAATCAAAACCTAACATCCTACCACACTAGTTTGACATATCCATGCTAGTTTAACAAGTCCACTTTTGTAGCCCAAAAGGGGGAATGAAATCATGAAGTCCATGTTTCAACTTGTTGCTTCTCTACATTTGCTAAAGTTTGGACATGTTTAGAATGCAAAAAAGTGACAACTATAGATCTGCCAAGACCTGATGGCCACCTATCATAAATTTGAACAATGGAAAAACACCAAATTTCCAATTTTCCTTGACATCCTTTTCTACCTATGGCCCATAATGAGAATAGGCCCAACTAGTCCACATGGAAATCTCTCACTTTATTATGTTCTCTAAAGTTTATGCACCTTCATAAAGAGGGAAAGTGAAAACCCTTGATCCTTTTGCATCTAACACCCTAGAAACATGCAACCCACTTTACTCTTCATGTTAAGTATCTCAACCAAACAAGGCCGACCCTTGCACCAACTCATCCTAACAATACCCTTTTTTTATTATGGACCATAATAAGATCTAGCCCCATATGACACATGGCAGTGAGGTGCTTTCCTACATATTGACATATTCTGACAAATCTGAGAATGTAAAAAAGTGCTTGCCATTGATCAGAAAGCATTTGGAAGAAAACAAAACATAAGCCCAACAAAGGTATTTAAACTACAAAAACATAACCGACGGCTCAACTAAAAATCTTTTGACCATAATTAAAAGGTAATGCATGACTAAATTTTTAAAAAATTAAATATCCTAACTAGCTATTGTCACTGTAATTACAAAATATGAATTTTGGTGGGGAGGGAAAATGACCAACAATTATGGTGACTCAAAGGGGATGCAAGCCTACTATGCATAAGACAAATGGCAAGGAGCATCCATTGGTCTATAGTGTCATAGAAAACATGGATCATGTGTATTCTAAAGCCCTAGCCATTTGTCTACAACAACAAAACTCTAAAAATCCTACCTCTCTACAACTTCCAAACTTCAAAATTTGGCTATCCCACAAAGAGACAGCCTGCGCTAGGCACTTCTTGGAAAATAGTAAAAAACTAAAAACAAAACTACTCTACTATGTACATGATTTTATATATATGTAAGGTTAAAGAAACCCACTAACTAGTTTCTTGAAGTAGCTCTCCTTCCTCACTAGTTGTTTTCTTGTTCCATGTGTAAGGGAAGTTAAGCAAATCAACAAGTATGAAAAGCATACTACCGCATAGAATGCCTTCCTAATAATGCTGAAAACAATGAAGCTTTCTAGCACTATGATGCCTTGTTGAGCAAGACTTGCTCCTTCTTGTGGAAATATTCCTCATGCTTTCGAATGAGAATGACTAGGGGAAACTTGCTGATTTTTTGTGAAGCTAGATGCCTTATGGGGCATCCTCTTGATGGTGTAGGGCCAAAAGAATCATCATTGACCATTTGATTATGCTCTACAATGGTAATCCCCAGCCAGATTAGGAGGGGTTTCTTTTCCTATGAAGAATGACTCTCCATATCTTTCTCATGATGTTCATGAGCCACCTCCTTGGGAGCTACTAGTATGGTTTGATTTTCCATATACTACTAATGTAACTCATGATCATCTAATGAAAAAGAAAATTATTTTATATCTAAGGATGAAAAAAACATCTCTAGCTCATCCCAAAAATTCTTGTTATTAGAATCCTCTTGTTGTATTGTAGTAATATGCATAGGCTAAGGAACAACCTCATGCATATCAAAATGTTCCCCCTCAAGGACAAAACTATCCTTGAGGTTATCTTTTGTATCCCCCACATCATGGGAGTAGTCTGCTACAACAAATGGTTCTCTTCTTGCTCAACTTGTAGTGGATCCTCATTGTCTTCTAAAGGCTCAAAAGCCATCATCAATTCCTCAAGGGGAGGAAAAACCTTATTATCTTCTTCTTCTTCATTAGCAAAGGAGGGAACCTCTTCAAATAAGAGGATTGGATCCTCTTCCTTTTTTTCAATAGCTAGCTCCTTGTCCTCCTTAGTAGGATACAACTACTCCCTCTATGATTCTAGTTGCTTCATTTCATTCTCCTAGAACTCCTTGTTTGGACCATCAAGAGTCCATGCAACCAGTCCATTTTGAAATAGAGAAATGGTGATGGGTTCATGGGGCTCATGAGTAACCCAAATTTCTCTTATAGGGGGTGGAGGGTCTATAACAATTAACTCTTGTGATAGAGTGTGGCGGGGGTGGGGGGGGGGGGGGGGGGCGCGCTAAAACTTGGGATGATATATTTTGGGGAAGGAGGGGTATCTACTTCCTTGGAATGTAGGGATGGATGAATTGTAGATTGAGGTTCAAGGAAGCTTCAAATAGGGGGTTGGGGAGGGATACTTTATCCAAACCTAGAAAAATCTCTCCTTGCAGGCTCTTTCACTTCAATCTTTTATTTTTGGGAAAGCTTAAGGTTTTCCTCCTCTAATTCCCTCATTTTTTCTTCTATTTTGTTGTTGATCCTTATCTACGTTTACTCCTCTTCCCACTGAAAATGGGGTAGATCCTTCCTAACGCTTCTAAAAACTATTGTAGTCTCACCTACCACCTCATAGCTATAAGAGTCATTAAGCCATGTCTCCCTATCTCTATGCATTGCATCAACCCAAGACATCATGAGGAGCATGAAGTAGGCAAGGTTCCTACCATGTGAAGGCTCATAAGGGTTATGGTCCCTTTCAAAAGTTCTTCCCATGTTGAAATAGGCAAATAAAAGACTATCTATGTAGCTATAGAGCTCCTCCATCATAACCTCAGGAATGTTATAAGGTTTGGTGGTTGACTAAGTGGGCTAGTCACTTGGTATTGTAAGGGGGACTAAAACTAGGAAGAATCTACAAATGAGCTTGATTTTTCCTTCCTCTGGTGGTTTGTATAATCTTGGTAGTCATAACCAAGTTATGACTAACATAGGGAATGAAAGGGCTAAGGGATAGCATTATCATGTTATGGAGGAGGAATAGTAATTTTTTAATGAAATGGATTCATTATTAGACCTTCATAAAAATTGCAACTTCATAGAAAACTTAAAAAATCACAAAATATCAAAGTTGATCTTTACATACCAACATTGTGTTTGCATGAAACTAGTAGAATATGCACTAGAGTTTCCATGGTGTTTGATGAATGCCTCCAATGGCTGATTTCACTAAGAATAATACTCAAATTCTCAATGAATGAGTCTCCAACTAACTAACCAATGGACTTATGAATCTAAATCTGTCACACTAGGCATGCAAAAAACTATTGTATAACTAGTGGAGGTTATGGAACTAGTTTGAATATTTTATTATCAATCCCATTGGGCATTCCAAAAAATGTTTTCATAAAATTTTTCACCCTTGTCAAAAAATTTTATGTAAGGACAAACTTTTTAAACATGGAAACAACCTCGAACCTCTGGGACTTGAATTGTGAGGTTGAGTCTCTAGAGATGGTTGACTTCCTTTTCTATCTAGGTGCACCTAACTACACTTGGAGAGGAAAAGGGAGAAGGAGTGAATGAAAGCATATTTACCTATTCTAACCTAAGGGGTGATGCACCAAAATAGAGTGTCAACCCAATCTCTTCCCATACATGCATAGTTAACTATCATGACATCAAAGATATACAAATTTAGACTTATTTAAATCCAACAATCATGTATAGATCAAACAACCAAATAAATGAGACAAGGAAGAAAATATTCACTATATATCATTCATAGGCCAAAAGAGATAATATCATACAAATTAAAGATAGCCAGAAAATATTTAAGAGAGGCAAATAGATCTTGCACAGTACATCAATGAATGAAGGAGATAAGGAAAAATTTCATGAAGTTTAGAGGAAAAGAGAATATACAATGTGCATGCATGAACATACCAAAGAAAATGAAGAAGGGTTGACCCAAACAAAGAATTACAACTTTGGACTTATAGTTCAAGTATAACTAAGATATTTCTAATTGAAAGTTACTCCAAAACCATTGCCATTAATATTGTAGAGAGAAATCACTATAAATCTAGAAAATTTGACCTTGGTATACTCTCAAAGGTGAGAAATCTGATATTTCACACATAAAGTAACCCTAAGAGGATAGAAACAATGATCATCAATGTACAAAACCCTCCGAATGAAAAGTTCAATAGCAAGAAACATTTCTTTCATGTCCTCTAGCATGGCCATAACTCATGAGTGGTTGGGATTGATCAAGAAGATCATATCACACAAGAAAACCATAACTTGACAAATCAGCAAAACTCAATACTCAACTAGGTCTTGCAACTAGAAAGTACCATGTGGACTGATAGTCTTTTATCTTTCTACCACCTTGAAAAGTCTTCAAGTGTTGAGCACCATGTTATGCTACTAACCACATTGGCTTCAAAATTAACCACTATCCATTAATGAAACTATAAACTAATTATCAACTACTACTATTGTTTACCACTGAGGCCCTCAATATCACATGTCACAAAGTCACTCCCCTGCATCATTTATCTATCGATTAGTTCTATAAAGTGGGGAAGTAACAATCATCGATCTCCACAACATCAATGATCATTAAAAAAGATGTTAGTTATTATTGTGTTTGCCTTAGATATTTCTAGGCCTAAACAACACTCAACATCTACCTCAACAACTACCTAGTAGACTGCCTGACAAGGAAAAAAAGATTCACTCTATATCATTATAGACAAAAAGAGATATAGTCATGCGAATTGCAGATAGCCACAAAAAATTGAAGAGAGGCATATAGATCTTGTATTTGTATACATAATGACTAAAGGAGATAAGGTAGAAAGTCATGAAGTTCAGAGGAATAGGAAAATTAAAATGTGCATGCTAGAACATGCCAAAGAAAATAGAAAAGGGTTGACCCTAACAAAGAATTATAACTTTCCTTTTATAGTTTTAGCATAACTGAGATATTCCTCACTAAAAGTTACTCAAAAACTACTACCATTAAGATTACAGAGACAAATCATTGTAAATTTGGAAAATCTGATCTTGGTAGATTTTTAGGGGCAAGAAAATCTGATATTTCACCCATAAAGCAACCTTTAAAGATAGAAATGATGGTTATAAATGTAGAAAATCAGAAAAAATTAGCAATCAAATTGGGTCCTACAAGAAGAAAGTACTACGTGGACTAGTAGTCTTTTATCTTTCTACCACCTTGCAAAGTGTTCAAGTGTTGATTGCCATGTTAGCCCACTAACTACGCCACCATCAAACTGAACTACTATTTATTCATGAAACCACACACTAACCATCAATTGCTACTTCCATTTACCACTTGGGCCTATAAGGACATGTGTCACAAAGTTACTTTCTTGCATCATTTATCCATTGAGTAGTTCCATAAAGTGGGGAAGCGACAATCATTGATCTCCATAAGATCACCAATCATGGAAAGATGTTAGTTATTACTATTCTTTCCTTAGATATTTATGGGCACACAAAATACACAACATCTACCTCGACAACTAATTGGTAGCCTACCTAATATTTCTTTTCAACCATAGTAGCCCACAATCAAAATCGGTCCTACATGTCCACGTGGTATAATATTGCTTCCCCGCATTCCTTAAAAACCTTGAAACTTCATAAAGTGGGGAAGTAACCATCATGGATCCTCTAAGATCAGATGACAAAATCATAAACTTGCCCACCACTTGCACAACCAACACCTTGACCAATCAAAACCTACCATTGTGCTACACTACTCTAATATATCCACATTGATCTGACAAGTCCACTTTTTTATCCCAGAAGGGCATCACAAAGTCCATGTGTCAACTTGTTGCTTCCTTGTATTCACTAAATATCGGACATGTTTAGAATGCAAAAAAGCATCCACTATAGATCTTCCAAGATTTGATGGTATGGAGGAAACAAAAGATTGCGGATGCCTATTTGAAATTTAACCAATGAAAAGACACCAACCTGGTAACATGCCCTAACATCCTTTCTACTTGTGGCCCACAATGAGAACAAGCCCCACTTGTCCATGTGGCAATCTCTCACCTTCCTAAATTTTTTTAAGTTTGTGCATCTTTACAAAGTGGGAAAATGGAAACCCTCAATCCTTTTATTTATGATGGCCCAAAAACATACAACCCACTTTACTCTCCATGTTTAGTATCTCAACCAATCAAGGCCCACCTGTACACCTTCTTAGCCTAACAAACCCCTTTTCTACTTGCAGTTGACAATGAGAACTAGACATAGATGACACATGGTAGTGAGGGGCCTACCTGCATTCATATATATTATGAAAAACCTAAGAATGCGGAAAAGCACTCACCATTGATCAGAAAGCATATGAAAATAAACAAAAAATGAGCCCAAAAAAGGTATTTAAACTACAAAAACATAACCAAAAGCTTAATTAAAAGGCTTACAACTAGGATTAAAAGGTAATACATGGGTATGTGTGGGATCATGGTCAACCAAACTATGCTCTTAAGCGGTAATAAAAATTCATAAAAATAGGGTTATGTCAACTTGACATGCAATTTTTTACTTGTTATTAACTTTATATCAAAAATTTGAAATAAAAGAATCTCTAGAAAATTGAATCTAGTTTCTAAACTACTAGGACTTATCTCAAAAAAATAAAAATTGATTGGTCAAAATTTTGAGTTTTAATGCAACATTACAAAAAATTTAGAACAAAAAGAAGAAGTAGACATACGTCTAACCACCTTAATCAAAATCAAATTATAATATTTTTTAATAATATTCTAGATATAAGAAGTAGACTCGTGTCTAGATGTGACAAATATTTTTTGGGTATTTTTATTCATAATAAACGATTAATTTTTGACTTTAGTATTTTTGGAATTAAAAACTCATGTCTGACCACCTTAACTAATTCAAAACTTTGCAAAATTCATTTTTTCAATATTTTTTTCTTATAGTAGAAGAAACATAGAATGTGATGCATCTTTTGGATTTAAAAAATGTTGTACTATTTGAAATTTATATTTTTTTCAAGTAGTGTGTTAGTTAGTACTTTATATGTAACTCCATTAGAAAATTTTTAATAATTACGTACTAAACTTATAATTTGAAAAACCTTACATTTATTGAAAGATAACAACATTCTTAAGAAACCCTTTTCATTTCATCAAATTTTGGTGGAAAAAATTTTTTCAGCTACGTGTTTGAAGTAAAAATCACATAAAAACAAGCCAAAAACACATTTTAAGGATTTTTTAAAGTTGACCATATAGGTTTGGTATCAACAAATATAATAGACCTTATAAAGATATTAATTTTTTTCATTTAGTATTAGGGTCGGTGGGAAAAATGTTGGAATAGATTTTGAAATGGTTTGAAATATTTTAGAACTATAGATTTTTTAGATTGTCACTTTTTGGCACACCATGATCCGGCACATACCCACATGATTAAATATAAAAATTATTAAATAGCATGACTAGCCATTGTTGTTCTAATTACAAAATATAAAAATTTGTGGGGAGGGAAAAATGACCAATAGTAATCGACTAGAAAAAGAAGGTTGTGGAAGACAAATTCATGATTGAAGGTGACAAAAGAATACTGACCAATAGACTAAAAGAGAAGACATTAAAGGTAGAGCTGTTTGCTAACTTGAAATTGGAAACAATGAATCAAGTGATGATTCTTGATCATGAATTGAATAGAAAGTACATTGAAATCACAACCCTAAAGTTACAACATGAACAACTGAGGAATGGAGTAAGAAGACAAAATGAATTTGTTGAAAGTTTGAACAAACCTAGTGAAGTTGCATACTTTGATAAATTGATGAGTTTTCCTAGATCCAAGAAAGATAATAACTAGACTAGGATGCACCAATACTAAGGAAGGAGAATCATATAACAGTGGTGAACAAAGAAACAACAAAGGTAAGAACTACAAACCCGCTTGTCATAGTTGTGGAAAGTTAGGTCATACAACAAATTTTTGTAGGAGCAACAATGCAAATCAAAAACCTAAGTAGAAATTCATGGGTTACTATCATAATTGTAACAAGTAAGGACATTGATGGCCTAATTTTTTCACAATCTAAAAATTTTGTGAAAATTAGGAAAAATTTGTTGTAATTTTTTTAGGGTTTCTAAAAAGCTTTTATTTCTCATGAAAACCCCTAGGAAATCATCTCATATTTTTTTTCATTGGAATTCATTAAAAATTGAGTTACAATTATTAAATAAGGATATATGAAAAATATGACTTATATGTTTATATCCCTAATTTTTTTTGAGATATTTCCATATTATATTTCATACTCCTCTTATTTTCTAAGTTTCAATGTTGTGAATTCCCTTTATTTGCAATATCACTTTCTTTTGACCACTAACCTTGTTCAGGGATGCAAGAGTGTGTAACAGTTCATTCTCAATTCATCACAATATTAGAGTAGTTAGTGCTAGAATACAAGTTTGAGTTGTGAAGGAATGATATAATGGAAAGTGCATGATCAATGGTCAATATAGACTTCATGAATTTCAATTCGCAATGTTCCAAATGATATAAATAGTTAAGTTATATAGTTATCACAAGATCATATACTAATTAAAAGTTAACTTTTTAAAGTTGTGATCATGTGAATAGAAGGAAACAATCAACAAGATGGCTATCACAAAATCACTGGCTATTTAGATGAACCTTGAAGGTAGAGTTGTGAGGATATGAAGAAATGCAATGGTTAAGTTTTAAGACTACCACATACTTGTAGGTGGTTAAGAGAAAAATCTAGTTAAGGTGGTGAGGATACAAAAGATTGTAGTTGCATGGTCACAAGGTTAGAATTGATTTAAAAATTTAAGTTGTGAAAGAGTGACAATGGAGGAAATAGTCAACTATTGATCAAGTAGTATCGCACATATAAAATAAAAACAAATGTTTTAAGTTATGAACTAGCGATTGGTGAGGAAGTAATTAAGGATAACCATTTCACATGATTACATAGATCAGCCATAAAAAGAGATGATTAAGCTATGAAACTACAAAAGGCATCCAATAGTTAGAGGAATACTCAGTTGCATTGTGCAAAAGGTTGTTAGAAACAATAGTCCACCAAGATAATTGGGGGGAAGGGGGGCATGGGGTGATTTAGTTCTCCAATAATTAAAACATTTATCTTCCTTAAAAAAACTTAACCATTCAACAAAATCAAACAACAACCATAATAAGATGCACATAGAAAATTACACAAGATATGTTGAGTAGGGAAACTCTTGATCAGAGTGAAAACCCTAGTGGGAACGATGCCCACAAGTTGATGTACAAATATAAATATTCCTTGTTAGAGGATGGACCCTATTAGGAGTCTATTACAAAATTTAGTACAATGTGTCCCTATTAGAATAATTTCAATCCTTTTTAGGAGATTCCAACCCTATTAGGAGTTGTGGTATAATGTATGCAAGAAGAGGCCACTGCCCAAACATGCAATTTCAACTACAGGAAGAGCTCACTACTCAAGTAAGTAATTTAGTATTATCTTTTTTTTCCTTCTGCTCTTTCCCCTATCCTATCAACCATACTAATTATAGTCAAACCTTGTAGACTAGGTCTTGAACCTTAGATGCAAATACCAAACCTCGAATCACTCAACAAAATCTCAGCAATGAAGTTTCCTTCACTTTTGCACTACTATGCACAACTTCATATTCTACACTCTTTACTACTTGTCATTGATCATAAAATCATATAATATCATGCCATGATAAATAAAAATGTCATTCCTTTATACAAAGTCCACAAAATAATTTCTTGAGTCAACTGTTAGACCTTCTCAATTAAATTATTATAGGACCACATTAAGAACACATTACACTTAGTGATAATATTAATCTTTGACCTTGCAACTTGAATAACTTTTGATACATGCAATATTATGATGAGTGAGCTTACCAATCTCATCCTCAACATATCTTCTTCATGTCCTCAACCTTGATCCTCAAGATATTAACTTTGCTAAGAGATATAACAAGCTTACTAGAACATGCCTTTGTAAACTCTATCATAGAATAGACATGATCAAAACTTACATAACTTCTTCTACATTAATCATTTCTTCTTTTCACATTAACTACATATAATAGATATGTAGAAGTATCTCCCATAACTTCAAATAGTTATAATTCTCAACTAGCTATCTGTAACAACGTGATCGTTCCATTGTTCTTCTGTCAAATACCATAGAAAATTATTATGTTGACATCAATGACAAACTCAGTCACGAATGTAACATATCATCATATTAATATTCCCCCATAGGAATATCATCAGCATTCATGCTTCTAACCAATATTTCAACAATCTCCCCAATCTTCCCACAATATCCCCCTTTGGCATTGATTGTAACATAGATGAAAAACATCTAGTTCCAAGAATATCAACAAAAGGCTATTCATCTTCAAATCCTCTTCGTCATTCATACTCCCCCGTTGATATTACTCAATGTGCTCAGTACCAAATTTTTTTTATGCATACTATGCTTATGCCAAATATCTTCCCTTAGCATAATGTTTTTCATGCTAAACTTCTTCCCCATTGACATCAATGTCAATGGTAACCAACTCTCCTGCATTGATCTTTGCAACAACTTACTAGCTTGAGTATCAAAAGACATTGTTCAAAACAACATCAACAAGAGTCCTAGATGACTCTATCCATCAAAAATAATCCCCCATACAGGAAACATCAAAATTCAGTCTACAAAAAAATGGTGCTCTATTACACTATATTGATGCACTCTTACATCTTCTTACTCTGATGTAGGAAGGGGCATAACCCCAAGCATACCTCACAAATACTCAAAAGTCTGTTTGGGGAGAGGTTTAGTGAATATATCTTCAATTTGTTCTTTCGTGCTTATATACACTAATTTGATTTCTTTTTATACATTTTTTTCTCTCAACATTTGATACTTAATAGAAATGTGCCTAGTCCTCAAATGCAACACTAGATTTTTAGACATATTTACCATGCTTGTGTTGTCACAATGTATAACAATAGGTTCACTGATTTCTATCCTTATATCCTTCAACATCTTCTTTATCCAAATGGCTTAATTGTACTTATTTTTTGCTACAACATACTCTACTTCCACTATATTTTGAGATGTACAATCCTACTTCTTGCTTAACCAAGATACCAATCTTCCTCCAAGAAAGAAAGTTCCTCCATTGGTGCTCTTTCCATCATCCATACCGCCTAGCCAATATGCATCAGTATAAGCACCTAGAGTAAAATTATTAGATTTGTCATACCATAATCCAAACTCAAATGTTCCCTTTAGATATCTAAATATCCTTTTCACTACTGCATAATGTGCTTCTTTGGGAACAGCCTAGAATCTTGCAACAATTCCAACTGCATTTGTTATATCTGGCATTGCATGAGTCAAATATTGTGATCCTTTGATCATACATCTGTACCTTTCTTTCTCAATAATAGATGTCTCATCCTTTCTAGATAACTTGTTTCTAGTTACCATAGGTGTTGCAATGGGTTTGTATGTTTCCAAACCAAACCTTTTTAGTAAATCCTTTAAGTACTTAGTTTGAGAAATTAATATTCCTTCTTTATTTTGTATAATCTACAATCCTAGGAAATATTTCATCTCCCCTATCATACTCATTTCAAATTTGTTCTTCATTTCTTCTACAACCTTCTTACTTTCTTCAACATTTCCTCCAAATATGATGTCATAAAAAATTATTACCAAAATATCAAACCATCATTAGTTTCTTTCCAATATAGATTGTTATGTACCATACCTTTGTTATATCCAAGCTTTGTCAAATGTTTGTCCAAAATTGCATACCAGGTTTTGGGTGCTTTCTTCAATCCATATAATGATTTCCTTAGTTTGCATACTATATCCTTATCATCTATCAAATCACATCCTTTATGTTGCTCAATGTATACCTCTTCTTCATGTTCTCCATTCAAAAATGCTAACTTGACATACATATGATCTACTTTGAATTTCTTTTGTGCTCCATAGGCTAAGAATAATTTTACTACTTCTATTCTAGCCACTGGAGCATAAGTCTCCTCATAATCTATTCCTTCTTGTTGTGAGTAACCTTTACATACCAATCTTGCTTTGTTTCTTACAACTTCTCCTTTCTCATTCATCTTGTTCCTAAATACCCATTTAGTTCCTATCACATTCTTTTTTTTCATTATAGGGACCAATTCCCATATCTCATTCTTTACTATCTAATCCAATTCCTCATTCATATCTTCTTTCCAATAGTCATCTTTACATGCTTCATCTACATTATTAGGCTCAACTTGAGATACCAAGCATAGTTCATCATTTATTCTACTTCTTGTCATCACACCTTTGTCCTTGATTCTAATAATTTATTTAGATGAGTGTTTTTTTGTCATATTCATTCCTAAAGTAGGAGTTGATATCTCAACTCTTGGCTCTACTAAAGGTTTTGATCTTTGTTCCTCCCTTGGATCTCTTTCATTTTACAAATCATTATAAGTCTCAAGAAATACATCATCATTCCTTGGATTAGTAACAATATTATCTTTAGAATTGTAATCAACTATTCTCTATTGTATTCTGAATTTCTCATTAGTTCTCACATTTTCACTTTCCATAATAGTCTTAGTTCTCTACTTATAATATCTATAAGTCTCTCTTTTCAATGAATAACCAAGAAGCATACCTTCATCACTTCTAGCAACAAACTTTTCAATGTCATCATCTCTCTTTATGTAACACTTTCTTCTGAATACTCTAAAATACTTAACTATAGGTGAGTGACCGAACCATAGTTCATAAGGTGTCCTATTTGTATCCTTCCTAACTTACACTCTATTCATAGTGTAAACTTTTGTATTCAAAGCTTCTCTCCAAAATGTCTTAGATACATCATTTTCTATTAACATAGCTCTTGTAGCTTTTGTAACTAAATTTATCCTTCTCTTAGAAATTTCATTCTATTTAGGGGTTCTTGGAGCTAATAGCTATCTTTTAAATCCATTTACTTCACAAAACATGTTAAACTCATTTGATTTAAATTTTCCTCCTCTATCTAATCTTAAACATTTAATCTTCATGCCAGATTCATTTCTAACACTATTCTTCAATATCTTGAACTTATCAAATGCCTTAGATTTCTCTTCAAGAAATGCAACCCACATCATTCTAGAAAAATCATCAACTAGAATCATGAAATACCTATCACCATAGAATCCTTTAGTCTTTGTAGGACCACTGAGATCTATGTGTATAATATGCAACTTTTCAATAGTAGAAAACTTCTTGCTAGGAAAATAAGTTTTGTTATGCTTTGCCAAAACATACTCCTTGCAAATTGTGTTAATAGGCTTCGCAATCTTTGAAAAATCTCTAATTGTAAACATTCTACTAGTCCTCACAATACTGCCAAAGTATATATGAAAAAATCTCTTATGCCATAACAAATTCTTATCTACCTTTGCAACAAAACATATCATTTTAGTAGAATTCAACTGAAATACATTACCTCTAGATCTAGCTCCTATTCTAATTACCTTTCCATCTTTATCTTTGATCATGCGTGTCTTTTCTATTAACTAGAACTAATAAATTTTGTCTACTAGTTGGCCAACACTCAAAAGATTATGCTTTAAACCATCAATAAAGTATACATCCTCAATGTTAGTTTTACCAATAAGAGTTATAGATCCAATGCTTTTTAATTGGCATGCTACATTGTTTCCAACTCTAACAATTCCTCCATCCTAAGTTTTAAAGTTGAAAAACTTGTTCATGTCACTGGTCATGTGATGTGGACAACCACTGTCAATTATCCAATTAAATTTTTTCTGAACCTGTGATAGTAAAGCTACCTTCTTTGGGATTTCTTCTTTAATAGCCACAAATCTAATTTCATCATCACTATCACTTAATGCTTGCTCATTAGAATCATTATCTTTATTTGCATACAAACATTCTCTATCTTTTCTAGGCTTATGATTTCCCTTATACTTTTCCTCCCTTTTAGGACACTTAGATGCATAATGAGCATATTCATCACAAATCCAACATTTAAATATTTTCTTAGCTCCTTTTTCTCTTCTTACCAAATGGGCTACTCCTTCTTCAATCTTTTTGTCTTCCTCAGATCTACCGCTACCAGGAAAATATCCTCTAACACATGTGCTCCTTGATAAGTTAGGTTGAATATTCAAGGCATTGAAAGTTGTTTCTATTCTGGTCAATTCTTTGGACTGCTGACTTAAATAGTGTTGTTAGAGTCCTCAATATCTTCCATATAACCTCATAATCTTCTTTGGTTCCTCCTTGAGATTTAATACATGTAGTAATTTCTAATATCCTAGCTATATATGTTCTTGCAAATTCATCTTCCATCATTTTAGCATCATGAAATGCACAAATCCAACTTTGTAACCTCAACTTCTTAGAATGTGCATCACCTTCAAAACTATTTTCTAAAGCTTTCCAAATCAAATATGAAGTATCAAGTGATTTTACCTAATTGTACTCAATTTTAGGAAGTGTAGTCAATAGTGCTTCTCTGTCTCTCATGTCACACATGAAAAGATCTCTTTTTGCCTTGGTGCAAATTTCCAAATCATTTTCTTCAATGATTGTCTCCATAGATTTTGTTAAGATCCAATATCCCAGACCCATACACAAAAAATGTGTCTTCATCCTTTCTTTTTAGCTATCATAATTTGTTCCATGAAACTTTGAGCTATCTTTTCTAAACATGTTTCCCATGGATCTCCCAAAGTTGTTAGACTTTTTCTTCAAGGACCCAATGCTCTAATACCAATTGTTAAAAGCAATAGTCCACCAAGATAAATGAGGGAGGGGGTGGTGAATTAGTTATCCAAAAATTAAAACATTTATCTTCCTTAAAAAAACTTAACCATCCAACAAAAGTAAATAGAAACCATAATAATATGCACATAGACAATTACACCAGACATGCTGACAAAGGAAACCCTTGATCAAATAGAAA
Organism: Cupressus sempervirens; assembly: GCA_028749045.1. Taxonomy (NCBI): domain Eukaryota; kingdom Viridiplantae; phylum Streptophyta; class Pinopsida; order Cupressales; family Cupressaceae; genus Cupressus; species Cupressus sempervirens. Next base: position 142,289,321 of record CM053792.1, read on the forward strand.
ACCCTGATGGAAATGATGCCCAAAAGATGATGTAATAATATAAATATTCCTTGTTAGATGATGGACCCTCTTAGAAGTCTATTACAACATTTAGTACAATGAGTCCTTGTTAGGAGACTTTGACTCCCTGTTAGGAGATTCCAACCCTATTAGGAGTTGTGGTATAATGTATGCAAGAAGAGCCCACTGCCCAAGCATGTAATTTTAACTACAAGAAGAGCTTGCTACTCAAACAAGTAATTTATTATTATCCTTCATTTTCCTCTACTCTTTCCTCTATCCTATCAATTAGACCAATCAAAATCAAACCTTGTAGACTAGACCACGTACCTTAGATCCAAATACCAAACCTTGGCAATAAAGTTTCCTTCACTTTTGCATTTCTCTACACAACTTCTCTTTTTGCACTCTCTGCTACTTATCATCAATCATAAAATCATATCATCTCATGACATGATAAAGGAAAATGTCCTCCTTTTATATGAATTCCAAAAAATAATTCCTTGAGTCAATTATTAGACCTTCTTAATTAACTATTATAGTACCACATTAAGAACATGCTACACTTAGTGATAACATTAATATTATGCCTTGCAACTTGAATAACTTTTTCTACACACAATATTATGATAAGAAGGATTGGACACATCATTCTCAACATGTATTTTTCATGTCCTCAACCTTAATCTTCAAAATATTAATCTCATGAGAGATATAACAAGTTTACCAGAACATGCCTCTATAAACTCTATCTCAGAATTAACATCACCTAAACTTACATAACCTCTTCTAGACTTGTCCTTTCTTCTTCCAATATTAACTACATATGCTAGATACTCAAAATTATCCCCCTTAACTTTGGATAGTTATAATGCTTAACTAGCTATCTATACTAAGTTGATCTCTCCACTATTCTTCTGTCAGATACCACAAAAAACTATTATGTTGACATCAATGACCAACTTAGTCATGAATGCAACATATTATCATAGTAGTATACCTCCATGGGAATATAATTAGCATTCATGATTCCAACCAATATTTCAGCAATCTCCCCAATCTTCCAACAAAGGTTTGAAGTGAAGTAAAGACTTGAGTTGTGATGGTGCATGAAGCAATCATGTAGTTAATTTTTAGACCATTGTAACATCATATGAGTTTGTGATCGAGTAAGGGTTAGAGATGGGAAGTAGAAAAAGCTTGAAATCACACTTTCATAGTGTTCACTTGAAGTTATGATCTTGTGGTTGCAAAAATGCAAGTAATGTTACAGTTAAGGTTAAACTTGATCATATTATTGGAAGGGTTTTGTGTTAACTCAAGGTTACAATTGCAAAGGAGAAAAATTCACATGAGCACATCTTTGCATGTCAAAAGTTATAGTTAATAAATGAAGTTGTGAGCTTGCAAACAAAGAAGTGTTAGGGCTTAAAGAGTTAGTGCAAGATTGCATGGCTATAAAGATAGTTAAAGTTTTGAGTTTTGATGCTACAAGATGAAGTAGAAGTTTAGGGAAAGAGTCAGCACAAAATTACAAAGTTTGAATAAGCATCATGTCTTGTGATTGCAAGGAAGTAACAAAGTAAAACTCTAAAATATTGTAGAATGGCAAGTATAAAAGATGTTAAGTCCTAAACTATGAAGAAGATGCAAAGTCATAAATAGAAGCTCATTGCTAGATCATAGTCGTCAAAAAGATAGAGTCTTAGATAACTATGAAGCAACAAACAAAGGAAATTATAAAATTGTAGCCTAGACTTAGTGACTAAATAAAAGAGGAGAAAATTTTTGAAATGGTAAAAATAACCATCTTTTTCATGGTCGCAGCTAGAGATAAGGAAAAAAGAAAACCTTGGCAAAGTATTGATAAATTGGTAATCGCATCATCAAATATTTTATTTCTAATACATTAAACAATTTTCAATGGACATGCTTGAGATGGACAAAAAGAAGATGAGCTAGAAATAAAAAATATCAAAAAGAAAAAGTTTTTCTAACTTTTTGAAGATTAATGGATTTTGAAGAGTGCTAATTTAAATGCCATTAATGCCATGCTCCTATTGTAGAGATAGATAAATTCCAAAAGACACAAAGATCTTCAATAATTGTTTGAGTTTTCTAAGAAAAATATGAGTTGGATAGTGATTTAAAGTGATCTTCTAGACTATATTGTTTAGATTTGATTGAATTAATTGGAAAAATAGCATAGCAAGACGGTGAATTGATCGCACAATTTTAGATTGAAGAATCTACATCTCAAGGAAAAAGCCCTAGTTAATTTTGAAAAGAATGGATGCATATTCTGCCTGGTTCTACTAATGCACAATCTAAAAATGACGATGACTTTAGAGATCCATATGCATTCTATATAGATGCAAAGGTTCTGGATACAAATGGATATGAATTGTTCTAGTTCTTTTAAAAGATTAGAATGAAGAAAGTACTAGTTTACAACCCTTGGGTTAGAAATTTAGGCAAAGTAATTACGCCAAAAGTATTTGTGGATGTGGATCAAGTAAAAACATTAATAAAATGTTAGGATCTAGTTAGCAAGTTATTCCACCAAAGAGATAGGAGCATTTTCTTGGCTCTAGAGAAGGAGACATTCATAGAGAAATTTGATCTAGGAGGCCTAATATCATTGCCTATTAACATTGATGACCTAATTTAAAATTTGAAAACCCAAAAGAGATTTTATATGGGTAGTGAAATGACAAGACCCATTGCTATGTCTAGAAAAGAAAAGGGAGAGATTCCAAAGAAAAAGGAAGTGAAAAATATCATGCCTCTTGTATTTCAGAGGTATTTCTAGAAAAAAAAATTTCCCTCAACTAAGTCTTAGGTTTAGATGAAACCATAAACATCCTAGGAGGACACTGTGTCATGGGATTGAATATTGAAAACCCCAAAACCAATGTTGGGTATGATTATGTGAGATACATAATTAATAAAATCCATGAGGAGGTCATGGCTACATAACATGACATATGGAGAATTTTAGGTTTCATCGCTAATCTCATATCATGCACTTGATCTTGTTAAAAAATGTTGATTCCTTTGATCAGAGCTTGTTCAAATGCCTAGAAGAATGGAGAGAAAGGTTGCCAATGCAAAGGTGGAAAGTGGTATGGAAAGGATTCTACCCATATTCAAATGTCATTTTTGTTTGTAATTATTTTGTGTATCCATTTTAAAATATGATAGATTAATAAATGGAATAATTCGTAGGAGTGTTAGGAAGGTTGTTAAACTTAAAATATGTTTTGATGCTAGGGAAAAATTGACCCATGATTGGGGAAGTGTTTTCCTCTTTGAGGAGTATACTATTATTAGAGTATATGGATGCCCTTAGCCACCTCACATTCTACCCAAGTATGTCATAGAGAAACTAGGGTTTATAGAAAAAAATTGCCAACTAAATCCACTAAACAAAGAGTGACTAGGTGAAGTTGTCAAGAAAGTAACATTTTTGTGTAGATGCACTAAAGTAGGGGATTTTGACATGGTAAAAAATGTTATTGAGGAGATTGATGCCTATGTAAGAGGATACAAATTGTAAATTGGGCCAAGAAGAATGTATCACCCCTACAATGTAGTAAGGCATACCCTAAAGACCATGAGGGGATACAATTTTCCTCTTGCAAAACCTATGTGAGAAGATGGTGTCATTGCTAATAGGTCAAATAAAGAGTTTTTTAGGTAGAGAATGAACACATATAGAGATGTTCTCAGTTTTGAACAAGAAATGAGGAAACTTGATCCATCTTTCAAAGGATTTTATCATGAGATTGAATATTGGGTTAGATTAGAAAAATATGTGGAAATTTTTGATGAGATATCCACACAAGTGCCTTAGGAAATAAGGAAGAAAATTGATCTTGACTACTCTAATGAAGACATTGTAGTTGAAGTTAGTGATGATGAAGAGGTCAACCTAAAATCTTAAAGTGGATAGTTCAGAAGAATAAAAAGTAGAAAGTGTTGGAGATTCCACAAAAGGCTTAGCAAAAGGCCTTGCAAATCCTACCTAGAGGTAGCCAATTTCTTTGATGATGTTAGAAGGAGATATTTGATAGCTCAAGCCTCTTAGAATGAAAAAGGGGCTAAGAAACTAAAACTGAAATCTTAAATGACTGATGATAGTATCATTAAAGTCAACATATTTATGAGTGATGATAACTTCATAAAACTTGAAGACTTAAAGAACTTTCCATTCAAGTTGAAACATAATGAGTTATCCTTTCAAATGAAACTAGGGGACTCTAATGAGGTAGTTGCTAGATTAGTATAGAAGCTACAAGAGTATGATCCTACTAATGAAATAATTATGGTAGAAGAGGCTAGAGACATGGTAAGAACAAGTGGCACAATTATCTTCCCAAGATGGGATATCAATTCCTTTTCCTTGCTAGACCAAATGAGGAGACAAGACACATCAATATCTTTTGAATATGAGAAATAATTGGGAGAATTTAGAGGGTTAGGATACAATATTGATGCTCAAAAAATGGCTATATGGAGTCTAGCTCTAAAGAATCAAAAGCCCATTGTGGAAATCAAAGTGTCCCCAAGTGGGAATGTGATATTTTGGAATGTGCACTCTATATCTAATAGCTAGATATATGGAATGCAAACATATGTCGCATTGCTTGGAAAAAATAAAATGGATGTTTTTGAAGAACCATTAGAGGGAGCCTATGAATAGTACATCAAAACCAAGAGGAAATATGACAAAGAAATGAATAATACTTATGTCTTAGAGTATAAAGCCCTTATATTAGAGAATGAAAATGTGGCACTCAAAAACCCTCTTAGATTAGCTACAAAGCTTCAAGACTAGGGAATCCAGATAGTAAACTAGACATCTAAGATAAAGGAACATCAAGTCAAGATATGGAAGTTGATGAAGAGGATTTTGAATTAGGAAAGGAGATTGGAATCAGAACAATAAAGAACTTGCTAGTTTAGAAAATAAATGCATTGAAACTGGTGTCCCAAAATGTGCACAATTGGCTTGTATTGCAAGGAACAAAATATAGGTGTTCAAAGGTACTTTCCCTATAATCTCCTCATTTTACCACATGAGGTCCTTATACTCCATTCTTTTATATCCTGGTACCATTGTTGGCATAGAAAAAATATATTCCCAAGGTAATTTTTATAAGTACTAGCAAAACAATAAATATGTTCAAGGATTTGAATGGATTTTTTACTAGAAAGTTGCAACTATTCTAGAATAAAATGAATGAAATTACCATAGGAAAACCCAAATTTGTGCCTAAAATTTTGTATAATAATGGAAGAGTTAAGGACTGGGTGGAATGGTTAGAATTATTTGATAATATTATAAATCATCCCATATTTCTAGCATACCATAATGATGAGGTAGGTGTAGTAGTGGTATATGAATTGATATACATGCTCTAAAAGTTAGATCTAAGATGTCAAAAATAACTATTGAGGTTAAGGCTATAACATATATCAAATGGAACAAATTCCTTGAGGATTTAGATGCAAACATTTCTAACTAGGAGGTTATTGTAGACATAAATGAAATACTATCTGCTAACAATGACTAAGCAGTTCAAGGATGCACTAAGAGGAAGAAGGGACAAAAAGGTAAAGAAAAGCCATAGAAAGTAATAGGTAGCTAAAAGACAACCAAAATTATGTTGAAGGCTCCTATAGTGAATGTCACCTATCGATCTTTAAACTACCTTCCTATTTTGATCGAGTGCAAATAATGTCTTGAATGTAACCTTATAGAAATATCTAGCTTTTTGTCTATCTAGTATATTTTTGACATGTCTTCTCATTCCATCTAAAGCTTGTTGCAATCCTATAAAAGGATTTCCAAGATGTGGAGTAGGGGTTCCAATTTTTATGACTATAATTCCATAGGGTTGGTTCTGTTGGAAGCATGTTCTTCTAGGGGAGTATTGTAGAAACATGACTATATCATTATCATGATGATATATGACATTCATGAATATATTTGTCATTGATGTTAACATAGTAGTTTTTTATGGTATCTAACAAAACAACAATGAAAAGATCAAGTTGGTACAAATAGATAGTTGATTATTTTAACTAAGCAAGGTTAACAAGAGATCATACTATGTATCTAGTATACATAGCTAACCTTGGAAGCATAAGATATTAAGAATGGAAGAAGTTATGCAAGTTTTGGTAATGACTATTTTGAGATAGAGCTTATAGAGGCATGTTTTGGTAAACTGGTTATATCTCTTAGTAGAGCTATTATTCTTAGAAGCCAAAGTTAAATATGTAAAGAAGACATGTTTGAGATGACATGGCCTAGCTCTCTCATCATAATCAAATGTGTACAATAAGTTATTTAAGTTGCAAGGTGGAAAATTCAAGTTATTGCTAATTATAACACATTCCTAATGTGGTCCTATAATAACTAATTGAGAAGGTTTAATAGCCAACTCAGGGAAATATCTTATGGATTTGATATAAAGAAAGGAAATTTTCATTTATCATGGGCGATGAATGAATGAGATGTATGAATTATTGTAAGTAACATAGAGATAGGTATGTAAAGTTGAGCAGAGCAGAGAAAAGGTGAAGGAAACTTTGTTGCCAAGGTTTTATTGTGTGATCCAAAATTGGACACTTGGATCCAATGTTCATGACCTAATCTACAAGGCATGATAGTGATTGGTCTAATTGATAGGATAGAGGAAAGAAGTTAAAGTATAGTACATAAAATTATTTTTCAAGAAATAGTTGAGAGATTGATTGGACAGTGAGCTTAGTGATCTTGCCCCAAAATCTATTTAGAAAGTGGGTCCTTCTATCTTCTACAACTCCTAATTGGGTTGGAACAACTCCTAAGAGTGTTGGAATCTTCTAACAAGGATTCAAGGTCTCCTAACACGAACTCATGTGTACTAAATGTGTGAATAGACTCCTAATAGGTTCCATCCTCTAACAAGGAATATTTATATTAGTACATCATCTTGCGGGCATCATTCCCACCAGTATTTTCTCTTTGATCAAAGGTTTCCCTAGTTAACATATTTGATATAATTGTGTATGTTGTTTGCTTTGGTTGAATGGTTAAGTTTATTTAAGATGGATAAATTTTTTAATCATTGGATAACTGATTCACCCCCTCCTGCCCGCCCCCCACCCTTGAAAGTTATCATGGTGGACTATTATTTCTAAAAAATGGTATAAAAGGATTAGGTCCTTGAAGAAAAAGTTTAACAACTTTGGGAGATCCATGGTGAACATATTTAGAAAGGATAGTCTAAAGTTAGATGGAACAAATTATGATAGTTGAATGGAAATGATGAAGACACATTTTTTGTGTATGGGTCTAGGATATTGGGTCTTGACAAAATCAAAAAGATAATCATTGCTAAGAAAGATTTTGAGACTTGTACTAAGGAAGAAAGGGAGCTAGTCATGTGTGACATGAGAGCTAGAGAAGTCCTATTGTCTGCACTTCCTAAAATTGAGTAAAACTAGGTAAAGTCACTTGTTACTTCTCACATGATTTGGAAAGCTTTGGAAAATAGTTTTGAATGTGATGAACATCCTAAGAAATTGAGGTTACAAATTTGTATTTTGTATTTCAAGATGTTAAGATAATGGAAGATGAATCTATAAGAACATTTGTAGGTAGAATATTAGAAATTGCTATAGGTATTAGATCGCAAGGAGGAACCAAGTAAGATGATGATGCAATATGGAATATATTTAAGAGATTAATACCACAATTAAAGAAAATAGCTAAAATGATAAAATTGTTGATCTCTTGTACCAAATATTTCACAAAGGAGATATTACTTGGAAGACTTGAGGCAATTGAGAATGAGCTTAGATAGTCTAGAGAATTGACCAGAGTAGAAACAACTTTTAGTGCCTTGAATATTTGACCTACTTTATCAAGGAGCACAAGTGCTAGAGGAGACTTTTCTAGTAGCATTAGAACTAATGAGGATAGAAATATTGAAGAAGGAGTAGCCCTTCCGGTAAGAAGACAAAAAGATGGTAAGAAAATATTTAAATATTGGACTTGTAATGAATTTGGTCATTATGCATCTAAGTGTCCTAAACAAGAGAAAAAGTATAGATTTAATTTAAAACCTAGAAGAGATAGAGAATGTTTGTATGCAAATGAAGAAGATTATTCTACTAAACAAGCACTAAGTGCTAATGATGATGAAATTGGATTTGTAGCTATTAAAGAAGAAAGTATAGAGAAAATGGATTTAATATCATTGGTTGAAAAGAAATTTGATTGGATAATTGATAGTGGTTGTTCACATAGTATGATCGGTGATATGAACAAATTTTTTGACTTCAAAAGTCATGATGGAGGCATTGTTAAAGTTGGAAAGAATGCTGCATGCCAAGTTAAAGGTATTCGATCTATAATTCTTGGTGGTAAGACTAACACAAAGGATTTAATTTTGTTGATGGTTTGAAACATAATCTTTTGACAACTAGTCAATAAAGGTTATCAATTATAGTTAACATAGAAGACATGCATGATCAGAGACAAAGATGGAAATGTAATTGAAACAAGAACTAGATCTTGAGGTAATGTATTTCAGTTGAATCCTACTAAAATGATATGTTTGGTTGCAAAGGTAGATGACAATTGGTTATGGCATAAGAGATTTTGTCATATAAATTTTGACATCATTGTGAAGAATAGTAGTATGTTTGCAGTTAGAGATTTTCCTAAGATTGTAAAGCCTAATGACATAATCTATGAGGAGTGTGTATTAGCAAAACATAACAAAACTTCTTTTCCAAGAAAGAAGTTTATTGGTACAAAAAACTTGGAGATTGTACATATAGATCTTTGTGGTCCTACAAAGACTAAAGGTTTCTATGCTAAAAGGTATTTCATGATTTTGGTTAATGACTTATATAGAATGATGTGGGTTGTATTTATTAAAGAAAAATTTGAGGCATTTGATAAGTTCAAAATATTCAAGAATACAGTTGAGAATGAATCAGGCATGAAGATTAAATGTTTAAGATCAAATAGAGGAGGATAATTTACTTCAAATGAGTTTATCATCTTTTGTGAAGGTAATGGAATCAAAAGAAAATTATTAGCTCCAAGAAAGCATAAACAAAATGGTATAGTAGAGAGAAGAAAGAGGTTAGTAATAGAAGCAGCAATAGCTATGTTAGTTGAGAATGATGTATCCAATATGTTTTAGATAGAAATTGTAAATACAACATTCTACATTGTGAACATAGTGTAAGTTAAGAAAGACACAAACAAGACCCCTTATGAGATGTAGTTTGGTCACTCACTTATAGTTAATTATTTCATAATTTTTTCCAGTAAGTGTTATATGAAAAGAGATGATGATATTGGTAAGTTTGATGCTAGAAGTGATGAAGTTATGTTTCTTCATTATTCATTGAAAAGAAAGGCTTATATATGTTATAATTTGAGAACTAAGACCATTATGGAAAGTGCAAATGTGAGAGTCGATGATCAATTTAGGAGACAAGAAAGAATAGTTTATTAAAATTTAGATGATGAGAATGTTCTTATGAAAGCAAGGAATGATAGAGCATTCTTTGAGACTAACAATGATTTCTAGAATGAAGGAAAGCCAAGGCATGAAGAAAGCTTGGAACCTTCAATAGAGCTATGAGTTGAGATAGAAACTCCTACTTTAGGTAAAAATATTACAAAGAATCATCCACCCAAGTAGATCATCAGAAGAAAAGATTAATGTGTGATGACAAGAAGAAAAATCAATGAAGAACTATGTTTTATATGCCAAGTTGAACCTAAGAGTGTAAATGAAGCATGTAAAGATGACTATTGGAAACAAGCTATGAAAGAGGACATTGGAATTTTTTATAGAAAAATAGACAAAAATGTGATAGGAACTATATGGGTATTTAGAAACAAGATTAATGAATAAGGTGAAGTTGTAAGATACAAAGAAATATTGGTATGTAAATGTTATTCATAGCAAGAAGGAATAGACTATGATGAAACCTATGCTCCTATGGTAAGAATAGAAGTATTAAGGTTATTCTTAGAATATGTAACATATACAAAATTCAAAGTATATCAGATGGATGTCAAGTCAACATTTTTGAATAAAGATCTTGAAGAAGAGATATACATAGAATAGCCTGCAGGTTGTCCTTTGATAAATGACTAGGACATAGTATGTAGACTAAAGAAAGTATTGCATGGATTAAAGCAAGCACCTAAAACCTGGTATGAAAGGTTGGACAAGAATTTTACAAAGCTTGGGTATAGCAAAGGTATGCAAAATAGTAATCTCTATTAGAAAGAAATTGGTAATGCATTGATTATTTTGGTAATATTTCTTGATGATATCATATTTTGAGGAAATGATAATGAAAGTGACAAGTTTACAAAAGAAATGAAGAAGGAATTTGAAATGAGGATTATAGCAGAGATAAACTATTTTTTGGGATTAAAAATTGTGGAGGAAAAAGAAGGAATCTTTATTTCTCAGACTAAGTATTTGAAAGAATTATTGAAAAGGTTAGGTTTGGAAACATGTAAACATATTGGAACACCTATGGTAACTAGACACAAGTTATCTATGAAGGATGAGGCACCTACTATTGAGAAAAAGAAGTATAGATCTATGATCAAAGGATTGGAATATTTGACCAACACAAGGCATATAGCTAATGAAGTTGGAAAATTTGAAAGATTTCAAGTTCACCCAAAAAAAGCACATTATGTAGTAGTCAAAAGGATATATAGATATCTAAAAGGAACATCAATGTTCAAATTGTAGTATGATAGATTTAATGATTTCACTTTATATGATTATACTTGTAAGAAATGATAATGTTGAGCAAGGAACGAGAAACAATCCAAGTAAGTTAAGTGTGAAACAATGTTACCATAAGATAAGAAACTCCAAGAGCATACACCAAGATGTTTCAACAATGGAGACAAGGATTTATAAGGGGAAAGCAAAGAAAACCCCTTGTGAGATATTATGAATGAAGGAAAATGCCTAGAGAAGAGAGAGAGAGTGTGTTGGAGCAAAAGTAGCTCAATACAATAACATCAAGTGCTTAGAGTGGTGTTGTAGTTGTGAAGAAAGAAGGAGGAGCATCTCTTATATAGAGATGAGAGACGAGTTGCATTTGTAACTCCCATTTCTATGAATGCCACATTCATAATAGGTGTGTGCAAAGTGTCACAATCCTCTTATGGAGGATAAACTAAATAAAGAAATAAACAAGAGTTGTCCTTACATGTGGAATAAAGGACAAACAATGACATGTCCTCCACATGTGTACAAGTGGACAAACTACATGTAGGGACCCTTGGAATATCCCAATTAAAATATATCCAAGGAAAGATTAACCTTTCTAACAATACTAATGCTGATTGGGTAGGTAGTATGGATGACAGAAAGAGCATCAATGGTAGAGCCTTCTTTCTTGGAGGAAGATTTGTTCTTGGCTAAGCAAGAAGCAAGACTATACCTCATAGAGTATAATAGAAGTAAAAATATGTTGCAGCAACAAAAAATTGTAATCAAGTTATTTGGATGAAGTAGATGCTCAAGGATATAAGGATAGAATTTAGTGAAACTGTTGCCATACAATGTGACAACACAAGCACAATACATATATCTATGACTCTAGTGTTACATTCTAAGACTAAGAAAATTTTTATCAAGTATCACATGTTAAGAGATAATGTTTGTAGAAAAGGAGATTAGAATGGAGTATGTAAGAACTAAAGAACAGATTGTAGATATTTTCACTAAACCTCTTCCCAAAGAGACTTTTGAGTATTTGTGAGGTATGCTAGGGGTTATTCCCCTTCCTACATCAGAGTAGATGATGAAAGAAGTGCATCCATCTAGTGTAAAAGAATAATTATTTTTGTTTGGATTGAATGCTAATGATTTCTATATGGGGGAGTATCTATGTTGAATAGATTCATCAAGGACTCTTGGTGGATGTTGTTTTTCAATAGTGTCTTTGGACACTTGAGCTAGTCAGAAATAGTTGTTGTAGAGACTGTTGGTTACTAAAACCTTTGACATCTATGTAAATGGGGGAGAAGTAAATCATGAAAAAAAAGTACAGTGTGTTGGGAGAATTAGTTGGAAAGAAGTAATACAAAAAAATTATAGCATGGGAGAATGATTGATGAAGATGATTTAAAAAGAAAGATTAACAATCTTTTGTAGTTGGTATTCTTGGAACTAGATGTTTTCCATCTATGTTGCCATCAATGTCAAAGGGGGAGATTATTGGAAGCATAGATGTTGATGATATTCCTATGGGCGAGTATTGTAGAAACATGATTTGATCATTATAATGATGATATGTCACATTCATGACTATTTAAATGTCATTGATGTAAACATAGAAGTCTTTTGTGGTATCTTGTAGAAGAACAACAGAAAGATCAAGTTTGTATTAATAGATAGTTGATCATTTTCACTAAGAAAGGCTAAAGGGAGATCATAATATTTTTCTAGTATATGTCACTAATATCATAAGCTTAAGTTATTAATTCTAGAAGAAGTTATACAACTTTTGGTGATGATTTTTTTGAGATAGAGTTTATGGAGGCATGTTCTAGTGAATTTGTTTTATCTCTTAGTACATTTGTTATTCTAAGAAGTTTAAGATTAAAATGTGAAGAATAAATGTTGGAGATGATGTGGCCAATATCACTCATCATAATGATAGTTATACAAAAATTTATTTAAGTTGCAAGGTGGGAGATTAAAGTTATCTCTAAGTGCAGTGCATTCTTAATGTGGTCCTATAATAGTTAATTAAGAATATCTAATAGCTGACTAAAGGAATTGTTTTATGGACTTAGTATAAAGGAAGGACATTTTCCTTTATCATGCATGATGAATTGATGAGTTGCATGAATGCTTGTAAGCAACAAAAAGAGCATTATGTGAAGTTGAGCAGAGCAGAGAAAAGGTGAATGAAACTACATTGCTAAGGTTTTATTATATGATTCAAAGTTAAATACTTGTAACCAAGGTTCATGACCTATTCTACAAAGTCTAACAGTGATTGATCTAGTTGATAGGATAGAGGAAAGAAGTTAAAGTAGAGAACATACAATTATTCTTCAAGGAATAATTGAGAGATCAGTTGAACAATGAGTTCAGTGATCTTGTCCGAGAAGTTGTTTAAATAGTGGGTCCTTTTATCTTCTATAACTCCTAACAGGGTTGGCATAACTCTTGACATGGTTGGAATCTTCTAACAAATATTTAAAGTCTCCTAATAGGGACTCATATGTACTAAATATTGTAATAGACTCTTAACATGGTCTATTCTCTAACAAGGAATATTTATATTAGTCCATCATTTTGTGGGTATATTCCCACTGGGGTTTTCCTTCTGATCAAAGGTTTCCCTAATTAACATATTTGGTGTAATTATCCATTTGAATCTTTGTATGGTTATTTTTTACTTTGGTTGAATGGTTAAGTTTATTTAAGGTGGATACATGTTTTACTCATTGGATAATTTATTCAACCCCCACACCCCCACCCCCTCAAAGTTATCTTGGTGGACTATTGTTTCTAACAAGTTCCAATTTTATTATTGTGAGACCACCATTCTTAGCATGTTTTTTGTATATGAATAATAGTGCAATTCCTTATAAGCATTAAAATAATACAATCATCTATTGTGTATTTCTAACTTTATGCATACATTGGAAGTATTGGTTTCAAGGATATTGATATAAATCTTTATTGAAAATTTTAATCTCAAATTCATCTCCTCTTTATGGGTTTGTAATTTTTTGTGATATATGTACAAGGTGCATATTGTCTAGTTGTATCTTGGCTTTGAAGTTGTATTCCTTTGTGTATTTCTTTGTTGTGTCAAGGACTCAAGTACATTTATTAATATGCATTGAAAAAATTACAACAATCATGGAAGGATTTTTTAAGTATGAGTTTCATTTTGAAGATAGATGTTTCTTTGCAAGGTGAATGGACAGATTTGATATCTGGTATATGAGTATATTTCAGTTATCTTGGTGTATGCTCTAACTTATTTAATGAGAAATGGATAAGGGTTAGATAAACTTGGAGATTTCATGTATATTGTCGTTGGATATGTGGGTTATAGTGATTCAAATACTTAATCAAATCATTTTCCCTTTTTTGTTAAGGAGCTAAAAAGAGTTTCCCTCACTTAATTTATCCAATTCATGAGTCATGTTATTAGCTATTTCATGATCATGAATGTTTGCATAAGCATAGAAGATTCAAGCATTTTTATCTTCTATGTAAGATTCAGTTGTATTCTTCTGAAATTGATACCATATGAAAGAATATGAGGTCCAACCTCCTAGGTTTTGTAGAGATTGAAGAAGGAGTATAGCCTTATAGTTGGCCAAAGTGTTTGAATGGGTCTAGATGTATTATTTTCTCATCATTGGGTTTTTGAAACCTAACATTTTGAAACACCAATAAAATGGTGACTCTACTGGAGATTGTATTGAATATGTATGATAGACAAACCTTGAGAACTTGAAAAAGGATTCAATACAATAGAAAGAAATGCATGGAACAAGTTGCAATAGTAAGTTTTTTTATGTTCTTTCTGTTGGAAATATGACCACTCAATCAAATAAGGTGAGATATGTGGTTTTCATTTATGGTAACATTTGTTTTGTAGTTTAGTCATGACTATTTGTGAAGGAAAATTGTCTAAGTATTAGACAATGTTACTAGTAGCATGACAAGATGTGTTGATAGCAAAATATTCCCCTAGAATATTCTCTTACACATATAACCCTAGATGCATGATGTCATCCTAATGATACATACGAGTGTGCATGTTTGTATGATCAAGCAAGTTCAAGTTATGGAGGAAATACTAATGTAGATACTTCATAGTGCATAATAGAGCATGTTAGCAAATTGACTTGTATGACTTGTACAATTGTTTTGATTACTAAATCTTGATGAGCCAAATCTAAGGATGATATATGAGCTAACTAAAGAATAATTTATTAATATGTTTGATATAAGTAAAGAACTTCAATTGTGAAGTTAAAGTGTGGAAAAATGTGAATGCAATACTATGATATGAGATGTAAAGAAATGTTATGTGAGATATGATGGAAATTGATATTTATGTAGTCCCTCTTTATATGAAGAACTAACAATGAAAAGATTTGTGAAGTATGACAAGTGATCTAGTATTATATGTATACCTATTCTCTTGAAGAAATTAATGTATAGTTACATGTTAGGGAAGTGGGCTCTTCTTCCATACATTTGTATATGATCTACCAACTCCTAATAGGGTTGAGACTTCTAGCAAGGCCTAGTCTCCTAACAGGGACTCAAGACACTATACATTATTCATAGACTCCTAATATGGTCAATATCCTTAATCATATTCTTTTATATAGTGAATCATCTAGT
Organism: Cupressus sempervirens; assembly: GCA_028749045.1. Lineage (NCBI taxonomy): Eukaryota > Viridiplantae > Streptophyta > Pinopsida > Cupressales > Cupressaceae > Cupressus > Cupressus sempervirens. The sequence goes on from CM053792.1 coordinate 142,304,767, forward strand.
GGGTTTAATCCCCATTAGGGTTTTCCCTTGGCCATGGTTTCCCTAGTTAACAAAATATAGTATTATGAGCTCTCTCTATGTATGGTTGCTTTTACTATTCAACATTGTTGGTTTATTTTCTTATGCATGTGGCAAAGTAATTAATAATATTTAGTTGTGGGTAAAAATATTGAAATTACTAATTCACCCCCACCCCCTCTTAGTATTATCTATTTCTAACAATTGGTATTAGGGCCTACTTATTCAAAATAGGCTTAATAGCTTGAATAAGATCCCTATGGATATGAAACAGTTGAAGAAGAATCTCAAAGAAGCTTTTGAACAAATTGATCTCCTTACTAACGAAAGAGATGGCCTAAAATATAGATATAAAGATACAAATGCTTACATTGGTGATCTAAAGGACAATATAAATGACCTAAAGCAAAAATAACCTAGTAAGCAAACTAGTGATGATGATATTGAAGATCTAAAGAAAGAAAATGAGATCTTGAAACATGAGTTAAAAATAGTTTAACTCAAGCTAAGGCTTAAAAAAAATGGAGAAAAGAATGAATCTAAAATAAAAGCTGAAAATGCAGATATAAGATCCTAGTTAAGCAAGCTAACATCTAAATTGGAATCTATTAAGTTAGAGCATGTTGAATTACATAAATAAAACACTATTATGAACGGTGATTTTGTTCAAACCAAAAAAAAACTTGAGAAATTATATACTATTAGTGAAAAGATTGAAGAACAAATATTTGTATAGAGACCTAGTTACGACAAGAGTGGACTTGGATTCTTCCTTGGATAGTCCACCAAGAAATCTATTAAGAGTAAAGAACCTGATACCCCTGAAGTCAAAAAGGACCTAAGCATAAGAAAAATAGATGATAAATTTAAGGACAAGGAGAATATTGCTCACTCTGAGAAATCTATAGAATCTAATCAAGATGAGGATAACAGAAGAAGGGAATCTCATGTTTGGTATAATGAACTTGAATATACTAGAGATGATGGAAAAGGTCATTCTTTTAAACCTATTTCAAATTTTTGTTAGCATAATTGTCATGGATATGGACATTATGTAGTAGATTGTAAGAAACCTAAATTTGATGATGATAATATAAATAGTAGAAAGTTTAGGAACACTAACCATTCAGACAATAGAAGAAGATCTCATAGCAATGAAAGTGGAGAAAGAAGAGAAATCATTTGTTATAGATGCAACTATCTTGGACAGATAGTAGGGAATTGTAAAGCACCTGATGATCAAAATAATGAAGAAAGAAGGAATGTACCTGTATGCCAATTATGTAATAACTTTGGACACACAAAAAAGTTTTGCAGAATGGATAGAAGAAACCTTAATAGGAATCAAAATCACATAGGAACAATAGAAGAAATGATGATACTCTAAAGGAAGAAATGAAGGAACTGATAGAAGAATTGAAGGAAATATTTGTAAAAGCAAGATAAGCTAGAAGTTCTCATACAATTTGGGAAGAAGCTCATCCTAATGCACCTAAAAGAATAGTAAAGTAGCTTATTGTCTATGACCCATCTTACCTACATTCAACATTCTCAATAAAAATAGTGCATTAGATAACTAATGTTAGAAAGAATATCACAAGTTGCACAGTTAGCAGTATATGTTAGAAATGACAAGATAAGAATTGTTTAATGTAAGTAATAGACCTAGATATAACTTCAAGAAACACCCATTTGTTTCTCTTCTTGATGACCCCATTGGAGCATTTTCACAAGTATTAGAAAATGTTCTTCATGTCAAGGAAATAAGAAGTTATATTCACTATAAAATTGAAAGCATAGGAGATACAAATACTCATAAGGAACTAGATAAAATGTGCAACAATAATTTGTCACTAAAACTAGAACATGCATACCTAGAACAACTTAACCTAGTTAAGAACATGTTCTATATGGACTTTGATAATCATGAGTGGACAAGAATAATTCTGAGTAGACTTCATGATGAGCTTCTATGGTTGGTAGGTTATATCATATGCATTGATAATGACCTAATTCACAAGGTCACAACTTTAAGAAATGAAGGATGCAATCTAGTGAACATAAAGAATGTGCACAATTATTTGAAAAAAATCTCAATAGATGTTTTGATGGTAGAAACATGAAGGCCAATACCATTCAAGATGATGGAGTTAGACTTATTAGTAAAATTTTGGTATATAAGTTCAACCATGGATTTAGGATAGATTCAGTCCTTGTTAAATTTCTTCATTCAGCTTATATGGTAGTAAAAGGTGAAGAGGTTAATCTATGTGACATTATCCAAACATAGTTGTTGGCTAACATATTAAAATCAAGAAATCTAGGAGCATAGTCTTTAGGTTTGAATCCCTACTGACACATATATTCTTCTACACAATAAAGAAGTTTTCTAGAATCTCAAATTGGGATGGAAGTGAGTTTGCAATGTAGACTATCACTCATGCATACAAAACTAAACCAAAAATAGTTAGAGATAATGATTTTTATAGAATAATGAAATATTTCCAAGCTAAAATGAACCAAAGGTATAGGATACCTCCTATACTAGTAGAGAAATATAAGGGTGAACTATACTTCATGGTAGAAATAGATTTCACATGTATGGAGGTAGTAGTTCCTCAAGTAAGGTTCATTGAACCTATGGATTATGAAATGAATGAGGAACTGATTAAAGGATATGCACAGATAATCCTACACTCAAAAGTTAATTCTAAATGTCCTAGATGGGGAACATATACTAAGAAGCTGATAGAAGTTAAAACAAGTTAGATAATCAAGGATTTCAAGATGAAGGTAGAAAAAGTGATTGATTCTATCTTGAAGGAATTAGGAATGTCAAGACAATAATTTGAAGAGGTTAAAGGGATATCCATGGAAATGAAGGCCAGTAGTTAATCTGAACTATTTACCCCTACACCTATTGCAATGGCCAACCCTATTAAAGAGTTCACAGTTGCCCAGACAAGTGTACAAGCACCTATAGTGCTAGATGTAGAAATTACATAGTAGCAACCTCTAAAAAATCCAAAGAAATATGAGGAAACACCAACACCTATAGAGTACACAAGGCTGGAGAAAACTCCTCCTAGGAAGAGAGTCAAGAGAACCTAAAAGTGGACCAAGCAAGAGGAGAAGAACCTTGCAAATTAGTTCCTCTAAATCTGAAGAAGAAATATGTGACAAACCAATATAGCCAGTAGATCAAGAAGCAAAAACTTTAGCAGGAAGAAATGCATGGAAACCAAACGTAGAAAATCTTAACATGCAAATTATTAATGACAATAATCTTGTACAATTGAATAAATACTATGACTTGTATAATAATATGGATAGAAGATAGCTAGAGAATGTTGTAGTTAGAAATATGATCCTAAAAGAAAAAATATTTGATAGCATAAGAGGTTGAATACCTAAAGACTTGTACAATAGACTTTTAAAGAAGAAAGAGTAGAGTTATTGAGAAAGATAAAAAAATAAGGATAAACATGGTGAAAAAGGTATCTATTGTAAATAATGAGGAAGAAATAACATAAATTCTAAAAGGAATAGCATCAGTATTGAGAAATAAGAAGAGATGCATTCTCCTCATGGGAGGAAATTATGAAGAAGTAAATGTGGAAACTCAAAAGACAATAGTCACATACATGTCTAATATGCCAAAGGAGAGTGTACAACTAGAGAAGGAAAGCCCTATGCCTAAGGAGTCTAAGAAGAGTGCATACACATAAGAGATAAGTCCTACTAAAGTATTAGTTAGTCCACCTCATAGTTCTAAGCAACCAAGTGATTCACCACATATTACCATTGGTGGTGAATCTATGCAAGTAGATGACACCAATGTGATAGTGGATAGAACTAAGGACCCTTTTAAAGATTTTCCAACATTGTTGGCAATATTGTTGATTATAGCAGCTCATCTAATGAAGAAAAAGAATAGGAGTTTAAGAAATAATATGCACCTTCTACAAAGAAATTTGAATCTAGCATTGAAGTAACTACTACAAGTATAGCTACAGCTAAAAAAGTATTATTGCCATCTTCACCAACTACACAAGTGGTAGTGGTCATAGCAGTAGCAATATTGGTGCACGAGCACCTAGGTAGGCTAAGTGTGAAACCTAGGTATTTCTTTATTTTTTGCTTGTAGTGATGCTAGCCACATCACTATTCTAATAATAGGTCCTATGTGGTCCTTAGGTGTGTTTAGGAGACTTGGCAAGACCCAAAGTGACCAAGTTGCCAGAAGTTGCCGACTATTGTCTGTAGGAGTTGATGAAATCCAACTCCGCAGTCGCCAAGATCACCTACATGCAAATAGCTTGCTGAAGAGAAACCGAAAGAGCAAGAGCAAATATTTCACAATAGGAAAATAAAATTGCTATGTGAATGGAATGATTTACAATGAGAGAGAGACCGTTTAAAAAGGCCTCATGGAAGCTTGTAGAACAAGCTGGAAGGAGGTAGAGGACAAAAATGACAACTCAGCACATATCCTCAAAAAGTGGAATATGCTAAAAAAGGAGAAAACTCCCGAGTTGTCAACAACAACCACTACATGCATTAAATACTAAATATGCATTAACCTAAGTAAGCTTAAGTAATAGAATAAATAATTAATTATTAATTATTTACTCTAACATTGTCAACTAGGTGACTTAGGTCCGGAAAAGGCTAAAATGGTCTAGAAAGGTTCCAATGGCTTTGAATTGTTTATTTGAAGTCATTTTATGCATATTATATGTCTACTTTGTTTTGTGCCAAATTTGGAGGTCTAACTCCATGTAGAACAAAAGTTGCTGAAATGTTGTCATGTTGTCATGACAACATTTTCTTGCAAAAAGCAACTTTTTGGCATTTGTGTGTTTAGAACATCCTAACTGTTTAGAACAGTTATGGAACTAATGGAGGAGCCTGTAAAAACATGAGGACAGCCATTTTCAGGGGGTTGGACAAGTTGGTTTTGCATTTTGTACAAATTGAGCAAGTATTTTTGTGGCCGGTTTTATGCATTTGAAGGCATTTTTAATAGAGGAGGATTGAATGGCCTAATTTTTGTGTTGGAAAAGTTCTAAAATATTGCTTTTAATCTTTTTGTAGTGTTGGTTTGATCATTTGAATTCGTTTACATTAGTGTAGAAAAATCTTTTTGTTCTTGGCAAGTTGCTGATCTGAACAGGGCTGCACTTAGAAAATGGGATCTTAGGGCCACTTCCCACCATTGGAAACCTCTGGTATTTTGGGATTTGGAACTAGGATCCGTGTACATTATGTATCAAGAAGGAGGGCCCTTGAAAGCATCAGAAAGCATTTTTAAGGTGATGCCCTAGGCAAGCCAAATGCAACTTGGCTAGGAATCACAGTTGGAAAATGAGTTATGGAGAGGATTGAGTGTACAAATACCTTAATCTGGCTACACAGAGAGTAATGAGAAGGTCTAACCTTGCTCCAGTCCAAAGGAGAGGTCTTGGAAAGGTGTCTAAGGTGGTTTTCCATCACAACAGCGATAAAGCACTTGAAATCCTCATTTTTGGCCTAAAACTGTACTTTCATTGTACGGAAAGTTTGGAGGCTAGAAAATTATAGAATCTTGAAGTATTCTAAAAAGGGTATCCAAAAATATAATTTTTTTGTAGGGTTGTTAAGAAGTTTTTCAAGAAATCTTGTTTCCAGCTATTTAGGAGGGCTAATTCCTAGTAGCCTTTTTGGAGCAATTTGGTGTATCTTCCCTAGTAGATTGAATGCGCCTACGAAATCAGCATTGTTTAGGGTCATGGATGTTAGAAGGAGTCTCAAAAAACCCTAGATGAAGAACTGGTACCCTTGGAGCTATAGATGGACTTGAGGGTTAATAGCGGACTGGAGCCGGCTAGTAAGAAATTTGATGTTACTTTGTTGGTGTACCCCCAACTAAAGGATTAGGATCTCTTGAGCAAGGTCCTAGTAATTATAGGGTGTGAAGAAGCCCTAGTGGGTATAGTGAATGAGCTAAGGTAGCCCTGAGAGAGCTTGGGGTTTGGAAGCAAGGTTGGGGTGTTACATCAGAGTGGTATTAGAGCCAGTTAAAGATTTGGGAAAGGTAGTTAATGTTGGAAGCCACTGAAGAATCAGTAGGAGAATCCATGATGGTGACAAATGTGGAGTTAGCTAAAGAAGTTGATGAGCAAAGGCAAAGAAATCAGCTTCTTGAAGAAGCACTAGAAGAGGTGAAGCAAAAACTAGATGCAGTTGTAGAGGCAGCCAAGAAAAGAGATGAAGAAGAAGATGGGAATGGTAAAAAGGTAGCAGAGGAAGATATTGTACCTGAACCTAATCCTATCTTGCAAGAAGAGCCCTTCTTGAAGGCAATCAAAGCCTTAGGAGGTAAAGCTTTGGAAGGAGTGCCACTTTTCAGTGGTAAGATGGATATTGATGCAGTTATGGATTGGTTAGAGGGTATGGAGAACCACTTTGACTATGAGGGTATCTCAGAGGCACAGAAGGTTAAGGTTGCTAAATCAAGGCTTAGAGGCTCAGCCTTAACATGGTGGAAGTATGTACAAGATGAAAGAGTTAGCATGCGCAAGAATCCAATTGCAAATTGGAGTGCTATGGCAAACAAAATCAAGGAGAACTTCCTACCTGAAGACTTTGAGATCCAACTCCATAAAAAGAGGCAAGGACTGAAGCAAAAAGATCTTGATGTGACCTCCTACACTGAAGAATTTCAGAGGTTGTGTTTGAGATCCAAGAAGCAAGAAGAGGAGTCACTCAAGGTGGCAAGGTATCTTGGTGGCTTGAAGTGGAACATTCAAGAGGAGCTTAGCTTATGGGCCCCTAACACTATCCAAAGATGTCATCGGCTAGCTTTGAAGGTAGAAGAAAATAACAAGAGGAAAGGAGATTCTAACTTCAAAGATAGAGGCAAAGGAAGAAATCAGAAAAATCAAAGAGGAGGCTACCATGGCAAAGGTAGTGATCAAAAGAGCCAAAGCGAAAGCAAACCCATGGAGCAAACTATTGACCACTCTTCAAGAGGTGGTTATAATAGAGGGAGAGGCAATCAAGGAGGATCAAGTAGGGGTAGAGGAGGTAGGAGCAGCTCTTACTTTGCAACAATGAAGTGTTACAATTGTGGTCAACTAGGCCATCCTGCCTATAGGTGCCCGGACAAAGCCTCTTCCTCAAGCCAAGATAAAAGGCTAGCATATGCACAAGAAGATAATAGAAGTTGCAAGGATGTTGACATAGACCATATTGAGTCTGAAAAAGGTGAGAACCTCATGTTTAGGAGAGTGCTGATCAAGCAACCAGCTTCTAATGAGCCTAGACATAGAAGGGCATTGTTTAGGATCAAGTGCAAGATCCTAGGAAAAGTATGCAAGGTGGTGGTTGATTCTGGATCAACTGATAATGTAATATCAGAGGAGGCTGTTACAAAGCTCAAACTGAAGAAGATACCTCATGAAAACCCTTACAAAGTCACATGGCTTAACAAAGGGCAAAGCATCCTAGTGAATGAACAAGCATGGGTGGACTTCTCAATTGCAGGATATAAAGACCGCTTATTATGTGATATTTTGCCAATGGATGCTTGTCATCTTTTGCTAGGGAGACCTTGGCAATTTGATAGGGAAGTGGTCTATGATGGCAAGGAAAATACCATAACATTTAAGAAAGGAAGCAAGACCTTAAAAATTCAGTCATTGTTAGAAGGGGATGAACCACAGTCCAAGGTGCCTAATGTGCTACTATGTGGAGAGAAAGAGTTTATTAAAGACCTCAAGCATGAGGAGAGCCAAGGATTTGCAGTCATACTAAAGGCCGCAAGTGAAGAAAAGCCAGTCCAAGAACCTTTACCAGCAGAGGTACAAGAGTTGCTTGTAAAGTATAAGGAGATTGTTAGTGATGGTACACCAGCTACCCTACCACCAAGAAGAGTTATCAGCCATCAAATTGACTTTGTTCTAGGTGCCTCACTACCTAATAAGGCAGCCTACAAGTTAACCCCAGATCAGAACCTTGAAGTGGCAAGACAAGTCCAAGAGTTGATGGACCAAGGTTTGATCCAAAAGAGCATAAGCCCTTGTGTAGTCCCGGTGGTTTTGGCATCCAAGAAGGGAGGAAAATGGAGGTTGTGTACTGATTCAAGGGCCATTAACCGCATTACAATCAGGTATAGGTTTCCTATTCCAAGAATTGAAGACCTTATGGATTGTCTAGGAGGTGCTATGTATTTCACTAAGCTGGACTTGAAAAGTGGGTATCACCAAATTAGAATAAAGGAGGGAGATGAATGGAAGACAGCATTTAAGACTACTGATGGTCTTTATGAATGGCTTGTGATGCCATTTGGTCTTTCCAATGCCCCTAGCACCTTCATGAGGCTCATGAACGAAGTGCTCAAAGACTTCACAGGCAGATTTGTGGTGGTGTATTTGGATGATATCCTCATCTACAGTAGACCAAAGTGGAACATGTCAAGCATGTAGAAGCGGTTTTGAAGAGGCTTCATGAGGAGAAGCTATCTATCAACCTTGAGAAGTGTGACTTCTTCAAGCAAGAGTTGGTGTATCTAGGCTTTGTGGTGTCTAAAGGAACTTTGAAGATGGACAAGGAGAAAGTTGCTGCTATCCTAAGTTGGCCTACACCTACCACATCTAGTGAGGTAAGAAGTTTCCACGGTTTGTCTCAATTTTATAGGAAGTTCATTAGGAACTTTAGTGTTATTTGTGCACCATTTCTTGATACCATAAAGGGGGGAGTCAAATCCAAGTTTAGGTGGACTTTAGAGGCTGAAAGTCATTTGATATGTTAAAAAAACAAGTAGCTACTCAACCCATCCTAAAATTGCCTAGCTTTGAAAAGTTGTTCACCTTAGAATGTGATGCAAGTGGCCTAGCAGTGGGTGGGGTGTTGAGTCAAGAAGGTAGACCAGTAGCCTTCTATAGTGAAAAGCTAAATGAGGCCAAGAAGAAATACTCATCCTATGATCTAGAATTGTATGCCTTAGTCCAGTGTCTTAGGAAGTGGAGACACTATTTGTTGCCAAAAGAATTTGTTGTGTTTACAGATAATCAAGCTCTTAGCTACATCAACACACAGGAGAAGTTGAGCAATAGGCACTTGAAGTGGATGGAATATTTGCAGGCCTTCACCTTTACAATCAAGCATAAGAAAGGACAAATGAACAAGGTTGCTGATGCATTAAGTAGAAGGGTTTTAACAGTCCAAGAGATTCAGCTCCATAGCATTGGAGTGGAGAGTTTTCAGAATCTTTACAAGAATGATGAGGACTTTGCTGAAGCCTATAAGGTATGCATGGATTTTGGAAACCACTTTCATAGTAGATTTTCAGAATACACTTTGCAAAATGGGTTGCCATTTAAGGGTAACCAGTTGTGTGTACCAAGAGGTTCCATGAGAGAGAACCTAATACAAGAGAAGCATAATGGCAGCTTGGTGGGCATTTTGGTATCAGCAAGACAATAGAACTAGTGCAAAGGTTCTATTATTGGCCTAAATTGGTCAAAGATTTAACCAAGTATGTGGAGCAATGTATGGTGTGTATGAAGGCAAAAGGAGGAATGAGCAATGCAGGTCTTTACCAGCCCTTACCAATTCCTAGCAGACCACGGGATTGTGTAAGTATGGATTTCATTGTTGGTTTGCCTAAAACTAAGCAAGGGTATGATAGCATTTATGTTGTTGTTGATAGATTCAGTAGAATGGGACATTTCATTCCATGTAAGACAACTAATGATGCAATTCATATAGCTCATTTGTTTTACAAAGAGGTTGTAAGGATTCATGGACTTCCATTAAGCATTGTGTCGGATCGAGATGTGAAATTCATGAGTCACTTTTGGAAGAATTTATGGAAGAAGCTTGGCACTAACATGTCTTTTGGTTCCGCTTACCATCCTCAAACTAATGGTCAAACTGAGGTGGTTAATAGAACTTTAGGTAACCTTCTTAGGTGCCTAACTAAGGAGTATGGTCAGACTTGGGATGTTATCATCTCACAAGTAGAATATGCCTACAATGATAGCAAGAATAGGACTACCAGAAAGAGTCCTTTTGAAATTGTTTATGGCATGCAACCAAGAGGTGTGTGTGAACTAAGGTGTCTTGGAAAGATGGATCAGATTAGTGGTCAAGCTGAAGACTTTGTACAAACCATGAAGGAGATTCAGGAGCAAGTCAAGAAGACTATTCAAGACAACACTCTAAAACTCAAAGCCAAGGTGGATGAAAAGAAGAAGGATGTTCAGTTTTCTGTTGGGGACTATGTGATGGTCCATTTGAACAAACCAAGGCTTCAAAAAGGCATTCCTACTAAGTTACAGATGAAGAGGGTAGGGCCTTGCAAAATATTGGCTAAATATGGAGCAAATGCCTATAAGGTAGATTTACCTTCCGATTTGGGCATATCCCCTATTTTTAATGTGCAAGACTTGGTGGCATACAAAGGTGACCCATCTCAGCTCAGTCTCGATGTTCATGAAGATCTTGAACTTGCTTCAACACCTACAAACAACAAGTTCGAGGTAGAAAAGGTGTTAGATTCAAGGGTAAAGAAGACTACAAGGCACAAGGTTTACATGGAACACCTCATCAAATGGAAGGAGAAACCAATTTCAGAGGCTACATGGGTTGCTGAGATAGAGTTCAAGAAGGTTTTCATACCTCTAGATTTGTTGTAAACTGATCCACCTTGAGTTCTTTGTTGGAGGGGGGAGTATGGTGCAGGAGCACCTAGGTAGGCTAAGTGTGAAACCTAGGTATTTCTTTATTTTTGGCTTGTAGTGATGCTAGCCACATCACTATTCTAATAATAGGTCCTATGTGGTCCTTAGGTGTGTTTAGGAGACTTGGCAAGACCCAAAGTGACCAAGTTGCTAGAAGTTGCCGACTATTGTCAACTAGGTGACTTAGGTTTGGAAAAGGCTAAAATGGTCTAGAAAGGTTCCAATGGCTTTGAATTGTTTATTTGAAGTCATTTTATGCATATTATATGTCTACTTTGTTTTGTGCCAAATTTGGAGGTCTAACTCCATGTAGAACAAAAGTTGCTGAAATGTTGTCATGTTGTCATGACAACATTTTCTTGCAAAAAGTAACTTTTTGGCATTTGTGTGTTTAGAACATCCTAACTATTTAAAAAAGTTATGGAACTGATGGAGGATCCTGTAAAAATGTGAGGACAGCCATTTTCAGGGGGTTGGACAAGTTGGTTTTGCATTTTGTACAAATTGAGCAAGTATTTTTGTGGCCGGTTTTATGCATTTGAAGGCATTTTTAATAGAGGAGGATTGAATGGCCTGATTTTTGTGTTGGAAAAGTTCTGAAATATTGTTTTTAATCTTTTTGTAGTGTTGGTTTGATCATTTTAATTCGTTTGCATTAGTGTAGAAAAATCTTTTTGTTCTTGGCAAGTTGCTGATCTGAACAAGGCTGCACTTAGAAAATGGGATCTTAGGGCCACTTCCCACCATTGGAAACCTCTGGTATTTTTGGATTTGGAACTAGGATCCATGTACATTATGTATCAAGAAGGAGGGCCCTTGAAAGCATCAGAAAGCATTTTTAAGGTGATGCCCTAGGCAAGCCAAATGCAACTTGGCTAGGAATCACAGTTGGAAAATGAGTTATGGAGAGGATTGAGTGTACAAATACCTTAATCCGGCTGACAGAGAGTAATGAGAAGGTCTAACCTTGCTCCAGTCCAAAGGAGAGGTCTTGGAAAGGTGTCTAAGGTGGTTTTCCATCACAACAGCGATAAAGCACTTGAAATCCTCATTTTTGGCCTAAAACTGTACTTTCATTGTACGGAAAGTTTGGAAGCTAGAAAATTATAGAATCTTGAAGTATTCTAAAAAGGGTATCCAAAAGTATAATTTTTTTGTAGGGTTGTTAAGAAGTTTTTCAAGAAATCTTGTTTCCAGCTATTTAGGAGGGCTAATTCCTAGTAGCCTTTTTGGAGCAATTTGGTGTATCTTCCCTAGTAGATTGAATGCGCCTATGAAATCAGCATTGTTTAGGGTTATGGATGTTAGAAGGAGTCTAAAAAAACCCTAGATGAAGAACTGGTACCCTTGGAGCTATAGATGGACTTGAGGGTTAATAGCGGACTGGAGCCGGCTAGTAAGAAATTTGATGTTACTTTGTTGGTGTACCCCCAACTGAAGGATTAGGATCTCTTGAGCAAGGTCCTAGTAATTATAGGGTGTGAAGAAGCCCTAGTGGGTCTAGTGAATGACCTAAGGTAGCCCTGAGAGAGAGCTTGGGGTTTGGAAGCAAGGTTGGGGTGTTACATCAAATATAGTCAAATGAAGAAGATGACACAAAAAATCTTATATCTTCTTTAAGTAAATTTCTTGAAAAGAAGGAATCTATAAACTCTATTGAGAAGACTTTAACTTTATTTTTTGATAGATTAGAGAAGATAGTAAGTCCTATTGATACACTTGTAAACATCCAACATAGAGTAGCAATTTTGTGTAAATCCTTTGATAATAAGTTTACAACACTTACCAAAGTGGCTAAAATTCAAGCACAAATTGAGCATGATGGTAAACTTCTTAATACCATGTGTACAAATATAAGGAGTGATATAGAAACTCTAAATGAATACATTGGGGCATTAAGGAAAAGTACATAGGTAGGGAAGTAGATATTTGCTAACTGCAACATGGCATACCTTCATCTTCACAATTTTTATGAGAAAATCAAAGAGACAGTAAGTGATTTTTAGATGTTGACTGATAACTTTCTAAAATAGAATCAAAAGTTAGAAACCATTGAGCATACAATGCAAGCACTTCATGATAACATCTATGATACTCAAGGAAAAAAGGAGAAAGTTCTAAAAATATTCACTCTTTTAAGGGACTATTTATCCCACAGATTACATTATTACAAAATTAGTTGGAAGAATGCGTGGTAGCAAAGTCCTCATATGAAAAGTTTGTGGCTATAGATTTGAATGTAGTAGAGTTAGTTGCATATGTTCTAAGTGGGCTAATTAGTGTGTCTAATTCACTAAAAGATAGTGTAGGACTAGAAAATTGGCTAATGTGTAACATACTATAAGCAATTCACAAACTCAATAAATATACATTGACACCCTCTAGTCTACCATGAAATCCAAAAAAACAAAAATGGAGCAACATAATGTTAAATACCCTCTCTTTCATTTGTAGCTCCCATGTCCTTTCTTCTCTATGTGATATAGCTCCAGTTGCTTATAGTGGACACAATTAGGAAGAAAAGGTCTAAGATTGTGATAATGTTATGAGAATACTAGAAGATGTGATTTTATTGAGTAGAGAGAGAGAGTAAAAAGCTATAGACCTGAAGCACTCAAGGACTATAAATGAGAGGAAGAATTCTCATTTTATAATCAATTCACAAGATGAGAGCATTGAAATTGTCACCTTGGATATGCAACTTGGCAAGAGATTCTTTTGAGAATCCATGACACATATAACACAAGATGCTAAATGTAGGATTTTATGACATTTAGAAGTCAAAATTGGCTAAAAATGGAAGAGGATATATGACACATCATGTAACACCTAAAACCCACTTAAAGCCAAGAATCTATGACAATGGAAGCTAAATATAGATATGCATAAGGAATAAGAATATGCATGGATTATGAGATATCTTAGCCAAGTATAAATGGAGAATTTATGATGTGTCATGCCCATGTTTCATGGTGAAGTTAATATCATGTAGAATATTTGAATTAAAAATCAATTATTCCACACAAATAGAAATTAGCAAAAATGGAATTAATGGTGGAAAATATGACTTAGGAAATTGAGAATTTCAGTGGTTTGTGAATGATGAATCAATTAATTAATAAAATAAAATTAATTCAGAAGGTTAGTTAATAAGAATAATTAGTGAAATGACATAGGATTAAATTATGGGTTGTTTAATCCTATAGAGAAAATTAGTAGATGATTGGCCAATTTGATTAAATAAGTGAAAAAGTATCCTTAAATGAAATGTGATGATAGTGAAAATTGACTAGGATGATGATGGGTAGACCAAAGCCATGGTCTAATTGATTGATTTATTGAAATTGATAACATGCCAAGGACACGTGACATGAATTAAGGACACATAACATTTAACTAACATCACAAAATGCTACAGGATCAAGATTGGTTGATAGGGTTGATCATAATAACATTGAAAATTACTATCAATGATATTAAATGGTTGATAATTACATGATTCAACACTAAGAGACTCAAAAATATCAAAGATCAGATGATGTGAATTGTAGTTTGACCTAGCATTAAGAGCTATGATAGTACTAAGGTTAGAGTGATAAGGTTTCATAAATTTGATTGGTTTCCAAGGCACTAAAAGGCATGATAATGCCTAGGATTGAAAAAATGATGATAGATTTGGGATGTTTGACATGTTCTAGGTTGATTAAGACTTATTTTCAGTGATTCAACGTTGATTTGGGGTGATTATGAGTTGATTTGACATGATTTTGAGTTGATTTGCAATCGATGTGAAAGAAGATATGAATGATGACAACCACTATTGAAATATGATCAAGGTGGCCAAAAGTTTAGAATTAGCAGAATGAGAAAATGTGATGAAACCATAGATGCAAACCATCATTGAGCATCTACATTTTTCCCCTCTTTGATACAATGTGATTTAGAGCATTGTGTCTAAGAATAACTGATGAGAAAGCCACAACAACATGCTCTAGTAGGGATGATATATATGGGTGTCCCCTTGAGAAATTGATTGAGATAAGCAAATGATAGGTTGATTTTTTAACAATGAGAAGATAAAACCATAGCAACTAATAGATCACAAATCAGAGCTCAAATGCGAAAGTTCTAAGCTTTGGAGTGCAGAATGGGGTTCAATCACTAGCCTAAGAGTAGTTTCAAGGGTTACCACTCAAGACAATGACCAAATATTGAAAATGATAGCTTAATTTGTTTACAATGAAGATACAAATCCAATGCAACTAATAGATTGCAAATCAGAGTTGAAATGAAAAAGTTATGGCCTCCAAAGTGCAACATAGGGGATATGGGAGCTCCATGTGCAACCAAAATGCACCCAAGTGTGCCCAATGTGCACTTGATAAGCCTAGGTGTTCTATGATAGTACCAAGTGCACCCATGGTGCACTTAGGAAGCCCAAGTGTGCTCTAAAAGTGTAGACTACACCTTAGAAGGCACCAGGGGCAAAAAATAGCTCGACTAGACTCAAAATGACCTAAAACTTTGCGTGCATGGCCAAAATGGTGGAAAGATTTGATAACATGGGTAAAATCAATCAAACATAGTCACATTTGGTCAAAGTTGGTCAAATAAATTTCAGAATAAGGTTGGACTGGGTGGAAAGCCCCAAAAGGTTGACAAAAAGTGTAGGATGATGCAAGAATGTAGGAATGCAAGATGAAGATGATTTGATGTATTGGAATGCATGATCATGGTGTTGGATGAAGAGGTAAATGATAGAAGATTGAGGAGACAAAATGAGGACCAATTAGAATAAGGTGAAGACTTTTTCTTTAAGAAAGTGCACTATATGTTACATGGAGCTTTATTTTGATATGGAAAATGGAATGCAAAATATCATGGGACAAAGGACCAGAGCACAAACAAAAAGCTTTTGCATAAACAAGAACATTGTAGGCATAAAATTACCTTTTCTTTTTTAAAGCATGTATACATGTCTCAGACTATCTAGTGGCATAAGAACATGATCGAAGAAAAGCAAAGCAAAAATAAATCACTCACTAAACAACATGAGCCAATAGCTATCCTTTTCCATTATTACTTTCTTTTTAGTGTTTAAGCCTTCTAATAGTGTTTGATAGGTTGATCATAGTTCTATTTGTGGATTTAGTTGATAGGTTCATAGTGACACATTAGATTAATTATCAGTTCACATTGCTCAAATACTGTGATTGTCTTCAACATGTAGTACTTTGAATTTTACTATGTGAAAGTATGAGTGCTTATGCAAAAGGGGGTGATTATGTACAAGGTTTATTACAATTTTTTGATGGGTTTTGTGATATTTAGGGTTTTTTAGAATATTTCATGTTTTTGCATTTCCTGTTTCTTCAGGATATTTTATCATTTTTAATAAAAAAATTTAGGACATTTTATGATTTTTATGAATTTTTTCAAGATGTTTTATGTTTTTTATGAATTTTTTCAAGAAATTTTATGATTTTTTAGTGATTTTTTTTAGGACATTATATGAGTTTTAGTGAGTTCTTTTAGGACACTTTATGATTTTAAGTGTTTTTTTAGGATTGTATTTGAATTCGTAGGATTTTTTCAAGATCATATAGGATTCTAAATGTTAGCTCCAATATGATATGTGATAAGTTCAATGGGCAAGATGTGCTTAGGGACATGCTCCTAATTCAAGTTCAAACTCAGGCACCATGTAGGTAATATGCCCCTAGACAAGATGCAAACTATGTAGAGAGGCTAAAGACAAAGTAGGTATGGATGGGTGATTCTTAGGTAAAATAACAATGGATATTTACGAATTTTTAGGCTCTGATCAAAGACCCCAAATGTCTTGTGATATGAAGGATATGATCAGGGAATGTAAAAAAGAGGGAAAAAAAGTAGATGGAATCTTGATAGATGGAGGAGCAACAACTAATTACACATAGTGCCTATTTTCTAGGTTTTCACCATGGTACTTGCCCAAAGTGCTTGTTTTCCACATTTTCACTTTTGGATGAAATTTTTGTCTTGACTCAAATTTTGCATGCCAAGATGCTTGTTTGTAAATTTTTCATCAAGGCATCCATTTTTTCATGAATTTTTTTAACTTTTTTTCATTTTCTTTTTTCATGACTTTTTGCTATTTTTTTGATATTTTGTCAAGACTTTTAGATGGAATCAATAACATTGTTGAAAGATGTTGAGAAGAAATCTATTGTTGGTGTTGCTATTATATAATCTTTTATCATGATTACATAGAAGTCATTATGAATCTATAGCTAAAATTAAACCACTAGAAACACCTTGAGATATAACATTGTGTACTATATGTAAGATAGTGTCTGCCTCTTCCAAATCAAGGCATTTGAGGATAAATGGGTCAATGGATATGTTGTGTGGGATGTCACTAATGATGATGTGCTCAAAGGCTTGTTCGATAGAGGTTGTAGTTTGGTTGTTGGACAAGTTAGGTAGCAAGATTGGGGGCCCAATAAACAACTAGATAGAAGGAAGGATTCGAAAGATTGAGACCAAAAATTTCCAACATAAAGGCTTATTGAGAGAGCTCAAAAAGACTTTTTGGCTTGTTGAACACCAAAATACTTGTACTCATGGTATCAACTTGATCATCTTGTATCCTTGGGAGTTGCTTAGCTATTTCTCTTTCATGATCTAATGGCACCTTTTTTTTTTTCACCAAGAGACCTATGCCTATTTTTTTTTCCTTTTCTTTTAGCTTTATAACTGGAAAATAGATTTGGCTCTATAAAATATACTAATGTGTTCATTTTAAGAGAAATCACTTCTTTATGATAACAAATTTTAATGCCTTCATAGATTTCAAAGTCTTTTGTGAGAGCATCTTCATTTTTGAATCAATCAAAAATTGGTGGTCCACAATGGCCCCAATCCAATAGTTCAAGACAACTTGAGGCGATGTCATCGTTAGTGTTGAATGGGCTTTGGCTGAAGGTACATATATGGGTATCTGATTTAGTGGTATAATTCAGGTCATGCTTAGAAGTTGGGTGATTCTAGGCTGATTTGGGGTGATTCTGATGTGATTTGATATGAATTCAAGTTGATTTACAATTGATGTGAAAGAGGATATGAAAGATGATAGACATTATTGAAATATGATCAATTTGGCCAAAAGATCAGAGTTATTGGAATGAGAAAATGGAATGAATTAGTATGAAAATGTGATAAAACCATAGATGCAAACCATTTTTTAGTGTCTATAGATAGTTGGATGAAACAACTTGCATAGTTGAAGACTAATTTGAGTGATTGTTTCTCCAATTTTTGAAATAGCTTCCAAATTTTGATAGGATTTTCCTTTTATTGGCACCTTTTTCATTGATTTCAAATGGGTAGAAATAAGGAAAATTGTAATTGTAAGTTATATAGTTATATTTTGAAGTATAGTAGAAATTTTTTCTTTAAGAAAACTTTGTAATCAGAGTTATAAGGGATTTAATCCTCTCAAAAAATGAATACAATATTTTTATTGTATTATAGTTATTTACTTTGATTTGTATGACAACATGTTTGGGACTTAGCCAATTTTCCCAAAATGTCATCATCAATGCCAAAGGGGGAGATTATTGGAAATATTACCATTCAATCAACTAAGATGAGATATGTGGTTGTCATTTATGGAAGAATTTGTTTTGTAGTTTAGTAATGATTATTTGTGAAGGAAAATTGTCTAAGTATTAGACAATGTTACCAACAGCATGACAAGATTTGTCGATAGCAAAATATTCCCATAGAATATTCTCTTGCATAATTAACCCTAGATGAATGACATCATCCTAATGATTCATACTAGTGTGCATGTCCATATGATCAACTGAGTTCAAGTTATGGAGGAAATACTGATGTAGATACCTCATAGTGCAGAATAGAGCATGTCAACAAATTGACTTGTACGACTTATAGAATTGTTCTGATTACTAAATCTTGATGAGCTAACTGTAAGGATTATGTGAGCTAACTAAGGAATAATTTATTAATATGCTTCATATAATTAAAGAACTTCAACTATGAAGTCAAAGTGTGCAAAACTGTGAATGTGATATTATAATATGTGATGTTAAGCAATTTTATGAAAGATATGATGCAAATTCATATGTGTGTACTCACTCTTTTTATGAAGAACTGATAACTAGAAGATTTGTGAAGTACAAAAAGTGATCCACTATTGTATGTATACCTATTTTGTTGAAGAACTTATTGTATAGTTGCATGTTAGTGTAGTGGGCTCTTCTTGGATACATTTGTATATGATCTACCAATTCCTAATAGGGTTGAGCCTTATAACAAGGCCTAGTCTCCTAACAGGGACTTGAGATACTATACATTCTTCATAGACTCCTAACATGGTCAATATCCTTAACTAGATTCTTTTATATAGTGAATCATCTAGTGGGTTTCATCCCTATTGGGGTTTTCCCTTGGCCAAGGTTTCCCTAGTTAATAAAATATGGTTCTATGAGTTCTCTCTATGTATGGTTGTTTTTACTATTCAACATTGTTGGTTTACTTTCTTATGCATGTGGCAAAGTAATTAATAATATATAGTTGTGCGTACAAAGATTTAAAATATTAATTCACCCCTCACTTTTAGTATTATCTATTTCTAACACTTTCCTATATCTTACATAAAATCATGCATCCTAGTAATGCTTTATTCATTTGAAATAGTAGCTTTTAGTTTGAGTGTAAATTGTGTTTTTACTAAGAGAGTTCATCTTCAATCAGTTCAGCTAGATTTCATTTCAAAGTGTTGTTGTACAAGTTTAGAGTAAAGAATGAACAATAATAGTTGTTCTATTTTTCAAGTTTGTAAATATCCAAGAGTGTGGAAGAGAGACCCCAAATTTTATCAAAAATTTTTACTTAGAAGTGTACAAAATCACTCTCCAACAATACAATTTGGGGCTCCAAAATGGTTCACAAAACCCACACTATCTAGTCTAGAACCAATTCAAAGTATAGAACACCACTTCAAGGCTTAAAAAGACACAAAATCAAGGAAAAACGTTTTAGGGATGGAATATGGTCTTCTTTAAAACAAATATGTAAGTCTCAAATGTTTGAAACAAAAAATCCCCAATATTTTCCTTACAAACTCAAACTACACACCTAAACTTCCAAATAGGGCTACAAAGAGAAATCTTAGATTTTGTAAGGAAAAATTCTTGAAACTCTACCAAAAAAATCCTTAACCACATCCAAACTCTTCAATCCACTAATCAACAACCCTCACTAGGTTAGGACCAATGATCAATCCCCTAACTCAAGTTTCTTACAATTCTCTCCCAGGCCTAACAGGGCTAATTAGTCACTTTTATAAAGCAAGTGCTAGGAATTCAATTAATATTCAAAAAAAACCTATTGGAACACTTTAGGAATATGTCAATACATATAAATCCAAGGATCTAGGTTTCTACTTCACCCCTAGGCCAACTTGTGCCTCAAGAATGAATAGTTGGATAGTCACAAATAAATGCCTAACCAGAGGGTTTAGTATTTACTCCCAACATATTTTTCCTCCTTGCATCAGAGTCAAAATTTATGACATTAAATTTTCCCCCCCTTTTTACACCAAATCTTAGATTTTTCCCATGTTGGAGTCTTTGGGAAAGAGAGATTTTCTCTCAAAACCCTAGTTAGGGCCTTCCTATGACCAACAAGCACATAGAATTGGATTTGTCTTGTTTAATCTAAGTTTAAGGCTTGAAACCACTGCCAAATCCTTCATAAGAATTTTTCCCAAATTTTCCAATCCTTCAAAGGTTCACATGCATCTATACAATTACACATGGGAGAAGTTTCAAATAGTTTTTATAAGAAACATCCAATTTTTATTGATTTCTATGACAAAAATACATCAGATTATTGTCTTATGTGTTGAGAAAGGTTTTTCTACCTTATTTATAAAATTTCTAATCAGCTAAAACAACAAAATATGGTTATGAATTTTTGGATTCAAATCTTTCATTTTTCCAGAAAAGTTGCATTATGCAACATTGACAACTTTGACAACTTTTTGAAAAAGTTGTCAAATATCATCAAAATATTCTTAACATTAATTCTGGAATATACCTAGGAATGTAGAAAGGTTATGATCATAATATAATTATTATTCAACCTTATAAACTACTTTTTCCTATTTCTAACTTGCAAATTTCCCATAAAATGACTAAGGTAGACAACTAGGTTATAACACACCTAATGTCTCCTTGCCTTACAAATTGGACATTATTTCTAGCATTGGATTCTAGATCCAACTACTACCCTTACCCTTTTTCTTTGATCCTCATGATGTGCTTATAATGGATGGAATTGACTGTGCTCCTACACCATACTCTTGGCATGCATTGATCCCAAGTCCTCTTGAGATAAGGTCTTGAAATCATAGGGCATGTTTCTAGATTTATTTTTCATCCATCCATATAGATTCTACTTTAGGACAGCCTTGCCATTGAGACAAATACTTCTTGTACACATTCTTCCTAGTTTTTTATTATGACCTTTGTATCTAAGATCTTGTCAAGTCTCCTTGGTTCATGGCTGGGTATCCCTGCAATATCTTCTTCAAACTCTTCAAGTTGCATTTCTAAACCTACATTCACATCACCTTCATATGGGGTTAGATAACAAATATTAAATATGGGATAGATATTAAGATGTCAGGGAAACTCTATTTCATAAAACTTTATTCCATGCTTCTTCAATATCTAACAAGGTCCTCCTTTGTTCATGAGTAGTTTGGTATGCTTCACCTTTGGTATCCTCTCCTTTTTCAAGTATTCCCAGACCAAGTCTCCAACTTACAATTGAATATCTCTTCTATGTTTTTAATTTTCTTGTTTATATTTCTCTACACACTTCTCAAGTGCCAACCTTACCAAGTCATGAATCTCCTTCATATTTTTGCAAACTCCTCTCCATGAGCACTGATTGGAGTGTTTGAAGGTAATTCCCTAACTTCTAAGATGCCACTTGGATTCTTCCCATACACTATTTGAAAAGGACTCTTCCCTATACTAATGTTGGTTGAGTCATTAAAAAAGACATCTTACTTTGGGTAGGAATGATTCTCACTTGTCTAAATATTTCTTTGTCAAGCACCTAAGTAAATTTCCAAGAGACTTGTTGACCACCTCTATTTTCCCATCTATTTGTGGATGGTAGGAAGAGCTAAAACTCATATTAGTTCCCAATTTCTTCAATGAGGTCCTCCAAAAGTGACTAATAAATTTTACATCTTTGTATGATAGTGTGGTTTGAGGAAAACCATGTATTATTGATAATTTAATTGAATTATAAACTTACAATTTTTGATGATTAATTAGTTCTCTTAGAACAAATGAAGTCATCCATTTTACTAAATCTATCTAGTACAACATAAATGCTATCATTTTCCTTCCATGATCTAGGCAATCCCATCACAAAGTCAATGTTGTAACTTTCTCAAGGCCTTGTATGAATAGGAAAATGTTGGTAGTCCTACATTACTAGATGCACCCTTGGCTCTTTGTGGATTGTCCATGTATCAAAAATCTTCCTAACTTCAATCTAAAGTCTTCGCTGATAATAGAACCTTCTCACATGTTGCAAAGGTCTTGTATAAGCCAAAATGTCCTCCCATTCTACCTGCATGTTTCTCCCAAATGATGTACCCCTTGAAGAGTAGCCCATTTTGAATCAATTAGTCTACAGATTTAGTGTGATAGGTTTCAAAAAAGTTATAACACATGTTATAGATGTCTTTGAAATCACTATCTTCTTTATACATGTCTTTCAATACAATGATCCCTGCACTTTGGAGTTGGATTTCTTGCAGAACTAGATTCCTTCTACTTGGTGCTTCTACCACTTTATTGGAAACTCCCTTCTTGTGTTTTATTGAAAAGGTGTATGCTTTAACTAATTCCACCCATTTCATAGGTCTATAGCTTAGTCTCTTTTGGTTATTTAAGAAACTCAAAGCTTGATTGTTTTTGAAAACCATAAATTCTTTTGGAAGGAGGTAGTGCCTCCATTTCTTTAATGATTGTACTAAGGCGTACAATTCCAAGTCATGAGAGGAGTATTTTCTTTTGGATTCATTTAGTTTCCCATTGAAAAATGTTACTGGTGTCCTCTCCTAGCTTAAGACAACCCCTGTAGCCAGGTTAGAAGAATCACATTCAATAGTAAACATCTTCTAAAAATTGGGAATACTAGGATATGTTTCTCCATTACCTTCTTCTTTCACATTTGGAAGGCTTCCTCTACATCCTTGTTCCACACAAAATTACATGTTTTTCCACCATTTATGGGCTCAAGGATAGGAGTACATCATTGATTGAAGCCTCTAATTAAGCTTCTATAAAAAGAAGCAAGTCCATGAAAGCTTTTGACATCAGTAATGGTCCTAGGAGAAGGCCAACTAAAAATGGCTTCCACCTTCTTAGGATCCATTTTTATATTACCTTCTAAGATACAAATCCCAAATCAACAAGTTCTCCCTACATAAAAACATGCTTGTCTACATTTATGAAATTCTTTTCTTCATGCAATGTTTTTGAAACCATGTTAAGTTATTCTAAATGATCCTCCTTACTCTTAATAAAACTAATGATGTCATCAAGGTGCACTATGAAAAATTTCCAAAGAAATAGTTTTAGAACTTAATTCACATGTCTCATGAATGTGCTTGGAGCATTTGAAAAGCCAAAATGCATCACCCTCCATTCATACAAGCCCTCATTAGTTTTAAATCCAATTTTCCACGCATCATCATCCCTAGTCCTTATATGGCGATAGCCACTTTTCATGTCTATCTTGGAATAGTACCTTGCAACCCCTATTTGATTGGATAGATCTTCTATTATAGGCATATGGAATCTATAACTAATAGTGATTCTATTTATTGCTCTAGAATAAATGCACATTATCCATGTTCCTTCCTTTTTAGGGGTTAAAAGGATACGTAATACACAAGGACTTAGGATTTTTGAAATAAAATGTTTATGTAGGAGTTATTGTACTTGTATTTCAATTTATTGATTCTACTCTAGAGGTAGTTTGTATGCTTCCTTATCACACAATTGTTCTCTTAGGATCAGATCTATGTTATGGCTTATGTATTTAATTGGGGACAACTCACTTGGAAACTCTTTGGTAGCAATGTCTTTATACTATCCAATAGGTTTGCATCCTCTTTATGACCCACATATATCAAGGCTCCACTACCTTCACAATATTTCTAGGTCTATCATCTTTAGGATATAAATTTAAAGCATAGAATGGAACTTTTTCCTACTTCACAAATTTTAGAAACTCTTTTTTCTCTAGAAAAAAATCTCACGATCTTTTTATTTTTCAAAAGTGTTTGGCAAGGGTATGAGAGAAATATTTTCATCTTTATGGTTGATGGTTTATTTTTTAAATTTTCCATCATGGTGTGCCTCCACATCATATTTCTAAGGTCTTCCTAGTAGCAAATGGTGGGCATCCATTGGTACAATATAACAGAGGAGTTTGTCTTTGTATTTTCCAATCTGGAATTCCACCCAAGCTTGCTCCTCTACGATAGTTTGTTTCTTCTTTGTGAGCCAAGGAACCTTGTGAGGGTTTCGATGTGGCACCATTCTCAACTTCAAATTATTTACAACCTCTTTAGATACCAAATTTTTTGTAGACCCACTATCAATCAACATCTTGTAAACTTTGTCTCAACACATGTAGGTTGTTCTGAAAAAATTCTTCCTCTAAGGTGGTTCATGAATGATTGGGGAATTCAATAGTGTCCTCCTCATCATAAGATCTTCTACCTTATAAGGTTCTACATAATATCCTTGTGTTTCCTCTACTTGACTATCCTCTTCTCTGACTAGGTTTTCTCTCCTATCAATTTGATTGTTTTCCTTTAGAGGATAGTTAGATGCTAAGTGATCTAGTTGGTTACATCTATAACACCTTGGACAAACTAATGATCTCCCTCCAAATATTTCCCTTGAGTCTCATCTTCTTCCCCTATGCGATCCTTTATAATTTGTCTATCTAAAGAAGTTCTCCTTTCTGGTCTTCCCATAGTTCTAGGAGTTTGTCCTTTGCCACTACTTAGTTCTCTTACTCTATTTCCAAAATCTCTCTAGCCTCTTCTCTTTCCACCTTGATCTTGTTTTCTCTTAATATTTTCCTCCACTTTCAATGCAAATTTCAAGCATTTCAAGAGTATGTTAGGAGAAAATAGACTTACTTCATCTTGGATATTCATCCTCA
This sequence comes from Cupressus sempervirens, assembly GCA_028749045.1. NCBI lineage: Eukaryota > Viridiplantae > Streptophyta > Pinopsida > Cupressales > Cupressaceae > Cupressus > Cupressus sempervirens. Next base: position 142,329,789 of record CM053792.1, read on the forward strand.
ACCCTTAAATATACCTAGAAGGTTTCACACACTCTAGCTTCACCAACTTGGACTTCGTAGTGAGTTTGTGGAATTCATCAATATAACCAGAGATTTCCATATCCTTTTGCTTTAGACTCTGCCTCTTCTTATAAATTAGAATCTCATAATCCTTAGGTACATAGGCTTCCTTTATCAAGATCACCATCTTCTTCCAAGTAATTATCAAATTTGTCTTCATTATCACCCTCTTTTCTTGCGTGAAATTCCACCAAGTTAAGACTGACCCCTTCAACTTGGACTTGGCTATCTTAACCTTTTGATACTCTAGTACCTTCTCATAGTCAATGAAACTAGTGAGTGCATCAATCCAATCCATTACTTCTTATAGATCCATCTTCCCATTGTAGATAGGAAGATCAAGCTTGGTATCCATTTTCCTTCCCTCCATGGATTTCAAAGTCTATAGGAATAACCCCTGTTCTAAAGGAATCTCTTCTTCATTACTCCCCTTCTTCTCATTCTCAAAGTTACCTCCAAATCCTTTCTTGAATTGTTCTTTCAATTTTCCCATCTCTTTCTTCATTTTCTTCCTTTACACGTCATGCTTCTTCACCACCCTTAGTTGTTCAACATTTTTCATTCTATTAGGAATTTCATTCTCATTTTCTTCTCAACCATCTAAAATGGCTTCAACTTCATATTTCTCCAAATATCTACTAGTTTTATTAGAAACCACTTGGATAATATAGCCCAAATTATATTAAAAATTGATACATACAAGTGTACAAAGTCACTATCTACAAATACAACATATGGCTCCACAATGGTTCTAAAAACACACACTATATAGACTAGATCTAATTCAAAGTCTAAAGGCCTAACAAGAAACAAACTCAAGAAAAAAAATTTTAGGGATGGAATATGGTCTTCTTCAACATTAAGATGGAAGTCTCAAATATTTGAAACACAAACTCCCCAATATTTGCCTTGGAAAATCAAACTACACACATAAACCTCCAAATAAGGCTACAAGGAAAAATTGTTTATTTATGAAGGTAACATTCTTGGAGATACACCATAGAAAGCCTTAATCACCTCTAGACTCTTCAATCTACTAATTAACAACCCTTTCCAAGTTAGGTCCCCTAATTAATCCCCTAATTTTAGTTGCTTACAAATCTCTCCTAGGCCTAATATGGCTAATTAGGTCACTTTAACAAATGAAGTACTAGAAATTCAATTTATCTTCTCAAAAAATATATTGGAACACTTTAAGAATATGTCAAAACATCTAAATCCAAGGATCTAGGTTTCTACTCCACCCTTGGGCCAAGTTGTGCCTCAAAACCCCAAAAACGAACAATCACATATAGCTGCCAATCCAGAGGGTTTAGTATTTAGTATGAATGTCTTCTACCTCCTATTATAAGACCCAAAAATTATTATCAAACATCCTCTCCACTTTCTTTTTACCAAGGGTTACATTTTTCCCATGGTGGAATCTTTGGGAAAGAGAGATTTTCTATCAAAATCCTAGTTAGGGCCTTCCTAGGACCGAGAAGCACACAAAATGGGATTTTTCTTATTCAATATAAGTTGATGGATTCAAAAACCTCAAAAATCCTTCATAAGAAAATTTCTCAACTTTTCCAATCTTTAAGAGGTTTACATGCATCTATACAATTCTGTATAAAAGAAGTTTCAAATTTTTTTTGTAGGAAATATCAAATTTTTATTGATTTCAATGCCAAAAATACATTAGATTATTATCTTCTATGTTGAGAAAGGTTTCTCCAACTTATTTATAACATTACCAATCATTCCAACCAAATTATGTGGTTTCAAACATTGGGATTCAAATCATGCATTTTTGCACAAAAGTTGCATTATGCAACATTAATAACTTTGACAACTTTTTGAAGAAGTTGTCAAATGTCATCAAACCCTTCTAAAATTTAATCCTAGACTCTATATGAACCTTGAAAGGTTATGATCCTAATATAATCATTATTCAAACTTCTTAACTAATTTTTCCTATATAAATTTCCCATAAAATGACTAAGGTTGACAACTAGGTTTATAAGACACCTAATATCTCCCTGCCTTAGAATTTGGACATTATTTATAACATTAGAATTTTGATCCAACTACTGCCCTAACACTTTATCCTTGATCCTCTTTATGTGCTTGCAATGGATGGAATTGAAGGTGCTTCAGCACAAGGGTGGTTTGATGAATTACATATCTTTCCATAAATTGAGAGTCTTGTTAGAATTTTTCAAGTGACATATTATGTTGCATTTCCTACAAGTGTGATTGGAGACTCCAAATCTTTATACTAGTATCCTCATTGATTTGATATTAAAATTTTGAAGGAATTTCATCTTGTGTGGGCAGATCTAAAGCTCTTGATTGTAGTTCTTGGATAAGAAGTTATCAATTCTTGATTTATAGTTTTAAGTGTTGAATGCATCTTCTATTGTAAGAAATTGAAATGTTAAAAGATGAATCATAGATGTGATATATTTGTCCTCTTCAAGGATCTGGTGCTTCTACATAGTTTTATGAATTGTATGTAGGAGATTCATATTTACACCCATGCCAAGAACAATAGATCAAATTTCATCATCAACACTTAAGGTATTTTTGATTTTCATGTGTTCTCTTTTCATGAAAGTCAAGAGTTAGGAATGGTTACCTCTATTTAGTGACTTTCAATGCTAGGAGAAAGAGGCAGAAGTTTTTGTCTCAATATGGAGTCAAATCTTAGATTTGAAGTTAGTTTACAAACTTATGAATGTGTGGTTGAAAATATTGCTATGTTGAAAAAGGAAATCCACAATAATATTGTTAGTTTCATAAGGAATACAGTAGGATGTATCCAAGGTGTAAGAGATGATCAAATTTATGTAAAGTTCAAATCAGCACTCATGGAGGTGCACTTGTCTTTAAGACCAATGGAATCTTCATGGCCTATTATTTTCTTAGATATGTTTTTCTCTAATTCAATTAAATGGCTAACATGTTTGAGAGTACAAAAGATTTTGCATGTTGAAAATATTTTCAATAAATTCAAGAGTAATTTAAGTAGAAATGAATTATGTACTAAATTCTCTAATAACAAAAATGAATGTGTTCAAGATATCATTAAATGTAGAGAATGCAGAGATAATTATAATTTTTCTTCAAAGTGTGAAGAGGTGGATTCTAGATCTAGTCAATCAGATGATTGCAGTTAGCATGAGGGAGATAGATACATAATTGAAAATGAATCATATGACAATGGATATGAGAGTGAAGAAATATATAACAATAGTAGAAGTAATTCTTATTATGATAAAAATGAGTGTAGTAAGGCTTTTGATTTTTAAAATTTCACTACTAATGTTTGTGCTATTGTAAGCTCTTCATGTCATTCAGATAATGATCATACCCAAGAGGAGAAGATTATTGAGGAAATATTTTTTAACAATGATGAAATTTTAGAATTTTTGGCTCTTGATCTTGAAAGGTATGAAAATGTTTCTAAAGATGCTTAGATTTTCCCTGATGATGTTTTTTCATTTAATAAAGTCACTTCCCCAAAGTTTGATTTGAAATTTTTTACTATTTCAAATTCTTCTTATGCTGATAGGGCTGAAATGATTTTTGATATTTCATGTGATGAAAAGGAAAATAGTGGAAGTTGTAAATTTGATTCTAAGTTTCCTTTTTGTGCTGAGAAACCTTGTGATGATAAGATTCATAAATTCAAAGTTCACTCTAAAAAGTTGTTAGGTGAAGACTATGATTTTGATCAGATTATTTTGTGTGAACACTTTAATGATAGTTTTTCAAACTTGGTAACTAATCTAATTTTTCAATGTGAAGAGGTTTCAAAACATGATATATCTAATTGGTTGAGCACTAGGACTGCAAGAACAAAGAAATTAGATTTTATGTACTTCTCACAACTAGTAACATAAGGTGAGTCACAAATTTATAATGAATATGACTCTTTAAATGAGGAGAGAAGGAGCACTCTGTGTTTCCAAATTATAGCATGTGTGAGTCTTTTGATAATGGTGACTCTTTGTTTAATTTTGGAATTCAAGAGCCTGCTGATATGCATTTTCATAGTAAGCGAGATGAAGAGAGTGTTTCAAGTTCTTATATGCACTATGAAAATGATTTTGTTTTACCTAGTCTACTAATAAAGAATTCAAATGCATTTGGTGAAACAATTGAGAGTGACACTTATAGCTTTCCTTAGAGAGATGTAAATTAAAATCATGTTTTTGACTAAGGTAAGAAGTTTTGGTGGCCTAGGGCCATTGTTTCTATAGTTAGAGTAGTTTCCTATTTTCAATAAAGTTTTTCAAGAGAATTTTCAGAGCGGTTTTCTTCTTCCATAAATTTTGAACTCTTGCATGGAAAAAGTTATATATCATTCCAATATAGATCCACTAATGGCCTAATTTTTCAACTATCTCATCTTTTTGTAAAATTATGTGAAAATCAAGAAGATTTTGTTGTATTTTCCTTTAAAGGGTTTCTATGAACTTTTTATTCCTCATGCAAAATCTTAGGGAAATTGTCTAATCTTTTGTTTCATTGTAACTCATTCAAAAATGACTTGCAATTATTAAATAGGGATATATGAAAATTTTGAATTATAAATTTATATGGACCTAGTTTTTTTTGATATATTGACACATTATATTTCATGCTCCTCTTATTTCTTAATTTTCCATGTTGTGAATGCCTTTTAATTGCAAAATCTCTCTGTTTTGGCCACTAATTATTATTTCATCATGATGTTAGTGCAATTAGTGTTATCTTGTAAGTTTGATTTGTGAAGGACTGATATAATGGAGAGTGTACAGTTTCATAATACATGAAGATAATCCCACCATTATCTTTGTCAAGGATACTATATCTATTCTAAAGACTACCTATTCCATCACAAAATACACTTGAATTTTCAACCCAAGGATATAGGACTTGAAATAGGTTAGCACAATATGTACACTAAGTTCCTTTAAGAGTCTTAATGCCTATGCTACAAGAAAGTAATATGCATGAAAATAATCTATACCACTATTACAAAATAATAAACACATTTGGACTAACAAAAAATAACTATAGAAAGCTTTGGAAAATGAACCTAAACTAGTTAACAACTCAAAACATCCACCATGATCATTTTCTACAAGTGTTGTAGGAACTTTTACATTAACAATGTTGCAAGATTAATATAGTAAATCTATCCTAAAAATAGGAAATTGCAAAGAATGAATCTACTCTACCTAAATATTTTCCACCTCCCAAGTGAGCCCCCTTGGTTGGTTTCAAATAACTATGAACACAACAAGTATTCTAAAATCACTCTTTGATTAAAATCTTTATTTGATTACATCAACTGAATAATTCATGAAGAATAGAAAAAGAGTAACTTTTGAATCTTAAACCAGCATTATCTATTTTCTCCTTAGCTTACTAAGACAATACCAATCCATTAAATAAGAGATTCGATACTTATTAAAAATATGACATAAGATTCTTGAACATACATTGCTAGAAAAGAAGGTGGAAGATCAACCATGACATAGTACATTAATTAGTAAGCAAAAAAATAACAACTAGAAGGAAATATAGCAAGTTGTGTCTTCTAAATTTTCTAGAATAGTAACTCCTTTGTAGGCATGACTTATCCATAGGAACAGAAATATGCTTTCCTTGCCACAACTGATCTTCATCATTGTCTTCCTTTAATGCAGTAATCACCACCCTTTGCATCGCTCTTCATTTTCCTAAAAGTTAGAAACATTCGGAACATATATGCAATATAACATTCCTACTCTTATTAAAATATTAGAACATAGCTTAAGATATTTATATGAAATATTGCATTCTATGTATAATATTAAGCCAAGTATGTCATACACATTATCCATAGTTTTAGTAATTTCCAGTTGTCTTTGGCATACGTTTACAAGATATTTACACAAATATTTTGGAAATATTTTTGACAAAGCACAAAGAGTAAGTCCAAACTATGAAAAGTATATCAAAATTAAGACATTAATATGCTTCTACATCTCTAACCCCACTATTCAAATGCATGTCCTTAAGAATTATAATCCCTTACTATACCTTTGACATCTCCCAGTTGTATATATTTGTGTCGGCAATATGTCCAAGAAATTAGTTAAGGTAAGTTATGGTTGTCATTTATGGCAACATATTTGTTTTTGCAGATTAGCCTGATTTAGTTGCAGAAGAAAATTTTCTAAGTATCAGATAGTCATATAGTAGCGGGACAATTTTGATGATAAGAGAATATTCCCTTGCAATATTCTCTTGCATAGTTGACGAGAGATGCATGCCATCATAATGATGATGTATACTAGTGTGCATGTCTAAACAATCAACTAAGTTCAAGTTATGAAGAAATTAGTGATGAAATGATGACACAACATAGAATAGAGCATATCAACAAAATGAGTTTAACAAATTGATTTATAATTTTGAGTTATGAATTGTTGTTCAGTCGAATCTAATAATGCTATATGAGCCGACTAAGGAAGAGTTTATCAAAAGGATTTGTATAAGTAAAGAACTTTATTTGTGAATTAATAGTGTATGTGCGAAAGTAAATGATGATTCTGTGATTAGTAAATGTGAATTCGATATGATCTTGTGAAATGTGAGTAAAAAGTGAATGTGATATTTTTCTTTATGATGCAAGAATATGATGCAATCTAATATGTGCATAGTCACTCTTGTGTGAGTAATCATCAAACAAAATAGTTGCGAAGTACAAAAAACTACTCAGTATTATATGTATACCTATTTCTTGAAGAACTTATTGTATAGTTGCATGTTAGGGTAGTGGGCTTTGCTTGCACACATTTGTATGAAATCCACCAACTCATAACAGGGTTGAAGTAACTCCTAATAGGGTTGAAGCTTCTAACATAGTCTAGTCTCCTAATAGGGACTCGAGACACTATACATGCTATATAAACTCCTAACAGGGTCAATATCCTTAACCAAATTATTTATATAGTGGATCATCTAGTGGGTTCCATCTTCGCTGAGGTTTTCCCTTGGCCAGGGTTTCCCTAATTAAAAAAATATGGTGTCATGATCTCTCTTTATGTATGGGTTTTTACATTGTTCGGCACTATTTGTTTATTTTCTTATGCACATGAAAAAGTAAATAATAATATCTAGTTGTGGGTAAAATGATTGAAAATATTGATTCACCCCCCTCTTAGTATTATCTATTTCTAACAATAGGTATCAAAGCCTAGTTATTCAAAAGAGGCTTAACAACTTGAAAATGATCCCTATGGATATGGAACAACTAAAGAAAAATCTTGAAGAAGCACTTGAAAAATTTGATCTTCTTACTAATGAAAGAGATGGCCTCAAAGATAGCCTACATTGGTGAATTGAATGACAAAATAGATGACCTAAAATAGAAAGGACCTATTAATTAGACAAGTGATGATTACATTGAAGATCTAAAGAAATAAAATGAGATCCTAAAACATGAATTAAAGATAGTTGAACTCAAGCCAAGTCTAAATAAAAATGGAGGTAAGATTGACTCTAAAATAAAAGCTAAAAATGAAGATCTGAGATACTAGTTAAGCAGGGTAACATTAAAACTAGAATCTATTAAGTTAGAACATGTAGAATTAGAAAAATACAACACCATTGTGAACAGTGAGTTGATACAAACCAAGAAACAACTTGAGAAATTATATACTAGTAGTGATTAAATTGAAGAAAAAATATGTGTGCAAAGACCTAGTTATGATAAGATTGGACTTGGATTCTTTCTTGGTCAATCCACCAAGAAATCTACTAAAAAGAGAACCTATTACTTCTGAAGTCAAAAAGGACCTAAGAAAGATAGATGATACATCTAAAGACAAAGTGAATATTGCTCACTCTAAGAAAGAAAACTAATTTGATCAAGATATGAATACCAAAAGAAAGGAATCGTTTGTCTCGTGTGATGAACTTGAAGACACTGAAGTCAATTGCAAAGGTAAGTCTTTCAAACCTATTTCAATTTTTTTTTTCCATAATTTTCATGGATATGGTCATTATGCAATAGATTGTAAGAAACTTAGATTTGATAGGAATAATATAAATAGTAGGATGAATAGGAACATTGCCCATGCAAGAAACAAAAGAAGATCCCATCGTAATGATAGTGGAGAAAGAAGATAGATTGTTTGCTACAGATGCAACAATCTTGGACACATTGCAAGGGATTGAAGAACACCTGATGACAAGTTGAATGAACCAAAAAGAATTGTACCTATATGTTAGTTTTGTAACAACTTTGGACACAAAACAATGTATTGTAGAATGGATAGAAGATACCTAAACAGGAATCAAATTTTTAGAAGGAACAATAGAAGAAATGAAGTAAAAGAACAAGAAATGAATTGAAGGAATCATTTGTGAAGGAAAAGGAACTAGAAAGCTCTCATATAGCTATAGAAAATGCACCTAATAGGACAATAAAGTCACTTATTATCTATGACTCTTCTCACTAGAATTGAGCATTCTCAATGGAATAGAGTATCAATAACTAATGCTAGAGGAAATATTAAGGGTTGCATAGATAAAAGTAGGTAGTAGACATTAAGGAATGTTTATAGTAAAGTTAACATTGCCTAATATGATCAGGATGAGGATATATGAAATGATCAAATTCTCTATTACATAGAGATAGTATACTAAACTAGTCGTAGATATGCATTTATTGTACAGTATAGATTGTGAAAGACTTAAAGGATGTGACCTGACTTGCATACATCATTTTCTTGTATGAAGTTTGTGTGTGAGATTGAAGTGAGATTTGGAGAATTAAAGAGCCCTACAACTACGCAAAGTCACCAAAAACCCCATAACGCAAAATTTGTGGTATTTTTCCGATTTGTTGAGCATAATCCTTTAAGAATGGTATAGCAAGAAGTTTATAATGTAAGCAACAGGCCTAGGTATAATTTCAAGAAACACCCATTTGATTCTTTACTCAATGACCCCATTGGAGCATTTTCATGGGTTCCAAAAAATGTTCTTCATGTGGAAGATATTAAAGGTTATATTCATTGAAAAATTGAAAGTATAGGTGATTCAAACATTCACAAAGATTTGGAAAAGATGTGCAATAATGATTTGTCATTGAAATTTGAAATAGATATCTAGAATGTCTTAACCTAGTTAAGCATATGTTTTACATGGATTTTGATAATAAAAACTACACAAGAATATCCTTAGCAGAGTACATGATGATCTTCTATGGCTGGAAGATTTTTTCATTAGCATTGACAATGACCTAATTCACAAGATCACAAGATTAAGTAATTAGGGTAGCAATCTAGTAAACATCAAGAATGTGCGAAAACTTATTGAGGCAAATCTCAACACATATTTTGATGGAAGAAACATGAAAGTTAACTTAATCCAAGATGATGCAATGAGACTTATTTGCAATATTTTGGGTTACAACTATAATCATGGATCAAGAATAGATTCAATCCCTACAAGATTTCTACATGTAGCTTACTTGGCAGTAAGAGGTGAAGAAGTGAACATGTCTGATATTATTAGAACACAACTAAATGATAATATCTCAAGAATCAAGAAATCAAGAAGTGCAGTATTTAGATTTGAATCCCTTCTAATACACATATTTTTCTATGCTATCAAGAAGTTTCTTGGCATCATGCAATGTGGAATGAAAATGAGTGTGCAATGCAATAGATAACTCGAGCTTATAGGTCAAAACCTAAAGCAATAAAAGATAGTGATTTGGACAAAATAATGAAGTCCTTTCAAACAAAAATGAAGAAAAGGTATAGAATACCTCCAGCACTAGTGAAAAAATATAAGGGTGAGTTATGTTTCATGGTTGAGATAGATTTTACATGCATGGAGGTAGTAGTTCCTCAAGTGAAATTTATTGAACCTATGGCATATGAGATAAGTGAGGACTTTATTGAAGGGTATGCATAGATAATCCTTCACCCTTAAGTTAACTCTAACTGTCGCAATGGGTAACATATATAGAGAAAATGAGAGAAGTGAAAACCAATCAAGTCATGAAGGACTCCACGAAAAAGGTAGAGAAAGTTATTGATTCTATCTTGAAAGAATTTGGAATGACAATGAAAGAGTTTGATGAGGTAAAGGGAATAGCTATGGAGATGACGGCTAGTGGCCAAATTGAGCTCTTAACCCCTACACCCATTGTAGTGGAAAGACCTACTGAAGAGGTCAGAGTTGCCCAAACAAGTGTACAAACTCCTTCTATACCTTATGCAATAGTTTCACAGTAGCAACCTCCAAGAAAACAAATAAATATGAAGGAAACATCAACATCAAGAAAATCCATGAGGATAACATCCCCTCCTAAAAGGAGACTAAAGTAGACCATCAGTGCCCCAAGTAAAAGAAGGAAAACTCTATAAATTAGCTCATTTGAGTCTAAGGAAGAGATAGGTGACAGACTAGTTGAAGTAGCTAATTAGGAAACCAATACATCATTAGGAAATAGAGCATGGAACCCAAAGGTAGAAAACCTTAACATGAAAATTATTAATGACAACAATTTTGTATAGTTAAATAAATACTATGACTTGTACAATAACATGCATAGGAGATACTTCGAGAATGCTATAGTTAGAAACATAATTTTGAAAGATAAGAGGTTTGATACTATAAAAGGGAAAATACCCAAACATTTGTACAATAGATTGACAAATAGGAAGAGGAGTTATAGAAGATGATAAATAGATAAGAATAAACATGGTGAGAAAGTTATACATTATAAATAGTGAAGAAGACATAATTTTTTTTTTGAAAGGTATAGCACCATTACTGAGGCATAAGAAAATATCCATTCTTATTATGGGATGAAATTATGAGGATTTCAATAAAGAAACTTAGGAGGCTATAGTTTCTTTCATGTACACTATACCAATGGATAGTGCACAGACTAAAGAGGCAAGCTAGATGCCTAGAGTAAATGCATAGATACCTAAAGTAAGTGCATAGATGCCTCGATCAAGTGTGCAAACATAAGAGGGAAGTAAGAAGCTTGAAGTAAGTGTGCAGTAAATGAAGCTATTGGGATTTACAAGTGGGAAGTATACTTCTGAGAGGAAGGGTGAACAAAAAGTACTAAACTTTAACCAATAAAACTTATAAATTTTAAAAATTGCATGCATAAACATATGGAAATAACATGTAAAGTAAATGCACCCACATAAACACTTGACACTAGATATGATTACCAGAAACCCTCTAATGAGAAGGTAAAATTGGGTGGAGATGACACCTACAACTCTTTACTATTGTAGCAATAAAGTTCACCTATTAAGGTTACATATTTTGACCATTCTCATGATCTGCCCTATGAAAGGCCTAACCTATTAAAAGCTTACAAGGATTTTTAGATCTTACCTTGTTAAAGGATTTTAACACTCTATCAAAAGTGTACCTAGCTAAAGGATTTACAAAACCTTCACTTGGAATGTTACCCTATCAAAGTCTTTATACAATGGCTATTAAACCAACCTATCTCCATAGGATTTCATTTTGCTAATACAATTGTTAGAAAGTATAGTAGAATGTTTGACCTGATTACTTGCAATCTACTATTGCTGATTTTAGATCCTTGTTCTATCTAATCTAATCCACATTGATCTAGTATGAAGCTATTTTTTGTACTAATACTCTATTATTCTAACTAATCTATAGTTCTGTCCATCTTCTAAGTCACCTTCAACTTGATCAATTCACCCCTTTCACTTCCTTCAAACTTTGCTAGCATTATCTCCTCACATGCATTATTTCTCTCACTCTATAAATTATGGGGCTTTGAACTCCTTAAAAAATATTTTGTGACTTATGATTAGGTATGAATCTATGATTGAGATTCATCCATCTTTTCCACTCAAATCTTTCCATTTTTTTGATTGGTTGCATGTTGATTACATAGAGAATCCAAATAGATTTATTCTTATCTTTTAATCCTTAGAGATTTATCCATATGTTGGCTCAAAAATGGTTTACATCTTAATTTGTGAGGGCACAAAATCTTATGTTGATTCTGTGTTACTTGGCACTTGCTAATTACTAATGCTTGACACATACTAAATTTTTTCTGGCTCGACACTTGAACTTGCTTGGCATCTATTAGTCACTCGACACTTGAAACTTGCTTGGCATTTTCTATTTGCTCGACATCTGAATGACTCAAAATCAAATTAAAAAATTTCTTAAGTTTGTTGACACTCAATTGTCAAAACCAATTTGAGATCAACAATCTCCCCCTTTGACATTAGTGTCAAAAGCACTTAATTGTACATGATGAATCTAATCTCCTTGAGTATAATATACATTTTTTTTGGCATATATACAAAAATTCAAAATTTGGTGAAGGACTATATACCTCAAAATTTTGTATCTCCTCCTGAGTTGATGTGCCATATCCTTGTAACCAAAATATCTTTGAAAATATTGGTGTGCCTTAGCTAATACTCCTTGTCTTCAATTCTAATACTCTTTATCTAATGTTTTCTTGTTATGACCCATTTCTTGTTTTTCTCTTCTCCTTTCTTTTCTCAATTGAGTTTGTCACTCCCACTTTCACATGTCTCCCCTTGTAGTTTAAGTGTCCTTCTAGCTTTTCAATTTTATCCCCTTTTCTTTTAATTTCTCCCCCTTTTTGACACTTATGTCAAAGGGTCTAGACACTGACTGAATATTTGGCCAAGAAGTTCTTGTTCACTTCCATTACCATTCTTAGAGTAGTATCCCAATTTTGTATTGCAACTTCTAGGGATTTAATCTAGATGGTTGTCTCTATTATAAGGTGAACTAAGCCATCTAATGTAGAAAGATTTGGATATTTCTTTATCACATTCTCTACACAAGCTAGTTCCTTTTTTAAAATTTCCATGTGAGGGTGAGGGAGGCTTGTATTTGCACCAATTTGGCTATTGTGTTAGCCTCTTTTTCTATTAATATAGCTAGTTCTTTTTGTGGGTGAAGCATTGTGTTAAAGTGTTTCTCACTTTGAGCTAGATCTTTAGGTAGTTTCATGCTTGATATCTTTAAGTTCCTCTCCAAGCTTATGATTCTCTAGCTAGTTTCCTATGTGAAGATGGAAGGATCACATAGTTTTGAGTACAATGAGAAGATATTCTCAAGTACTAACTTCACCTTTTAAATTTTCTTAGCTAGCTCTACCTATGAAAGTGCTATCTCACTAGATATTCTTTCATTCACCTTTGTCTGAAACTTCCTTTCTAACCATTCCATTAGTTTTGCATTAGTATCATGGTCTTCACTTTGCACCTAGTCCACTATGTTTGAAAGTTTCTCCATAATGGGATTTTTTTTCATTAGGTTCCTACAAGCTAAATGCATTTAGAAAGATGTCCTTTATTTCAATTAGTGTTTGCCTCTATTTATACTCATTTATGAGTATCTCCTACTTCTTCTCCCTCTCTAGTGCCTCTTACACTTCATTGATCTAATTGATGTTCATGGTTGCATAGTCATACTTAGGAATGGCTATTTCTTCATCTAGTGTAGGGTCTCCTTAGTGAAATACCCTTGCAACCTTTTTAGAGCTTGAGCCTGGTGCTGAAATTTGGAGTGGTATTGCTTTAGTGCTCAGCTTTCGTGGCATTCTTGTTGGAGTCATAGAGGTTGGAAAATTAACAAAAGTTTGAATTGCATCTTGCTCTCTTTCCTTTGGGGTCTCCTTCTCCTCCTCTAATCTTCCTTGATCAATTACTATTATCTGTGGTGGTGCACCTTGTACTTGTGTAGTAGGAATAGAAGTATCCATTTGTCCTATTTGGTCCTATGCTGGCTCCTTAGTAATTGTAGTCACTTTGACTATGGAGTCAACCTTAGCTGATGTATCTTGTCTAGCTTGCTCTCTGGATTTTCCACTTGTAGCTTTAGGGATAAAAAAAGATGTTTCTTGTGCCTCCATCTTTTCCCTAGTCAAGTCAACTACTACATTTTGCAACTCATCTACACTGACCAACATTGGATTACTACATAATTGGGCTTGTAGTTATTTGGTCAAGGATCTTCTCGAGATCTTTTGCAATCAATGGGTTTATCTTTTGACTAGAATTTTTAGGAACATCCTTCACTTGTATTGTTTTTGTAAGTGTAGAAGTGTCATCTGGAGGACTTAGAGGTGGCAATTGTGTGTCATCCACACTCTATTCTTTTTTTTGTTCTTCAATAGTTGCCATTTCATCCTTTTGAGTTTCCTTTTCTATTGTCATTTGCCTTTTCTTTTTCACCTTCACCTTCCTGTTCATTATCATCCTCTTCTCTATTGTTTCTTCCCTCAAAGGGGTCTTCTTCTCCTTCTTTAATAGTTATTAGGCCATAGATTAATTACCACATTTGAGTGGAATTTTTGACAACATCTTCAACCCTATTCTAGAGAATGCTAAAGGCTCTATATTCGGGAGGAAATTTTATCCCATGCTTCTTATTGGCCTTGGTTATTTGCCCTTTTGTGAGTTCAGGCATTACTCAAGTCAACGTTGACTCTCTTATTTCTTTCTCTATAGTAAGGCAATAATGTCATTTATTTTCAAGAATAGAATACAACTCTTTGGGCATTGAATTGTCAAGTTCAAGTGGAGTGTTCTTGAACTTCGCCATCATGGTGTAGAATAATTCTTCAACCATGTTTTGTTCTCCTTTATTCAACTTAATTAAATAAATTCTATTTAAGCCAGTTAAGTCTACATTATCTCTAATATTATCACATATATTTTCTAAATTAGACTTGGTGGTGTCACTTACGATTCTAAATTGGTTGTTGTCATTAGATTCAGTCCTTTCCTCATCTAATTCTAGAGGTGCAATATAATTTTTTCTTAGGTTCTTCTTTTTTGGTCCCTATGACTTAGTAGCCTTCTTCTTCTCTTGCTCCTTAGCCTCCTTTGTTGTAGCTCTTGCACTTGCCCTTGTAGTAGGCTTAGCTAGACTTGACTTGAAGGTTTTCTTACCCTTGGGTTGTGTTGAAGTTTGTTTTTGAGCTTTTCTTTTCTTTGCTTCTAGCTTGGTACGTGCTTCCTTAGTTTTCTCTTGCTCCTCGGCACCTTCTTCATCTTTAGCATCTTCACCCATGCCTTGTGTCAAGGCAAGTGGCCCATGGCCTTGTTCTTCTTCTTCTTCACCTTCATCATCTTCTTCTCCTAATTCAGTTGTCCCTTCACCAAGTTTGGCCTTAAGATTTTTGATCAATTTCTGCTTCATCTTTATGGTTGAAGTAGTTTTCAACTCCATCTCTACATTGGACTTTACAACATCAAAAATGCAAAAATGTTTTACACTTTTATCAATGTGTTCTTCAAGCAATATTGTAATTGTTGTTGATGCCTCATCAATGTTAATTTCATATCCAAGTGGCCTTAGCCATCTCACCATTGGTATTGCTCCTTGGATGTAAGTGTAGTCAATGTCAACTAAGAAACAAATGTCATTGATATGCTAATCTACTCAAGAAACTAGTATTCTGAGCGTTTGCTTCATATACTTTTTGAAGTTTTCAAAATAAATTCTCATTAAGGTTTCAAAATTGGCTCCCATCTATTCTATGTACTCATTCACTTGTACTACTATAGACCTATTTTCCTTCCAACGTATTTTACCGAAAAAGGGGATTTCATTCTAAACATAGAAAAATATGCATATCAAAATTGATCCAAACTTACATTAAGCACCCTTGGATCTTCATACTACTCCCAAATTCTCCATAATCTGTTGTAGTTGTAGTTCTACTAGATCATATGTATGATGCATCTTGACAATTTGTATCCCACATCATCTCTAATGCATGGTACACTCTTTAGCTAGTTTGATTGGTAGAATTTATGGGATATAACCATAATAAAAAATTCTACAAGTCGATCTCTAACTGTGTCAATTCTCATGCCCTGTTTATTCCACTTTTCCCTATTGTTCTTCTCTATGGCTTCTTTTGAATCACTTCTCAGGGTCTTTGGCCATTCTAGGGTTGGGTGCCCTATTACCCTATGTGTGATTTTGTTTGACAACTTGATAGGTCCACCCTCCAACCATAGGCATCTATCATGAATTCTACTTAGCATAATTTGTATCCACTCTATCTTGAAAACTATAGGGAAATCTAGGGCATGGGTTAAGCCCTTTCTCTCAACAATCTAAAATTCATCCTGTAATACCCCATTCTCACAAAGTTTATCATAGGCTTGTTGAATCCCCATGTCACCAATTACTGCAACTTTACAATTATAACATTTTCTAACATCTTGCACCATAACAACCTTGGGTGGAATAATAGATAAAGTGCCAACAAGGTCATTTTTGTAAATCACTTCAAGAATTGGCCTAAAATTTGGTCGTTTAACTTCATTACTAACCAATTGAACCACAAATGATTCCTTATCCTTGGGATTCCTAGATCTAGATGCCATTTCTAAAAACTAAGGTTTCAAGATATAAAAATTATGTAACTACGTAGCTTGACACTTGAGTAAATACCTTAGATCAAAGAAACAATGTTGAATCTTTACAAAAGAATCAATCTCTACTTGGAAATAATTTTTGTCCTCTTCTCACTCTCACTCTATGTTTGCAATGATGAGAAATGATAAAAAACTCCACTTTATACCCTTTATTACATAGCATTTAAGGCTTAGTGCATATATAGTTATTCACTTAGCTCCTTGTGTAATTTTTCTTTACTCAACTTCTATTGATTTTCTAGCACTCAACATCCATTGGAGTTTTCCTTACTCAACTTCAATAAGAATTTCCCTTTTACTCAAAAATCACTACTAACTTGGCTCCTACTAACTTTGGTAGACAACTCAGCATATACTAGGATTTCACTCAGCATTTGAAGGAAACTTTCCTTACTTGGCAATAGTGTGAAAACTTTGAAGATTTAACCTTGCATATTTATTCATCCTGATCTATCCCTTTTGTACTAACTTATTCTAGGAACTAATTAATGATAAAGCATTTAAATAGCATTCCAACATACATTCTTACTTGGTTTGATGAAGTATGACCACTTGATCCTTTAGGTGAAGTGATCCCTTCATTTGATGTGTTGTATCCATCTTGCTTCTTCCATGTCTTATTCACCTCTCCTCTAATATGCTCAACATCTACCTTTCCTTTTCCCTTGTTTGAGTCTGATTTAGGTGCCTTTGATCTTGTTGGATAATGCTTGTTGATATGACAAGTCTTGAAACAACAAAAGCATGTAGTTTGTCTCAACCATCAAATGTAGCTTCCATTGAAATGTGTTCTTATACAATTCTTAGGGTTGTGTCCATACTCTTGATAGTAGTGATAGCTATGTCTTGTGTTGCAATACCAATTATAAGAATTTTCATGGCTTCTTCCCTTATTTGATGACCATGTGGTCTTGGATCTGCATTCAAATGCTTTATGTCCATACTTTTGACAATTTTAGCAGTGTCCTTCAAATCTTGGTGCATGCATGGTCCTTGTCCTACATTCATGCACCTGATGACCTTGTTTGTTACACTTGTAACAATGTTTCATATTCTTTGGATTAACATTCTAACTACCATTCTTGTTCCTACAAACATTAGCTAAATGTCCTTTCTTACGACAGAAATGACAAGTGGGTTTGGAGTTCTTACCTTGTTCATTCCTTTGTTTAGCATTCTTTGATGACTCTCCTTCGTCAATGCTTGTGTAGCCCAAACTTTATTTTTGTTTACTAGATCTAAGAGATTTCAATAGTTTCTCAAAGTACTTGATGGATTCATTTGGCTAGTTGAAGCTTTTAGCAAACTCCTTCTCTCTTTTTAGGTCATTTTTTAGTTGCTCATTTTGCAACTTTAATGTAGTTATTTGAATGTCCTTGACATTCAACTCATGATGGGAATTTATCACTTGGCTCTAGGTATCCAACTACATTTTTCACATCCTAGACAACTTTGACAATTTTTTCTTCAATCTATTTGAAAAAATTATTTTTTCTTCTACAATCATGACCTTATCCTCAATAGATTTCTTCTTTTCTTTAGTCACTTCATATAGCAGTATTGCTTGTGATTCTTGCTCCAATTTGATATTTATGATCTCTTCAGCTTGTGCTCTATTCTAGTCCATGAGATATGCAACTGCTACATCAAACTCACATGAGTTACAATCTATAAAGAACTTCTTAGTGTTAATATCCTCGTATTGAGTGTCATTCTCAACTATGGAAATCTCTTTCCTTCTCTTTAATGAACTCCTTAATGCATTTCTAGCTTCATCCAATTGTTGCAGTAAGAGGGGTATCTCAATCTCCTAATTTTCAATGGTTTCTCCTAACTTGTAGAATTCCATCTCAAGATCTTTTCTCCAAGCTATAAGGTTTCTCCTAATGAGAACTTAGCTTTGATACTAATTGTTGGGATTTACAAGTGGGAAGTATACTTTTGAGAGGTTGGGGGGGGAAGGGGGGGTGGGGGTGGGGGGTGTGGGGTGAATCAAAAGTACTAAACTTTAACCAATAAAACTTTTAACTTTGAAACATATAATGCATAAAAATATGGAAATAACATGTAAATTAAATGCATCCACATAAACACTTGAAACTAGATATGATTACCCAGAAACCCTCCAATGAGAAGGTAAAATTGGATGGGGATGACACACACAACTCTTTACTACTATAGCAATAAAGTTCACCTGTTAAGGTTACATATTTTTACCATTCTCATGATCTGCCTTGTGAAAGGCCTCCCCTATTAAAAGCTTAAGGGGATTTTTAGATCTTACCTTGTTAAAGGATTTTAACACTCTATCAAAAGTGTACCTAGCTAAAGGATTTACAAAACATTCACTTGGAATGTTACCCTATCAAAGGCTTTATAAAATGGCTGTTAAACCAACCTATTTCTAGAGGATTTCATTTTGCTAATACAATTGTTAGAAAGTATAGTAGAAAGTTTGACCTAATTACTTGCACTCTACTATTGCTAATTTTTTGTCCTTTTTTTTTCCAATCTGATCCTCACTGATCTAGTATGAAGCTATTTCCAGTACTGATACTCTATTCTTCTAACTAATCTATAGCTCTGTCATTCTAAGTCACCTTCAACTTGATCAATTCACCCCTTTCACTTCCTTCAAACTTCACTAGAATTATCTCCTCGCATGCATTCTTTCTCTCACTCTATAAATTATGGGGCTTTGACCTTATTAAAAAGGATTTCATGACTTAGGCTTTGGTATGAATCTACGATTGAGATTCATCCATCTTTCCCACTCAAATCTTTCCACTTTTCTGATTGGTTGCATGTTGATTGCATAGGGAATCCAAATAGATTTATTCTTATCTATTAATCCTTTGAGATTTATCCTTATATTAGCTCAAAAATGGTTTACATATTAGTTTGTGAAGTCACAAACTCTTATGTTGATTTTGTATTACTTGACACTTATTGATTATTGATGCTCAACACATACTAAATTTTGTCTAGCTTGACACTTGAACTTTCTTAGCATCTATTAGTCACTTAGGACTTGAAACTTTCTT
Organism: Cupressus sempervirens; assembly: GCA_028749045.1. Classification (NCBI taxonomy): domain Eukaryota; kingdom Viridiplantae; phylum Streptophyta; class Pinopsida; order Cupressales; family Cupressaceae; genus Cupressus; species Cupressus sempervirens. The sequence continues at coordinate 142,349,380 of CM053792.1, forward strand.
GTCATTGTCTATTTTCTTTGCATTTGAATGACTTAGCATCAACTTAAATTTATTTTTTAAGTGTGGTTACACTCAAATGTCAAAATCAATCTAAGATAAAAAAAAGACAACCAGACACCCAAGGAGAGTGCATAGACAAATAAGGATAGTCCTATAGCTTATAGCCCTCCTCATAGTACTAAACCAATAGCTACACCAAGTTCTTCTTCTCACATCACTATTGGCAGTTGCTCTATGCAAGTAGACAACACTAAAGTGACTATTGACAAATTAGAAGATCCATTCAAGGACTTTGGTGCTAGCATTGTTAGAAATATTGTGGATTATAGTAGTTCTGATGAAGAAGAGGTTCAAAAAATAGAGACCAACACTACTAAAGAAGTTACACTAAAAATAGAGACCAACACTATAGCAGGTATCTCAAGTGCGCTTTTGAAAGGAATAGTAGTAGTAGGAACTTCCACTCATCCTACCCAAGTAGCAGTAGCAGTAGATCTAGGTCAATCTGATGAAGAAGATGAGGTGAAGAACCTTATATCTTCTCTAAGAAAAATTCTTGAAAAGAAGAAATTAGTAAAGTCACTTGAGAATACTTTGACCACAATTTTGGACAAGATGGAAAAGGTAATAAGTCCTATTGATAGCCCAACTAATATTCAATAGCGCACAAAATTTTTGTGTAATGATTTTGATGATGAATTTTCTACACTCATGAATGTAGTTACCATTCAAGCATAGACTGAACATGATGGTAAGCTTCTAAACACCATGTGCCCTAACATGAGAAATGATATAGAAACTCTAAACATATGTATTAAAGAACTAAGGAAGTGCATAGAGGAAGGAAAATAGTCATATGTTAAGTGAAACTTAGCATACATTAATCTAAAAGAATATGATGATCAAATAAAGGACAAAGTGACTGAGCTTCAGACACTCACTGACAACTTTTTGAAGCAGAATCAAAAAGTGAACACCATTGAACATACAATTTAGCTGCTTCATGATAATATAAGGGAAATTCAAGTGGAGAAGGAGAAACTTCTAAAGATGTTCTCTCTTTTGAGAGTGCACTTATTCCCTCAAATACCATTACTAGAAAGCAAATTGGAAGAATTCTTGGTTGTAAAGTCTTCATATGAAAATTTTGTAGCTATAGATTTGAATGTAGTAGAACTAGTAGCATATTCTTTATGTGCAATTATTAGTGTATCTAATGCACTAAAGGATAGGTGGAAGAAATAATATGAGTAATTGAAGACTAGTTTCAATGATTGTTTTTCCAAGCTTTGATATGAAACTACCAAACTTTGATAGTCTTTTTGATACCTTTGTCATTGATCTCAAAGGGGGAGATATTATGGAAAATTGTATTGTAAGAAATTGTAATATGTTAGGAGGAGCAATAAGTTGTAATAGTTTTTTTTCACATAAATACAAATGTTTTTTTTATGTCCTTATGTTATGACTATTTTTTTTGATTGGCATAATAGAATGTTCAAGACTTAGCCATTTTTCCCAAAATGTTGCCATCAATGCCAAAGGGGGAGATTGTTGGAAATATGTCCAAAAAATCAGTTTAGATAAGTTATGGTTTTAATTTATGGAAACATATTTTTTTTGTAGATTAGCCTCATTCAGTTGTAGAAGAAAATTGTCTAAGTATCAGATAGTGTTACATCGGTAGGACAATTTTGATGATAATAGAATATTCCCTTGGAATATTCTCTTGCATAGTTGACTAGAGATGCATGACATCACAATGATGACTTATACCAATGAACATGTTTGTATAGTCAATTTAGTTCAAGTTATGAAGAAATTAGTGATATAATAATGACAACGTAGAACAAAGCACATAAGCAAAATGAGTTTAACAAATTGATTTATAATTTTGAGTTATGAATTGTTATTGAGCCAACTCTAATGATGCTATTAAGCTGACTAAGGAAGAATTTATCGAAAGGTTTTTTATAAGAAAAGAACATTATTTGTGAAGTAATAGTGTATGTGTGAAAGTGAATGATAATTTACTGATTAGTAAATGTGAAGTCGATATGATCTTGTGAAATACAAGTAATAAGTGAATGTGATAATTTTCTATATGATGCGAAGATATGATGCATCCTGATATTGGCATAGTCACTCTTGTGTGAAGAATCCTCAAATAGATAATTTTCAAAGTACAAAAAACTACTCAATATTGTATGTATACCTATTTCTTGAAGAACTTATTGTATAGTTGCATGTTAGGGTAGTGGGCTCTGCTTAAAGACATTTGTATGTAATCCACCAACTCCTAATAGGGTTGAGGCTTCTAATAAGGCCTAGTCTCCTAATAGAGACTTGAGACACTATACATGCTTTATAGACTCCAAACAGGGTCAATATCCTTAACTGAATTCTTTATATAGTGGATCATCTAGTGGGTTCCATCCACACTGGGGTTTTCCCTTGGCTAGGGTTTCCTTAGTTAACAAAATATGTTGTCATGATCTCTCTTTGTGTACGATTTTTTACATTGTTCTGTACTATTTTTAATTTTTCTTATGCACATGATAAAGTAAATAATAATATCCAATTGTGGCTAAATAGATTTAAAATATGTATTCACCCCCCCATGTATTATCTATTTCTTACAAATTGGCCACCCTATTAATATTTGCCTCATAAATGACAGGGTTATGTAGTTCTTCCTTTCTGAAAGGTCCTCACAATCAGTTCCATCAATTCCTAAGCCCTACAATAGCTCTTTGTTATGTAAAGTTTGGAAGTGTTTGGTAACCTCTATAAATCTTTTCTCTTTCTGCAAACACTTTCTCCCTGATCTCTAATTTTGGTTACCCATAGGTTAGTTGTAACCTTTCTCTTAGAAGGTCATCAAGCTTCCATGATTTATCCCGTAGTGGTAAAGGTTAAGATTTCTCAAGATCTCTATAGGCATTTAACTACCTATCATAGTTTGTCTCATTGTGCATCTATGACATTAAAGCTCTGAGGTGAACATCCCCTATGTAAAGTAGAGGATTTTACTCTGTCACATGTGGAATTATGAAATTATGTAAATAAAGTTCAACAAAAAATTCTTCTACCATGAAGGAAAAGTTTGATACACATTGTAGAAATCTTGAGAATTTTTAAATTCACAATCAACATCCCTTACTATCATCATCAAGTAAAATAGCAGAAATTTCTCCTTTAGGCAAATGGAATACACCATTGGTGGTGGCCTATAAGCCATTACTTGGTCAACTAAATTTTACAGCCTTATTCATTCATTGTTTCTCAAGTTTCTCTTTTAGTGAATCAATTTTCTCATCTTTGTCAAATATTACTTTCTACATTTGGTCCCTTTCTTGCCTCCACAAGGCTTTTTAAAAAATCAAGTGATTTTACAGACCAAATAATATAGACTGAATTGTAGACAAAGGGAATTCTTGAGCCATATATTTATTCTTTTGTTAATTAGAAACTTGTTGGCAGTAATGGATATACCACAAGGATTTATAAGGCATGATAAAAACTTTAGAATATATAGGGGCTAGTGGTGAAGTGGGTTGATCATTTTCACTAGTTTTTTCTAAGACAATAGTAGGGTTTGACTCACACATTTCTTGATTTCCCTATGGCATTTCATTAGCAAGTTTATTTTCATTTGTTTTCACATTTTGGGGTTCCAACCATACAAGAGAGTCATTTTGAATATTCTCAACCACTAATTTTGTATGAGATTTTAAAATTGAATAATTTAGGATTTTAGTGGAAACTAAGGATACTTGACCTCACATACCGAGGCTTCAAAGCATAAGAACCTCTTTAACTTATACTTTTTTGTGGGTCCACTTTGGTTTAAGTGCTACTATGGTAGATGTTGTAGGAGTGGTTGCTACAAGAACATATCTTTTTCTCTTTTTCACTTTAATAGAAGGGTTTTTGGCTTCCTTTTTTTAAGATTAGGGCTCTCTTTACCAACTTTATGCTTCCCTTTGTCTCTGGATCAACTAGGTATATCACCCTTTGAAATAGGATCAATAATTTTATCAAGAGAGGGTAATGCTAGTTCTTTTTTTGTTTTAGTTGGATTTTGACTAGGCTCTACATTTTCTTCCTCATTCCCTAAATTTTGTAGAATAGGGTTGGATTGAGGCAAAAAGGTTTTAAATTCAACAAATTCTACCCATGATAGGGAAGGAATCCTCAAGAGACCTTTCAACTTAAAGTTTGACAAGGGCATGATGAGAAGTAGAATTTTCAATTCCTTTATGAGTTTCTTTAGTGCTAATACACAACATATTATAAAGGAAATTGGGGACATTAACTTGAATGTTATGTCTTAAACAACTAAGTAGCTCAAAATGGTGACCATTCAAGTTTGAAAAGCTACCTTCGCAAGTAAAATATTTGATGATATGGGTTGCTAATTCTAGATACAAAGCTAGGAGAGAGAGTCTTTAATACCCTTGCTTTGAAATTTTTAGTAGAGGGTCACTTGGATGAGAGAACTACTCTTGCAATGAGCTAGCATCATGTTCAGTTAGATAATGCTCCCCATTAGCTAGTAGTCCTATGACTTATGCTATCTGATCCTTAGTAGCAATTACTATTAATCCCCGTACTATGGTTTCCCCTTCATCAAATGTCCTAATAAACTCTACTACTATTTCTTCATTGAGCTCAATTAACTATAGGAAGTAGCCAAGCCATCTACAAGCATTAAATCATCAGACTGCTTCCTTGTCTGCAAGTAGAATACTATGAACAACTACCCCATGTCTCAAAAACTATCCTCCCATCTTAAAAATGCCTAGTCTCAAATTTCTCTATTCTCACCACCCTGATAAGTTTTGCGCCTTTAACACTTCTACAAATACCCTCTTCTCAAAATTTCAAATTGATCTTTTTGAGAAATGCTGATACTAGATTCTCTTAAGAAGACTCTATTATGTTTGGGATGTAAAATAATGATACAATTAATTATGAAGGGCATCAAGGTTTGACTAGAAGTTTTCTTGTAATAAATCATACTCCTTTTCAATCATGTCAAACATAGAAGATCTTTCCCAAAATCACAATGAAAATGTATAGTACATACAAAAAGATTTTAAAATTAAAATTAGACTGCTTCCAAAGTACAATCTATAATGTGGAAATAACTAGGGTTATGTGGAGATGACATTTGGAAACTAATACACTTTCTTAGCTCCATACTAAATTTTGACAAAGTCCACACTAAATTTTTTTGGCATAGGAATGAGAAACTGGCTTAAGGCTTATACGATACATTCAATGCACTATTATATATAAATATTGAAACCTATGCACTAAAATAAATAAAGAGTAAAAATGTTGTAACTAATTTTTTTAGAGCATACTTCTACATGAAAATTGATGAGGTGGCTAATTCTAGTGACTACAAAAAAGGTACTGATGGTATGTTTTATTGAAAGTAATAAAAATAGAATTTTTGGGTGATGTGGAGTGTGAGTGGATGATAGGTAAAGAAATGAGATGATTTGATATGAAGAAAAAGAAAAAGAAATGTAAGAATGGAACTTATATTAAATAAGGTTTTATTATGAATTCTTGTTGAAGGTTTTTATGGTATGACTATAGGAACAAGGTTTGCACCCTCCACTATAGGAGCTAGTAAATTGTTTTGTTGGAACTATTGTAGGAACTCATCTTTGATCTATGATTTATGATAGAGGTGTAACCTATGGCCATTTAAAAGAAATTTGAACTAGATAGGATAAATGGTTATTAGTTGAACTACTCCATTATCAAATACATACTAAATTTCACAAGGCCCTAGCTAGTGAGTCTACAACTTTCCTCGATTCTCTTTGAAATGAGAATCATATAGAAGAGCCCAATGTCCCACTTGGAATTTTTTATTATTGATATGCACATCATGCCACTTATTTCACTACTATTGAATGATCTAAGTTCTTTCCAAAGCTATATTTCTCATTTCATATACTGAGTTCAAGTGGATAAGTCTCTCTTCTTGTGCTACAGGAACACTAATGTTCAATTTGAAAGTAGTGTATAGTATTTTATGTTCAAATTCAATGCACAACATTGCTACTTTTCCAAACACAATTTCAAATTGAGTGAATCTAGTTGTTGTCTTTCATGTAGTTTGGTATGCCCAAACAACTTCATTTAACCTGCTGCTCCAATCCTTCCTATGTGTTTTCACTGTCTCAATCAAAATGGACTCAATTTGTTTGTTGGTGACCTTTGCATATACATTTTCTTGAGGGTGATAAGGACTAGATTTTATGTGCCTTATGTTGTATTCTTTCATAAGTTTAGTGATCAAGTTTGATGTTAACTTGGTTCCTTGATCTATGACAAGTTCTCTAGGAACTTCGTAGTTTGTGAATATTTCCTCATGTAATAATTTAGCTACTTTCTCATCTCTTGCATTTTTAATTTCCCTAATATTCACCCATTTAGTTAAATAATTTGTGCATACTAAGATGTGGGATTTTCCATTTTCTAGTGGGTCAATTGGACCTATGAAATCCATACCCCATTTTTCAAAGGGTGTTACAAAAATCTATGGATAGAGTGGCATCTCATCAGACTTTGTTGGCCAACCTATCCTCTGGCATTTGTCACACTTGGTTGTATAATTTACTGCATCCTCATGTAATTTTGATTAATAATATCTAGTTGTAAGTACATTCAATCTTTTTCTTTTTCTTACAAAATAGCCTCCACATGGTTCATCATGATAGGCATTAGTATGTCATATATATCATCCTCCAGTATAAAAGAGAATGTTATCTATCCATGAATAATGAAAACTTTTCTCTACTAGTTTCCTCCTATCTTTATGAGAGATGTGTGGGAGCATTCTATTTGCAACAAGATAGTTTTCTATGTCTGCATACCATGGTGTATAAGTTTCTATATGGAAAAAATGCTCATCTTGAAAGGTATCTTCAATTGAAGTTGAATCTTCATCAGCAATGTATAGGCTAGACAAATAATTAGCAACTATGTTAGACTTTCCTAACTTATCAATAATGGTAATATCAAACTCCTACAACAATAAGAGCCATCTTGCCAATCTACCTATTACAGTAGGTTTGTTCATTAAGTACTTTAATGTTGAGTGGTCAATATGAACAAAAATAGAATATCTAGTTACATAATGCTTGAATTTATTCAATGTATAAACTACAACTAAAAGTTCTTTTTGAGTTACTATGTAGTTTTTTTTAGGACCATGGAGGATTTTATTAATATAGTGATTGCATTTTAAAGGTTAGCTAGCTTTTGTCCTAATACAACACCTACAACATAGTCTGATGCATCAATATGGATATGAAATGGAATTGACCAATCTGGTCCCTTTAGAACTGGTATCGTGGTGAGGAGTTCCTTAAGCTATAGGAAGGCTCTAGTACATGCAGGTGTCCAAATGAATTCAACTCCTTAAGTCAACAGTGTATACAAATGACTAGCAATTTTACTAAAATCTTTTATGAAATGCCCATAATAGCTAGCATAACCTAAAAAGGATCTTACATCCTTTGGTTTTGTAAGTATGGGCAATGTTAGAATTACCTCTATCTTAGCCGAGTCTACTTGTATCCCTATAGCTAATATAAAATGACCAAGCACCACTCCTTCCTGCATGAGCATGAAACCTTTCTCACTATTGAGTGATAGATTAAGTTCTTTGCATTGAATGAGAACCTTTTCAAGATTCATCCAGGCTTCCTCAAAGGTGACTCTAAATGCTATGAAATAATCCATGTATATTTCCATGCAACTATGTGATACATCAACAAAAATGTCGATTACATCTCTTTGAAATGTCACAGGAGCATTATAGAATGAAAAAGTACCCAATGGCCATGTAAATATGGTTTTATCCTAATCTTCTAGAGCTATACTTATCTGATTATAACCATTGTACCCATAAAGAAAAGAAAAATATTTCTTACTAGTCAGAGTGTCCAAAACTTGATCAATATAGTGTAAAGGAAAGTGATCCTTCTTTGTTGCCTTATTCAATTCTCTGTAATCTACACAAATTCTCCATTTCTCTCCCCTTTTAGGTACTATAACTAGAGGTGAGACCCATATACTATCAAATATAGGGTATATAAAACCAACATCAAGCAACATTTACAATTCAATTTTAACTATTTCTTTGAGTGCTAGATTAATCCTCCTCTAGGGTTGACAGAGAGGAAGACACCCTTCATTGATATATAGTCTACAAGTGTGTAATGTAGGACTTAACCTTTTCATATCCACATAGTCCCATGCAAAAGCCTTTTCATTTTTTTGAAGAAGGTTTGTTTACTATTTCATCTATTTTGGAGGTAGTTTGTTATTGACATGGAGATTATGACCTTTTGATAACTCAATAGTAATTGTGAGATCAACCATAGTGGCTTTAGATATTGGACTTGTATCTAGTTCACATGGTAAAAGCTAATGGATAATGTCTAGCTCCTCATCCTTTTCTACCACACAAGTATTATTAAGAATACTCTAAGTTATTGAATCCTCCTATAGATTTAGAAAAGACTCTCTATGTAATAACATAAGATGTGTTATAGAGTTTAACTCATCCTCTCCATCTCCTAAATTTGGCCATATAGGTGTCCTTAAATTTGGTTGGGGTTGTGCTAGAGGATATAGGAAAAATTTCTTTGTTACCTATCCATCCAATATGGTTATACTCTCTAACCTACAACTTATATTTGCATTGACTATAGCTAGCCATCCTCATCCTAAAATGACAATGTAATCAGCTAAGTTGACTTTTGGGGATAGAATCATGAAATTTGCAGGGTACTCTAGAGAATATAGGGTTACTACTATGTCTTATATCATCCCAACAAGAGTGACAATAGAACTATTTGCAAGTTATAGAATTGTTGGGGTAGCTTTTAATCCACTATATTCAAATTTTTCATCATATCCTTGGTCATAATATTTATAGTAGCATGAAGACTAATCAAGGCATCTTTAATAGACTCACCATTTATAATCACATTCACAACTGGACTTCCTAAATTAGAATATTTAGGAATAACCAATTTTCCTAACACAATATCAACCAATTGTCTTATAACATTGACTATGGTTGGGTTCTTTTCTCTTTCTATTAGGGTTTTTCAAACAAGCTTCTCTAATGGATTTTTCATAAATAGGAACATTTTAATAGCTTATCTTAAAGGAATTTGGACATGCATATTCTTTGGCTGATCAATGATGTCAAAGGATTGTTCCTCTATTTGTGCAAGTTTACTTTGTATGAAATTTTGTGGAAAAGGAGGTTCAACTATAGTTTGAGTTTGAACTGAGCTAGTTACATTGGTTGGTTCAACCATTCATGGAAGAGAAGTTGTTGTTATAGATGTTGCCAAAGTATTTGGTATTTTAGTTATGAGAGGTGGTTTAGGCACTGGTAGGGTTGTACCAAATCTCAAATGTATATTTGCAACATTTAGAGCATAAGAAAGATATTGCTAAGCATCAATATAATACATGGGTTGTTGTGGTTGTTGGTTATTTGGATTTGGCTAAGGTTTTATAGGTAATTTAGTCTACTTTTGAGGTTCAAAACTCATAGGTGGTGGCATTAGTGCATACATATTTGCTGGAGGTGGTAAAGATGGGTATCCAACATTATTAGGCAATTGCTAAGGTCCTCCCCATTGGCTTGTAGACTGCCAATTCCTTTGGGGTGGTTGCCTTTGGTTTGGGAACTACAACCATTGAGTTTGTTGTGGATTATTTTTCCAATCACTATTCCAATTAGGTTGACTATATTGTTGAGGACCTTAGAAACTATGGTTTTGCCATTGATTACCATATGGATTTGAATTTTGTAAAGGGTCTTGAGGCATACCTTGATGTGGGGCCCATGCCTAGCATTGAGCAACAAAGAATAATTGCTCATCCTTTCCTTCTATCTTTAGATATTTAGTCAGAAGATGCTTGTTCTCCACACTAGAAACCAATTTGCATTGACAATCTTTCTTCTACTTCTAGTAGTGTGGACAGTACTTAGCTAACTACACCTTAGCCTTTTCATGCTTCTTATTTGTAATCATTATGTCAAGATGTTTAGCAGCATAATTTATGATGTCCTTCCTAAAATTTGAGAGTAAATTAGATATCTTGAACTTTGAAATACCCTAACTAATCCCTTTAGTGGCTATGGACTGATATCCTATACCTTTCTTCATAGTTGACCTTGAGCAGTTAAGATAGATTTTCTTAAGGTCATTCCAAGAGGATTGATATACATCACCACTAGCCATCACATCTAGTTCTTCCAAAAAATTATTGTTTACCCCTCTCAAGAAGACTAGTTTCTATAAATCTTCCACCAGTATATGCTGGGGGTTCTTCTATAGTGTATACAATAAATGTGAAACATAGTCTCTCAATGTTTCATCCTACTTTTGTGATATTCTAAAGATATCATCTCCTCTTGGATCATTCCCCTTCCAATACTCTTTGTGTTTCTCTAGAAACAAATTTTGCATTCTAGGTACCTATTGCATTGGCTCCTAAGCCCATGAACCATCATAAGGTTGATTCTTTCAGTGTTGCTAGAAAAAACTTGAGCTTATGGGCATAAGTATTATAGTTAAAGCTATGATAAAGTATGTCAAAATCAAACAATAAAGTATTAGGATCCTTAGTTACAAGGCCATATGTAAATTTTGAGAGAGTAGTTGTGGGTATATTTTTGAGATTAGCATTAGTTATGAGGCTTAGGAGAGTAAATGAAAAAATAGGTTGTGCTATTGCTGGAGGTATATGATTATAGGGTTATTGCTGAAAAGGACTGTTGTCTATGGGATTGTCAACAACAAGTGGATTTGGACTAGAACTATCAAGAAAGCTAGCCAAAATTTTAGCAAAGGTTGAAGATTGCTTGTGTCCAAGGTTTCTACTCTAGAGGAAGATCCTGTAGGAAAATTAGGGCTTGCATCCTCAAAAGGAAACTCAACTTCTTTTTCAACTTCTTCATTCAAATTAAAGAATTCCTATGGAAGAAATCTGCCATATTCATCTCATTTTCATCCTCTTCAATGCATGCTAAAAGGAAATAATCTATGTATGATCAAGAGTTTTATGCTACTATTCAAGCATTGAAGAAGTGGAGACATTATTTGATGCCTAAGGAGTTTGTGTTGTATATTGATCATAAAGCTTTACAATACTTGGGAAGTCAACATAAATTGAATCAAAGACATATGAAGTGGGTTGAGTATTTGTAGAGTTTTACATTTGTGATCAAGCATAAGAGTGGAGTTACTAACAAAGTTGCTGATGCATTGAGTAGAATAAATTCTTTGTTGAGTGAAATGAAGGTTGAAGTTCTTCGTTTTGATGAGATGAAAGAGTTATATGATGTTGATCCTGATTTTTCTGATGCATGGAGAGAGTGCAAAGCACCAAATCTGATAGATCACATAAGTAAGTATGATGAGTATTTCATTCAAAAAGGTATGTTGTTCAAAAGTATTCAGTTGTGTATTCCTAGAAGTCCTATGAGGTTGAATTTGATTAAGGAAAACCATAGTGGTGGATTAGATGGAAATTTTGGAATTGATAAGACATTGAGTTTGCTGAAAGAGAAATATTATTGGCCACAAATGTATAAGGATGTTCAAAAATTTGTAAAGAGTTGTGGAGTTTTTCAAGTTGCAAAGGGAGTTAGTCAAAATACTGGTTTGTATACACCTATTACTATTCCTGAGAATCCTTGGACTGATGGATTTTGTTCTTGGATTGCCTAAGATGGTGAAAGGGCATGATTCCATATTTGTTGTAGTAGATAGATTTTCTAAGATGTCTCATTTTATACCATGTAAGTATACATCAGATGCTAAGCATGTTGCTGAACATTTCTTTAAAGAGATTGTGAGATTGCATGGATTACCAAGAAGCATTATTTTAGATAGAGACAATAAGTTTGTTGGTTATTTTTCAAAGACTTTTTGGAAGAAGATGGGTTATAAATAAAAGTTTAGTTCTACATTCCATCCACAAATAGATGGATAGATAGAGGTTGTGAAATAGAAGCTTGGGTAATTTTTTCATATGTTTAGTTGGGAATAAGCCGAGTAATTGGGAGATGGTATTGGCACAAGTTGAATTTGCATATAACAATTCTTTGAATAGGATTACAAGGAAGACATCTTTTGAGATTGTTACTAGAATGCATCCTAGAGGTATATTAGATTTGAGAGATGTTGTTGGTGAAGAAAAAAAAAGTATTGCAGGAGAAGAATTTGTTGATTTTATGGAGTCCTTGCATAAGGAAGTGAAGTTGAGGTTGGAACAAAGCAATCAGAAATATAAGGAGAATACTGATCAGTCTAGAAGACACCATGATTTTCAAGTTGGTGATGAAATGATGGTTCATCTGAAGAAAGGAAGATTCCTAGTTGGAACATATAGCAAGTTGAAGATGAAGAAATTTGGACCTTGTAAGATCCTGAAGAAGTTTGATAGTGGTAATGCTTATGAAGTTGAGTTACCTGATGACATGGATATATCTCCTATATTCAATATTGCTGATTTGTAAAAGTATCATGAGTCAAACGATGAAGTTGTTGTACCTGATGATTATCCTAAGAAATAGATTGAGGAAGTTGAACAGATATTGGATCAGAGAGTTGGCAAGAGTACAAGAGGAAGAGATTACTATGAATATTTGATAACGTGGAAGAACAGACCAATTGAAGATGCTTCATGGATTTCTCAATTTGAGTTGGATTTAGCTTAGGTTGGGACATGTCAATGATTTAGGAGAATCATTTCTTTCAATGATGCACTAGCATCCTGGGTTGCCTTCTTATCCTGCTCATTTTGTTCATTCTTCAGTTGGTGCCGAGTTACTTAGTTTGTGTTGAGTTACTATAGCACTCTTCATGTGCCAAGTTACCCAATGTATGCCAAGTGATTCTTCATGTGCTGAGTTACCCAGTGTATGCTAAGTGATTCTTCATGTGTTGAGTTACCTAGTGTATGCTGAGTGATTCTTCATGTGTCAAGCTACTCAGTGTATGCTGAGTGTTTCTTCATGTGTCAAGCTACTCATTGTATACTGAGTGTTTCTTCATGTGCCAAGTTTCCAGTTGATGCTGAGTGATGCCGAGTGCTAGTTTTTCAGTTGATACCAAGTGCCAGTTTCTAGTGGATGCTGAGTGATGCCGAGTGCTATTTTTCTAGTGGGTGCCAAGTTATCGAGTGGGTGTCAGGTTATCTATGTTTGGTTCCGATTTGGGCTGACTTTGCTCACATTTAATTTTGGTATAGGTAGTTATATTTGCTGAGAGCCAACTTGTGGCTTCTCTATGTTCTAGAATGTTCTGTAAGCCATTTTGGCAAGTATAAATAGAGTGTTTAGGCTTAGAATTAGAGAATTTTTTAGAGAATAATTTTTTGGGGAGAAAAAGTTTGAGAGAGAGCAGATTAGAGAGTAGAACTAAAAGTGAGAATTTGCAGTTGGATCTTTGAATGTGAATGTATTTTTAATTGGCATGTATGAAGATATTTTGATGAATCACTAAAAGTAATTCACTCTTCTTCCTCCTTTAGTTATTGTTCTTTATGTTAGTTTCCATTGTGTTAACTCTTGCAGGGTGGTTTGGATAGATGGGTGAGCCTTTGGTCCTAGTTATTTCATTCCCTTGCCTACACCATACACACTACCCATAGGTTTTGTAAGTTCTAGCTATTGACATATTAGTCAAGTTTGTTATTAGTAACATACACTTATTCAGATTGTAAGTATATACTAAGCTTATTGTATAGTTAATAATGTTAACTAAGAATTTTAGTTGTCACCAAGTTCTACAGTTGCTACCGATTCCTTTGGAAAAATTTTAGTGTATACCAAGTAGTTACAATTATTGTGAAGATCAATAGTATAAATCAAGCATCTTAGTGTATGTCATGTTTACTGGTGCAAACCAAGTTGTCTAGTGGTTACTAAGTTCATAGTTGATGTGATGCTAGTTTGGTGTTGACCAAGCTACTCAGTGTTAACCAAGTGACTTAGTTTATACCAAGCTCAAGGTGATAATGTTTACCGAGCTATGTTGTGGTAAACAAGTGATTTAGTTCATATGACAAGTTTCACAATATTCACTAAGTCACCAGTGCAAACTAAGTTCAAGACTACTTGAAAGTGATCAGTATGGATTGAGCTTTTATATCTACCAAGTGCATGATGATGTCAAGCATTGATAGTAGATGTCAAGTATTAGAACCCCACTAATTTAGTCTTCAGAACTTGAGTGTCTACATTTGAGGTAGCTTTCTAATATTTGTGAAAACTTGTATTGTGGCTGACTTTTTAATTGTATAATTGGATTGGTATATATGAAATTGTATTGTATCATATACAAAACATAAATGAGATATACAATGTAATTGAATCTAATAAGAGAAGACTAGAAAGAGAAAATTATAAAGTCTATAGTAGTATAAAGAGCAGCAAAGATTCATCTAGTACAGCAAGGTGATTTGTATACTTGGAGGAAACTCATTCAACAAACCAAGCTATAGATAAGAGATCAGCTACTACTTCATCCTAATAGGTGGATCAATCAAATATTTTAACAAGGTAGACCTAATAGTCTTATTGAAATCTCTTTATCAAGTGCATACTTCATTGTATGTTTGTAAATCCTTTAACAAGGTGTACCTAGCAGTCCTTATTGCTCCTAATAGGGAAAATAATTAGAAATAATCAATGTAAGCATTAATAGGCCAACTTTATACTATAGTACTAAAGCTTCTAGGTATCATCCCCACCCTAGTTTTACTTTCTATTTGGAAGATTTCTAGGTCACCAAATCTATGTGTCAAAGTGTTATGTATGCTTTTATATTTTTTAAGTTTCTCATGCATGAAGTTAGATCAGCATTCATATAAATGATTAATTTCTAATATGATTAAAAGCTTTAGAAGTTACTGATTCACCCCTCCCCTCTCAATAACTTAGCCTTGAAGAGTATTTCCAACAATTGTTATTAGAGCTTTGTGGTTCTTAGAGAAAAGTTTAATAGCTTGAGAAAAGATCAAAGCCCATGAAGATATTTAGTCTTAACAAGGCTATTGACAATGAGAAGCTAGATTTGGAAATGGCTATTGCCCAACTCAAGAAAGTAAAGGAGCAACTCTTTAATCCCTAAAAAGAAGAAAAGATCTTACAATTCAAATGAATGATCATCTCTACATTGAAGAAAGGATTGAAGATCTTCATTCAAGCAATCTAGATGAAGCCAATGAACCAATCAAAGAACTCCTAGAAAAGAATGGTTCATTGCAAGATGAAGTAAGAAAACTAAGAAAAGAGCAAAAAATTTAGTTAGTAAGATTATGTGAAGTTATGGAAGAGAAAAACAAGATAAGAGAAGAGATAGAAGGAAAGAATAATGAAATCAAACACCTATCCCTTCAGCAAGTAGACTTCATTAATAAAATCACCTATACAAATGAATAAGTTATGAACCTAAGATCAAAGAATGAAAGATTGCATAATGATCTAAACTCTGAAAGGAAAACTAATGAAAGAATGATGAAATCCCAAGAAGACATGAATCAATTGAATGAGAAAAATCTCTATACACAAAAAGAAAAAGTAGGAATTCAATATAAAGAAGAAGGAGAATCATCCAAGCAAGGAGCTCAAAAGAATCAAAAACCTACTTGCAATCACTATGGTAAGATAGGTCATACTTCAAAAAAATTATGATGCAATAGAAAAGAAAATTTCAATGGAAAATTTTACAATCATAATCAACATTCTCATAGAGAAAATGAATGGAAAGAGAAACCAAGATTTGAAGTCAAATGTCACAAATGTAAGAAGCATGGGCACAAATCATTAGAATACAAAACCAAGATATTAATTCCAATAGAAAAAATTATGAAAGCTATATTTGGTTGAGACAATAACAACTGGTGTAGATGTTATTATTGTGGAGAATTCAAACACATTGGAATGAATCGCGTAAAGCATCATTTGAGGAAAAGAGATACTGCTAAAAGATGTCTCATTTGTACTGAGCTTGGTCATCTTGCTAAGAAATACATTAATAATGGTAGAATTGAAGATGAAAAGAAGGCAAAGGAAGATAACATACAAAAATAGATGAGACAACAATGGGTTTCAAAGTCTACCAAGAATGCAAGTCTAAACAATGATGAACAAGTCACTCAAGAATTCGGTGGCTCCACAATTTCTACTTGATTTCTTAAAGGAGAACTAGGACTAGGCTACCAAAGAAGACATCCAAATTAGTTCTAGCTGAAAGGACAAAAGATTCATATTTTTTTTCAAGATACAAAGGAATTGCCAAGTAAAAGGGTACTAGTTACTACTGAGTTACTTTCCTTACCAAGTGAGGTTGGGTCACAAACTATACTGAGCAAGGTCAAGAGTAACTAAATTTCAAATGGTTACCAAATGATGGAAGACTCTACTAAGTAATTAATAAAAGGAAGTGGATCACAATATTTCACTTTGATCTACCATTCGTACCAAGAATTTATGGAAAAATTTGATAAAAGGAATCAAATCAAATTCATTTTTACAATGCATTTTTCAAACCAAATTGTGCAAAGCAATCTTCAAAAGCATCCAATAGATTTGAGTGAATTGTTACCAAAAGATTTCAAAGTCTCTCAAACCCTATTGAGTGAAGATGGAAAGCTCTAGACTTCAAGCTCACTCCTACAATTGTCAAAACCCTAGATCTAAGTAGAGAATAGTCACAAATCCCTCCAAAGGTATTATTGATTAATGACATTCATTCTCATTTTAAATTCACGATTCAAGATATTAGTACTTTGGAAATAGATGAAGCCCTAGAAAATTTGTGTAAATGGTGTCTTGAAACCCAAACATCAACACCTTGAGACAAAAGGATTAACCCATATTCCTCAAATGCCCCATGAATTCCAAGTGAAATGGATAAGGTTTATCCTCAACTAGGTGCACAATGGATAGTTATGGTTGGAACAAAAAATTTTAATCATGAAAAAGATGATTCATAGAATCATTAGTCTCCCAATGTTGGCTTAAGCTAAGATGACCAAAACACTAGGTTGAGCTGAATAAGAAAAGAAAACCCTAGTACAATGAGATGGTAGAGCCATAAAGATAAGTAGTGTCACTGAGATGGAATCAAAGTTTGGTATCCATATCATTGCACATAAGATCTACAGTTCAAGTAGGTTGAATAGTGTGTTGTGTGAAGCAATCAACCTAGCATACAAGGTAGTCAAGAATAATCTTTCTATTGACCTTGTTGAGCTAATGTTGATCCAATTCAACAAGAACATGGAGAGCATCAGGACATCAAAGAACAACCCATGTAAGTTTTTCTCTTTGTTTACATGTTTATTCTTTTATGTTCATAAATTCTTAACTTCAAAAGGTTCAATTGTATGGAGAAAAGATGTGACTGTACTCTACCATATAAATGGTTACATTGCTAAGATGGGAGAGAACTATAATAGTATCATGTATAACTGATTTGATGCATTTAAGGAGAAAATGAATAATAGATTTTAGATTCCAAAGAAATTAGTTGAAGATTACAAGCATGATGTGTATTTCATGGTACGTAGATAGTGATAATGTATACATTCAACAAATTAGGCCTAGAATTGCATTGGTGGAAACTCTTGGATATGAGGTTAACACTAGTACATTTGAGGTCATTTTTCAACCAAAATTTTTGACCATCTATTAAAATGTTTTAGATTGGTCAGAATATGGAAGGAAAAATCTCATTTTTAAAAATCCATGCTCGTGTCGGTCAAAATTTTGACCAACACTTAGTTGAACATATTAAAATGAAAAAGGGTTTTGGCCGCCCATTTCATTGTTTTGTTAAATTAAGAGGTGGTAGATTAGCACTTGTTGGTGCATGCAGAGGGTGGGAGGTATATGGCTCATAGGGCATGTGTATCTCAATTTGGATTTGAATATGCTTGGGCAATGAGGTCAATAGAATCTATATCCAGTCTTGAAACTGTATATTTGCCTCTGTTCATTAAGCCTTTGCTCCTATCTTTCTTGTCTCCCCTGGTTTCAAAGATTCTACGGAGCATGCGCGGGGGAGTTGCAAAATAAATTTGGAAGAAGAGGTGGAAATCGAGGAAGAGGCAAGGAATCAAGGTACTTACCACATTTTTTTACCATTTTTTGCTCAATCTTAGCCATGGCACCCATTAGGTCATTTTGAACAAAGTTTTTCTCTAAAATCTTTGATGAGAGATCATAGATATGAAAAATAAATCATATAATCAAAACTAAAAGCTATCAAGAAAAAATAGATTAATGTATGTACACACAACCATTATAAAATAAATTATTACAATATGCTATTATAATTATTATGTAAAACTTACTTCCAAGTCTCATAGATAGCCACATAGTCTTCAGATGGAGGTAGGGCTACTCCATTTGCAAAGCCAAGCCCATCAAGAAACACACTTGTCATTTTGGTTTGTGGGTCATATTTGAGAAGGCATCCATATGGTTCTCCTTCTAGAAAGTCCAAAATGGAATGACTATTTGGAAACTTTGTACTAGAATCTGAGAAATATAAACTTCCATCACTACCTTTCACAACTACATTAACAAGTTTGAAAACACCAAATCATCAAACATAGTGCTTGCTCCTTCTAAGGATTTATCTCAACAGTGAGATATTAAGATATTAAGTATTGAGCTTTCAATTAGTATAAATGAAAGCTCATAACCAACCTAATTTTTTCTCCTTCGATTTTAGAATTTATAATTGAGACTTCCTCATCACTAACTTTGAGCAAGCCCTATAGAGTAATGAATATGTTTCCTTGTCTATTTAGATCAAAAAAATGTGGTGTCCCACAATATGCATATAAATAAGTTTAAAGGGCATCTTTTGGTCTTTTCAATGTAGTCTATATATCTAACTTGTGTTGAATTAGTTAAATTGATCTTATACATCATATAAAATAGTTAAAATAA
Organism: Cupressus sempervirens; assembly: GCA_028749045.1. Lineage (NCBI taxonomy): Eukaryota > Viridiplantae > Streptophyta > Pinopsida > Cupressales > Cupressaceae > Cupressus > Cupressus sempervirens. The sequence continues at coordinate 142,368,413 of CM053792.1, forward strand.
TTGTAGCTAATTTGGCACAACATCCTAAATAATTTGTATTGAGGAATAGGTTAAGAGATTATACTATTGGTGCCCTCTGAAGGAGAAAATGAGGGGATTCTATATGCCATTTTTCTTGTGAAAAATAACCATGAAGACCCTCAGATAATGTTGAAAGAGTGGTTCTAAATTAGTTAGTTGATTTGGAGATTCTGAACCACGAGTTCAAGCATTTTCCTACAGCTGATTCCATCACTTTTAGCATAGGTTTTGTTTATGATGAGATTAATGAGGATGCTAACAAGAATCTAAATTAGAGATTTTTAAGATTATTCTATTTCTATATAAAAATGTTAGAAAGAGTTTCTATTAGAGAAATTATCTTTCAAGATGCATTTCAGTTAAGATAGAAGGTTGTCTTATTGGTTCTTTCCCTCTTGAACTCTTGATCAGATATTTAATAATAATATATTAGCTCTCCAGATTAACCAAAAAAATGTTGAAAGAGTTGTCCTCAAGCAGTCTGGACAGGGGAAGATGAATAGCTGAGGCAAAATGAGAAAAGATAAGGATTTCTATTGACTTTCCTATTTTGATTTTGTTACTCAAACTATTCTTATTAGTAATATAGGTCAATGAGTTTGAATGAAAAAATACATAGTCAAATATTGATAGCAGCTTCACAAATATATGATGGATAAAATATTGAGCTCATCTAGATTCTGCTATGTTGGTCTCTCTACTATGTTCTTTCTTGAACATTTTGAAGAAGATGAAGCAATATTGAAAAAGGTTAAAGTCCCTTCCCTCTAGTTTTACTCTTGATTTGATTTTTGTTTATGCTTTTTTATTTTTAAAAAATATTAGAGTGTGGTGATCTTAGGGTAGGTTTAATTACTAAATTTTCAATTTCCTAAATTCACTACTTATGAGCTCATTTTTATTTCATATTTTGACTTAATATAAAAATTCAACTCCCTCCCAATTTATCTAAATAAAACTAGACACATTTTAAGCTTCTAAAAAAAAAAAAAAAAAAAAATTTAACAAATTTACTACATCCTAAACTGTTGGCAGAGTAATTTCTCCAACCTACCTGCCATTTATAGCTATAGACAAACAACCAAAAGTAGTAGACAAGCAGTTTCCATTAGCTATCCTTAGCCATCCAAGCATTGTCCAACACACCAACCTCATCATCCAACATTAATTGAAATAGTGTTAATATACTAAGATGATGGAAATGAACTTAAAATTATTCATCTATCAATTGAAATTGCTCCATTTTTCTGATCTATGTGTTGCTAATCCTATGTATTCAAGGTATGATACATTGAGATGTTAGAAGGGAACTCAAGCTTGATGGAATGTGAAGTTTGATTTGCGGTCTTTGTGAGCTATTATCATCCAAAAAATATACCCCCTTTCATTCATCTATCCATGAGCTATTTCTTTTGATTGTGATTGTGATTGATCTTGTAACTCAATGACCTACTTTGGTTGCTAGTGTAGCTTTAGTCTTTTGCTTACTTAGATTCACTCCTTTGTCACAATGTAATGTCCCCAAATCTTATTTGATATATTAACAGATTAGATCTAACAGAGTAAATATTATTCTAAATAGAATAGGAAAAGGTGGATTATAATTAATGAGGACTGTCATCAACATTTATTTTCCAAATATAATTTTCAAGCCTCTTGGAACATGTAGGGGAAGAAGCTGACATAGCTTATGAAATTATGCTATGCTCTTATTCTATGGAACCAATTTTTGTTGAGGTTGGACACCAAACATATTATCTCACAACCATGTTCATGGTTTATAAGGCCATGTTAGAAAAGATTTCTCAACATATTCATTTTGTTAGAAAATAGTCAATGCACACAAAAATTCATCAATTCACATAAAAATTCAAAAATCATTCCTAATGGATATAGAAAATTAATTAAATAAGGGGGATATGATCATATTGTGTGACTTATGAAGATAGATATTGGAACCCTTAATATGAACTAATATACCACTATAACCTTCTTAACATGTTTTTTTTTTTTTTTACAGTAGATGATCTATGATGCAGCCACATTGTTCTTCAGCATTGAGATCTCAGTCATGTTTGGAGGCTTCATAGATCAAAATTTAAAATTATTTTTTACTGATCTTTGAAGGATTCATAGATTAATTTACAATATTTTTAGTAATCTTCAAGGGCTTCAAAAAACAATTCACTTTGTGTGATCTTTGAAGGCATCAAAGATAAAGTCATGATATTTTCAGTTATCTTTGAAGACTTCATAGATAGACATGTCAAATTTTCCTAATTTCAAAGATTTCAGAATTTATGCATTTCATAGAAGGATAATTCCCATGGTGTAATTATATTGTTAGTATCTATTTTCTCATAAAATAATTAGAGAGGAGTATATCATTGAATATATAGATTTTAGTGGCTTAAAATGAAATTCCATGTGGATGCATGGCTAGGATTGATATAATGCCTAGATATCCAAAACATCTTAGGGAAAGGGGTATTGCAAAATGTGATGACACACAAAATGATTACTTAGAGATTCAATATTAATAAAGGAGTGAAAGTCTCAATTAACAAGAGTAACAAACCATGTCTAATAAGGATAAGATTGAAAACTAAGAAAATATGACAACTAAAAGAATAAAATAAGTTTCCAATCAACTAGAATGTTAAAAACTTTTAGAAAATCCAATCTAATTGGATAAAATGACTCACCTTTGGATTTTTGAAGCAATGGTTGAATAGAACAATGCCGCCACCACCCATGACACCCATTCAAAATGCAATTCGAACCTACCAAAAATGTAAAGCTTGTAGAAAATCCAATGCAAATGGATATTGGGTCCACCCTTGAACCTCATTTGAAGCTCAATTTTACAAGGAATAAAAGAAATTATACATAGCCCAATTCTATCCCATTATACCTACATAATCAAAATACAAATTAAAAAAAAACATTAAGATCAAGATTCAAGGATATGGAAGTCAAATCACAAAAAAAAAATTTATAATAAAACCTGACACTATAATCTTCTCCAATTTGGATATGTATCTACCAAAGGATTCAGTCCACAACATAGCTTTTTTGCTTTATAAACTATTATCCAAACCAAAACTACTCTCATAAGGAAGATAGGGCTCAACCTTTTAGATCAAAAATTGCATGGAAATGTATGTGAAATTTTTGATCCTATAACCCACTCCAATTTCCTGATCAATTTTTTTTTTGTTCTCTCTCATAAGATTTGGCAGACATTTGTTGGTTTTGTGTCTGGATGAACTAATTTTAGAAGTTTACATTACAATATTTGTGAAATTATCCTTCCAAAATTGAGAAGGAATTCCATTTATAGGAGAGATTCTTGGGTGAATCTATCCACTTCTTTATAGTAGCTATCTTTATCTAAAGGAATCTAGAAACAAAGAAAACTTGAGGAAATATCACCCTTGTACAAATGGCTTTATGTCTTTAATATGTTGATTTGATATTACAAAAAGCTAAGTTATCAGTTTGGCACTCATAGTCTTTGGATCTAGGTCTGATATAAAGGTTATTTTAGATCCAGTTTGATATAGTAATGCCTATGGGTTAAACCCAACAAACTCAAACTGAACTGAGTTGGCCCCTCTCTAGAAGAATTCCTTTATATATCATCTTAAAATGAAAGGATGTTGTTTTGTTTGCCTAGGAAATCTTCTTTAACTCTTTGCTCATCTTTTTGTATAGACTAAGGCATTCTTCCTTGGCTAGGCAGGAGCTAATAAAGCCCTACTATATTCAGTTGTCTACTGTCAGGGAGTCTTCCCCAAATCAGGCCTTTTTGTGTTGTGTCATCCAATTATTTTCATTTTCATTTTTTTTGTTTTTATATTTCAATATTTGCAAATGGAATATATATAGACATGATGCAACATAAAGTACTGCAAGAAAGATCTTGGTGGGCATCAATATAGTAGGTTGTCAAATAGTGTTTGATAGGTTGTGATGTGTGCTAGAGAGTTAGAAAGTGCTTAAAACACTTTATGCCCTCTTGAACTTCTCAATAGAACCAAGAGCAGTTTTTTCAGAATTGGACCATTGAACATAGGTAAATACAATGGAAGTTTGTATGAACCAATTATAATTATATTTAGGATTATGAAATAGACAAAAGATGGTTGTGGTCATCATTTCTTAACCTTGTTATTAGAGTAGCAATAGTAGAGTTTTGTATCTTCCACTCACCATCAAGCTTTTAACTATCCAAGGGCAAATAGGCAAGAGAATCCATTGATAAGAAATTGAAAGAGATCATTCAAAAGCCTTGTAGCATGGAAGGAGTAGATTATGAAGACTTCTAGCAATTCTATTGGTTTACCAAATGACATACGTTGTTACTATCAGACATACTTTTCTTCAGTGGATGAGAAGTATAAATCCTTAGGACATATCCTAAAGTTGGATCTCATCCACTAGATACAATATGGATGAGAAAATAGAGTCAGCTTCCCTTAGTAATGGAAATCCTCTCATCACTTTCCCATATGCCCCTTGATTTTTGTTTTCAAAGTGTTTCTTCTTAATAATTAGTAGGTAATTTTTCATGTTTTGATGGGAATTGTGCCATTTAACTAATAGTTCCCACATGGAGTGCCTGCCAAACTGCATGCAGGCTTTTTATTTTCATCTTTTGAAGTTTTACCTATATGGGTGCATGTGTAGTTTTTAATGTGCATGAGAGTCCCTCATACAAGACCTCAAGGGGATCATTTTTAAGTTTTTCGAGTTAGTAACTTTGAACTTTTGATCCTCTTTCTTCTCCTTATTATGTGACCATCTTAGTCCATCAGCTTGTATGTTTGTCTAGGTCACAAAAGCCTCGGGCTTATCATAAAAATAGTATTCTAAATCTTAGATGAGGATTTTTTGTAATGATTTCTATTTTTCAATAAAGTCTTTAATTATAGAAAAAGATTGCACCTCTTAAAGATTGTGTTATTGACATTGTATTCAAATAATAGGAAATGTTCTCATAATAGTTTTTGATGCCAATGTTGTAATGTCATAAACTTGGAACATAAATTGATAACCAAGTTGATAAGCTGTAATCCAACGCCTACTTTCTTGGCTTCATCTAGCCCAACCCAATGCTATATGCTATGGTCAATCAATGTCAAATTATTGATGAATGACTTACCTTCTCTTATTTCACTGATTTAAATCTAGACTCTCCTTATGAATTAGAGTTCAAGGATGAAGTAACAATTTGGATAAAAGGAAGGGTTCAAACATACGAGAAGATAATATATGCAGACAAGTTCATGGATCTCTCACATAACAACCTCTCAGGCAATATTCCTCCAGCATTGGGAGTCCTCCAAGGTTTAATTTCTCTCAACTTCTCAAATAATCAGCTATGTGGTTCAATTCCTGAATCCTTGGCAAACATGGCTCATTTAGAGTCTCTAGATCTTTCAAAAAACAAGTTGTTAGGAAAAATTCCTTTTGAATTTTCAAATCTAACCTTCCTTGAAGTATTGAATCTTTCAAACAACATGTTGTCAAGATTAATACCATAGGGAAAACAATTCACAATGTTTGAGGCTTCCTCCTTTCTAGGAAACCCCGACCTTCATGGGTTTCCTCTTGAAAATATGACACTGGGTTGTGGTTCAAGTTGCAAAGAGCATCAAGTAGAGTGGAATAAGACTATAGTTGGTAGTAGAAAAGATATAATGGAGATTCAATTGTGGGTAGTGGGATTGGGATTAAGTTATGGAGTTGGATTTGGTATTGTGATTGCAATGTTGTGCTTCAATAGTAGTTATAAACTAATATAAGAGTAGTTATGCATATAATTTCATACATCTACATTGTAATTTTTTTTTATCCATGGTTAGAACACTAGCTATAGTTTCTTAGTTTAGGAATTGAAGCATTATATAAACATGTACAATGTAAATAATATTGACAGTTTTTTGCAATAAAGCTTTATGCAATTGTTGCTTCACTCATGGTGTGAGAATGCTTATATCTATGTCATTCAATTTTTTTCCACATCTTGTTCAAAACATATAATGCAATCTCATCTATGAAGAGTATTAAAAGCTGAGGATTTGGAGTGACTCGTATGCAATTCATTTTTTGTCATTTCATTATATGGTTCGAACAAGTGTGGAAAAAAATCAGATTTTTATTATGAATTTTTTGTTCACCAATCTATGTTAAACTAATCAGCAAGGTCACTTTCCTAATACTTTATGAACTGGATGCTATTCACAAGGTTAGTTTCCTAATACTCACTATAGTACTTGCTATTCATTTGAGATAGACACGATTCATTAGTTTGTATGTATTCTCTTTGGATTTTGTTAAAGAAGATAGTTGAATGCTATATGAACTAAAAGTTTTGTGGTGTCAACAAGCTTGTGCATCTCTTGAGCCAAATTGCCAGCCCCGGTGATATTTGTTGTTGTCCAAAAGTAGCACCATACTAGACTATTTGCAAACAACCATGCAGATAGGCATTCTATAAATAGAGTTGGGAACATCTTGCCAAGTCTTCAGTACATAATAAAGCAACTAAATTTCATAAAAAAAAATTTTGATAATTGATTTTTTTAAATATTTCCCATAAAAAATTACTTATTACATCTCATCTTTTTTCTACACAGGAGCTTGTAGTTTTGAAGAATCTGATAGTGAAGAATTTGAAGAAGATATTGTAGCAAAGGTATATTTGGTGTTCTTTTTAAAGTGAAAATGTGATTGGAAATTTTGTATATTTTCATATTTCACTTGTAGAAAGGTCAAATTGTAAATAGAGGTGAAGTTGTATAGATTTAAGTTTCTTCTTCATTATTTATAATGCTCTCGATTCCTCCTTTGTAGTTGTTCAAAATACTTGTTTATTTTCACCTTTCTAAATACCCTTTACCAGGTTCTTCAAGATTCCAAAATGTCTTGGGCTGACCCTACTCCAGCATGTCCTAAATCCTTTTTATATGTTTCTTCCTCTTATTACTCCATCTGCAGGTTGCAAACAAATCATCCTTCTTCCACCAACGAGTCATTCCATTCAAGAAAGACCATGTCTAACGATATCAATGCAATAAAAAATAGGGAGAAAATTGCTAGACTGTGGTCTAACTTAAAAAGAAAAGGTGATGGAAAATGTTATTGTCCTTTCAAAATGTGTAAGGGCTTAAAGACTCAAAGATATCTAATCACAATAGTTGAGCAACATTGTAGGCAACATGGTCACATTGAAGGGGGAAATGAGTATTGCCCATTGGTATGTATTTTAATAGTTTATAAATTACATAAGACATGATTTGATGATGACATCATGGTCATGGTTAATATAAGGTCATCATTTTCATATAGTTCAACATCCTTGAGTTTCATGTTATGGACCATGATAGTTTGAAGAATGTAAATTTCCAAACAAGGGAACATGGAGGTGTGAATATTGAAGTAGAAGGTAATGATACCATGGAAGAAGACTAGGATGATGAAGACCATGATGATCAAGATGATGATGATGATGATGATGATGTAGAGCTTGATGTACCTTTACTTGAGAAGGCACACTAGTCCCTATATGAAGGCTCCAAAACAACTCTTCTTGCCATTGTATTACTATTGGTGAACCTGGAGGTTATGAATGGTTTATCCAACGTAGCAATGACATGTATGTTAAGGTATGCCATCTTCTTTCATTATTTTACTTGTAGTTCCCTTACAATTAACATTGGGTTCATGTAGCAATCAATATTCTTTAAACTAAGAAATTATATTTTTGGTCATAGGTTGATAGGTGAGTGTTTGTTACCACCATCAAACATTCTACCTCGCTCATATTGAGAATTATCTGCCTTTATGAAAGATATTGGAATGGAGTATCAAATAATATATGCATGTCTGAATGATCATATTATATATCATAAACAGCATGAATTTGCAACACAATGCGCTACTTCCCATATCAGTAGATATCAATCAGATCAATTAACAAAAAAGGTGCCTCACAAGGTTCTTTAGCATATTCCCATTATTCCATGTCTGCAACAATTATTCAAGTGCAATATCTTGGCACAATTTATGGATTACCATGCATGCAATAGAACTCAAGATGAAATTATGTGAATGCTTGCAGATGGTTCAACATTTAAGGAAATAGAGGGAAAATGGCCACACTTTAAAGAAGAACCTCATAATCTCAAGCTTTCATTAGTAGCAGACAGTGTCAATCCTTATGGAGAGATGAGATCTACTTACTTAGTGTGGCCTATTTTCGTTATCAACAATAACATACCTCCTTGGTTGTCCATAAAGAGAGAGCACATAATGCTGGCATTGATTGTTCCAGGTATTTTTTGATTTAGTGGTCATCTAAATTAATTTATTATTACTAATCCATCAAATGGTCAAAATAATTATGTAATGTTTTTGCTCATTCAACTAGGTAAGTACCAAGTTAAAGATATCAATGTATATATTAAACCCCTTATTGATGAGTTGGTGGTTTTATGGAATGGACTTACTATGTATGACATTTGTAGACCAATAGGACAAAGATAATTTCAATTTCATGCAATGCTTGTATGGACAATACATGATGTCCCTAGGCTAACACATTTTTGTGGTATGTTCTCTTCTTGACACCTCTTTTTTGGTATGTCAAAGTTAACACATTTAATCCAATTATACATGATCTTGTAGGTCTTTAGATAAAGGGTAAATTTGCATGTCTAGTTTGTGGTCCAAAGACGAAATCTCATCATTCAAAATTTTTAAGAAAGCAAGTGTTTGATGAGAATAGATACTTTCTGCACATAAATCATAAGTACCAAATTACTGAAAAACATCTTTTCAATGGTCTAGAAGAGACTACGTCAAAGCCACAGAGAATGACACCTCACCTATGGAAGTTGGCATACAATAAAATAAATTGTCAAGGTAATGTCATTCCATTTGATGGTTTTTGTTTCAAATTTATATTTTGATATTGTGTTTTGTTTATTGATGATGTGATTGATGCTTGTGAAGGTCGTCAAGACATCAATGAACAACTTCCAAAAGGACTAAAAATTTATCCTACACAATTTACTAGTTTTCAATACTATGAGCAACTCCCAATTGTGCATTTGTTTGATCCTATGCATATTGGAAAGAATGTAGCAAAGACATTATGGAAAATCTTTGATGGAAGGTGTGACAAAGATCAAATTGTCAAAACTTGTAGTGACATTAAAGAATCCAACCATGCAATAAAAAATGGCATTCAATCAAATAAAAATGGAGACTAGATTGATACAAGTTCCCTTAGTTGGTTATTGTCAAAGCAATAGAGCAATGCTATAAAAGAAGTCATTAAAAAAAATGATTTCCCACAGGATTTTCTATGAACATAAACAATGTCGTATCAAATAACAGTGAATTTGGGCCAGGGTTGAAAACACATGATTGACATACATTTATTAAGGTAATTTATGTTATTTTCTATTCACTATATATTTATATACTACATGTAGCTTCAATTGCATTCTTTTATAAAATATTGACAAGATCATTTTACAAATATTGCAGTATGTTCTACCTCTATCTCTCCAATGCCACTTTTCCAACAATGTCAAATAGGTTATATATGATCTTTGAAAATACATGAGGTGGTTGTTATCTAAAGAAATCAATAAAGAAGATATAAAATATTGGAAGATAAAAATTCCTCTTCTGATGTGTGAAATACAAAAGTTTCTACCTCCAAGTTTTTTTCAATGCATAAGAACACTACCTCATACATCAAATTGAGGAGATTGAATTGTGTGAACTTGTACCAACTAGGTCAATGTGGATGGTTGAGAGGCACTTGAAATTTTTGAAAAGCTTGGTTTGAAAAGGAGCACATCTTAAGGATTTTATGGTGGAGGGATACATGGTATACCAGACCATGGTATACATTAGTGAATATCTTCCTAAGTTTGGAGCAAAGATCCATGTAGATTGTATTTGGGATCCCAACTCAATTAACAAATTTGAAGGGGAGTACTTATGGGCAAAGGTAGATCGAGAAAAGTGAGAGGTAAATCTAAGATTTTATTTTAGTTAATTAATTCTTATAAATCTTCAATATAAGTTATTTTTAATTGGTGTATTTTTTGAAATAGGTGGACGAGAGTGGGATGCAATACATTTGTATATTGCAAACAATCTTGATTGGATGATAGAATGGATTGAATGATGGAAAAAAAATGGTTGCTCATTAACATGGGAAGATGTTTCTTCATTGGTTACAAAAGCTCTTCGTAATGGGGATTCCAATGTTATGCTGATGGTAGTTGATCTAGTAAAGGGTTTAAGAGGTGGAGAGGTATGTAGAAATTTATTAATGATAATAACTCAATGTATGTTTCGTATCAACTCACGATGCAAATAATTTACACACACTTCAAAAATTGTAGGTCAAGCACCACAAAGCTATGTACTATCATGGCCACAAATTTTGCATAAAAAGGTTGGATGACACAAAGAAAATTTGTGATTCTAGGATAACTATAGTTTTCGAGGTCACCAATATATCATCTAAAAATGACATACATCCTCAACCATCTCAAAATCAATACTATGGCATCTTGGATGATATAATTGGGTGTGAATTTAACACCTTCAAAGTATTTCTATTCATTTTCAAATGGTACAAGTTACAACTAAATCAAAATGATCCAGATAGAATGGTTATTCAACATGATAATGGATTTACAATGATCAATACAAAGTCATTTGAGGCAGTTGGAGATGAGCCCTATGTTCTTCCAAGACAATGTGAGCAAGTGTTTTACTTAGAAGTTCCACATAAACAGGGTTGGTCATTTTTTGTTAGACATGATCCAAGAGGAAGGTTGATAAAGTATAATGTTATGGAAGAAGAAGATAATGAAGATGACGAAGAAGCAGATGATGGTGATGATGATGATGATGATGGTGGTGGTGATGATAATGATGATGATGGTGATGATGATGATGATGGTGATGGTGATGATGGTGATGATTATGGTGATGATGGCAATGATGATGGCTTTGATGGCGATGATGATGGCAATGATGATGGTGATGATGGTGATGATGATGATGATGATGATGAAGAATAAGATAATCAATGACTACAAACATTGTCACCACTTCTATTGATGATCTTGCATTTCATATATAAGGTAAATTTGTTCATGTTTACATTGTTGCATATTGTTCATGTTGTCTTCTAAGTTATTTGTAGCATACATGTATGATGTAATTTTTAGCTAACTTAAGATAAATGATTAACATATGCAAGAAATTTGATTATATAATTATTGTGTTCGTTTCTAATGATTACAACATATGTTATTTATAGTTACCAATGTTTATGTTGTGTTTGATTATGACCCTTTTTTCAAACAGTTAATTGACTATAGGTACATCATCACCCCTTCTGTTGACGATCTTGCATTCCATATATAAGGGAAATTTGTTCATGTTTGCGATGTTGCCTATTGTTCGTGTTGTCTTCTAAGTTATTTGTAGCAAACATGTATCATGTAATTTTTAGCTAACTTAAGGTAAATGATTAACATATTCAAGAAATTTGATTACATATTTATTATGTTCATTTCTAATCATTGCAAAATATGTTATTTATAATTACCAATGTTTATATTGTGTCTGATTGTCACCCTTTTTGCAAACAGTCAATTGACTATAGGAAATTTGATCCATTTGGCATGGATTGTGCACAGTGACATGGATCAGTAGGTATAAGTCAATAAATAGACATAATTTTCTTATATTCTTCTTGTTTATCATTGAGCACATATGTATAAATAGACATATTATATAATCATATAATGTATATATAGACAAAGAAGGTCCATATAGAAATATAATTGTATAATCACTTTCAACTTAATACATTTTATATTTGTCAGTTTCACTTTCCATTTGATGGATTGTAGGACCCACCAAATAGGTACTTGTTAGATCTATCTACATCGAATGAGGGAAATGACGAACTGGTAGATGAAAGCTCTACATGTAGTACAACTAAAATAGGGAGATCAACTAGAGGTCAAAAGAATAGAAAAAAAATTGATAAACGCATGCAATTTTTTCTTGCTAATGGGGGGTCATGTTCTTATGATGATGAGACCAAAAGTGACATCAAGGTGCCCTTTCGGTACTCACACATTGAGAAAGAATGGGTACCAAATGAGCTACCTCCAATTAACATAGATTTTTGTGTTAATGAGAGGATATATCGCATTGCTACATCCTCATTACATGGTTTGGGCCTATTTTCCATGGATGGGATAAAGGTATGTTACAACAAAGTTGCCGAATTGTTCAAGTATGTCGGTCCATGTTAGAATTACAATGATTGGATGCAGATTGTTTGATATAAAAAAATAATGCATAGGTATGGAGTATCAGCTAATTATATACAATAGAAAGAAAATGATCAAAGTAAAAGATTTGCTATGTACATTGATGGGAGACCAAAAGAAATAGGTAATATTGCAAGTTTTATAAATAGTACATGACCTTCTTCAACTAGTAAGCAACCCAATTGCATATTTGAGGTGCGTGAGGGGAATGAAGTTTTTTTTTGTGCAATAAAATCAATAAGTGGAGGGGAAGAATTGCTAATAGATTACCATTTAAATTGCATAGATACAAAGTTATTATCATGAAGGCTATAAGTACTATTTACCATTTTGTTAATAAGTTTTTTTTAGTTGTCTATTGCTTTCAGTTAGCTGAATTTTTTATGTTTAATCTTCGTGACAGGATGATATGGATCTGATAGATGATAGAGGTCACAAAGATGCTACTCCCACCCCTTCTTTTGTGAGTGTAAACCTTTTTGAAATTGTATAAATTAGATAGTTGAAAAATGTTATATTATTATGTTATTTTATTTATGGTGTAAGTACTATTTGCCATTTTGTTAATAAGTTTTTTTTGTTGTCTATTGCTTTCAATTAGCTGAATTTTTTATGTTTAATCTTTGTGGTAGGATGATATGGATCTGATAGATGATAGAGGTCACTAAGATGCAACTTCCACCCCTTCTTCAGTGAGGGTAAACCTTTTTGAAATTGTACAAATTAGATAGTTGAAAAATCTTATATTATTACGTTATTTTATTCACAATTTTTTAGTTTTTATGATAGTTTTACTAATATTCCTCTCACAATTTTATGTTTAGGATAAGGGTAAAGTAGCATCAGTAAGTACCAAGCCACTAGCTACACCTTCTGATGAGGATATTACTGAAACTCCCAATTTCATTAAAATGTTGAAGAAATTTTAAAAAAAAATTAATTTAGAAGCAATGAAAATTTTGGATGAGGCAAATATGGAATCCAAGGAGATGATGAAGAGGCTATCAGATTTGAGAGCACAAGGTCATCATTATAGTAAGCTCCAATGAATATTTAGTTATAACAAAAGTTCAATAAAGATTTATATTTTATAATCTTTTATGTTGTGAACTAAAATATGTAATATGTGCAAAAAAACTTTATTGATGCAATTTTTTTAAAGAGTTTTAAGAAACTTTAACTACTAAATTCTTGTTATATAGGAATTTTTGGCAACTGATCCACAACTTGGTCAAGGACAATGCGGTGAGACCAGCAGTAGTAGAGCTCTGACTGCCACTAGTAAAATAATATTTTAGTTGACAAGTTAGAAGGAATTTTTTATTTTGAACATTCAAAACTTTTTAACTCTTACTTTTATTATTTTAGAATGTCTTTGCTAACAATGTATTTTTCAAGTCATCCAGTGTAGGAGACTCCTAAGAGGTTGATGGATGCTCGTATGAGATTGTCAACTGCAATGTCAGCAACAAGGGGATGTCTAGCTGGTAAATCCTTGTTTTACTATATTTGGTTTTTTGTTAATTATGAGTTGATAATATGTACTTTAATCTTGGGTGCATCACATAGTGTATTGTTTTTTTTGTGGTAGGAGATGCACCATCTGGTATGCCACCAAATGCAGATCATAGTGCATGTATTGGTGATAATTCACCGTCATTTCTTGGAGCTACCCGTATTTCTAGCATGGGAGCTATGCATACATCATTGTTGATTGACGATAATGAATTGATTCCTTTGAAATGTCTTAAGATTCTAGGTACTTTAAATAATTATTTTTTATATTGTAATAATTATTTGATTCTACAACACTGAAATAGATCACTAAAAAGATGAAATGTATCTCATTTTATGTATTTTTTATTCACTATGAAAAGTATTCTTCACATGATTCATTTTAATGGTTCTTACTATTAATTATCCCATGACATTTTTTTGCAGGAAATGATACATTTTATAGGAGGCTTTATGACCTCACACTGTGAAGATTCGGGTGCACCATACGTAAAAGGTGGAATATCATAACTGAACTAATTTTATCCCACTTATTTTTTCATATCATTAATTGGTGCAACATTTTTCCTTTAATTTGCATCTTTTCTTATACTAACTCTATCTAACAATTTTGTATTTTTTTCTTAGAAGGTGGAACTACCAAGATAAAAACTTAAAAGATGAGCTCATCAAAGATATAGAGCATGAGTTTGGTAGTAATATTTTTGATCATAAGAAATTGTTACAAAAATCTTCCAGACATCTTAAGGTTGTGAGGGACACATAAAGAAAGAGCCTCATCCTAAACTCGAAGTACGAGCATCCTTCATTTGTTTTAGTGAGGGACTGGAATGAATTCATTTTGGATGTACAGGAGAAAGGGGAACGTCCAAAAGAAAGTACACCAACAAATCCAAAAAGGTATGCAATAGTATTAACTACTAGTACATTAATGAGAAAATTTAGGGTTCAACTTCAGTATCAACAATTTCAACTAGCTCAATTTAATCTATATATTGATGAAAGGAATGTAATTCATATGTTGATACAATTGCTTATAAATCTTAATCTCAATCTAGGCATAAATCCTACATAAGATATAATTGACACAACTACTTATAAATCCTAAATTCATATGCTGACACAATTTCTTATAAATTTCAATCTCAATGTTGGCACAACTATATATATCTCAATCTGGGCATAAATCCTACATAAGATATAAATAGTGCGCTTATAACTTCACATATAGCTATATTATGTGTTGAAAATATAGTAATTCTCAACTACATGTACCATAGTTGTATGTGTTAGCAGTATAGGTGATAAATCATATTTAGTAATTGTAATGCCAAGTAAATTTTTTTTGAAAAACTTTGTAAGAATTTCACTAATGGTGAGTCTCCTAAAAGTAATAAGCATCACATTTAATGCTAGAAACACAAGTTAATGACAACAATCACATTCCTATCTTTGAGGACTAACAACAACCCTTGTAGATTTATATTTATTGGTATTGTGGAGAGATGATCTAGCCTACACTAGGTAAGACAAACTATTTGAGATTTAATTTGGATGACATGATGTACACTACCTATAGACCATGGCTAGGCATAGAGCCATAAGATGATGTCTTCTCCTAGCTAGGAGTTGTTTGGATGAAAAATTACATGCTTCATTTTTAATCCCATTTCAAAATTTGATAAATCAAACCCCATAAATGCTTGTGTAATTGAATGTACCTTTAAAGCCCTTAAGGTGTTCAATGTTTATGACACCTTTCATTCAGTTTGCCTAAATGTTCCATGATGATAAATTGTCATTCTGAGTTATCTAACAAAGTCTTATTTTGAACCAATACTAAATATCCTTTCTACCCCAATTAGTATGCAGAATCCAATCAAGAACCTATTACTTTATGCAAATTTGCCACATCTTTTGAAATCCTTTAGCCCCTTCTCAATTTCTTGCTTAGGGCATGCCTTTTAAACCTTAGGCAAGTATGAAATAATGTTTTGTTAAATATGTTCTATGTTTAAGGTAATAACAGTTTACGTGGTTTTAAATCTAAAAGAGTTTCATTTCAAACTTACCATGCAAGTCTCAGTGATCGTTGATCTTGTTTAGATCGACAGACCCTGCATTCTCGCATTTTCAAGATGCGAGGCTGTTACAAAATACAGGGAAGCATGAAGAGGGCACATAGCACAATTCGATTATGTGGGTCCGAAATAATTCAAAAGTTGATTCACCGTTGATCTTGGATAGATCAACAGATGTCACTTGCCTGCAAGATGAAGATGAGCATGGTTTAAACAAAGTGGGCAAGCGCCCTAAGTGACATCTATCCTTTGTGAAGACACAAGGGTATTCGTATGAATGAAGAGGAGAAGTTATGAAAATCGTCAATTTGTGAGAGATCAACGGATGAAGCATACCTGCATTTTCAAGATGCAGAACAAATAAACATTGTAGCAATACCACCTTGCAATGCATGGCATAGTGGGACCAAGCATGGAAGTGACAATGTCATGGGTGTGGAAGTTTTGAATGCCACAGTTAGGTTTGTCAGAGAACGTGCATTAAAAGGTGATTTCTCATTGGTTAGGATCATTTTAGTGGGCCACCAAATATAGAAATCTTGAATCACCATCAATTTAAGCTAGCACAAGGGGTAGCATTTGCCCATATTGTTTAATCTCAATATGTTTTTAATAATGTGGGTAAACAGGTTGTGGACATGTATCACAATTGACCAAGTCATGCCATTTTGAAATGCCATGTGTTTTGTGATAAAGGAATAGTGCAATGGTTATTAAAGCGTGCTAGCCCACTTTATCAACATGCAGGGAGATTAAGGAAAGTGGGAATGCATCGTAAAGACACGTGTCCCCAGTGATATCAAGTCCTACCTTATGAGCTTACATAGATCTTTCTCAGCCATTGATCTTAGTCAATTTAATGGTCGGTGCATTTCAACTTTATGAAGATTCTCACAAGATAAGTAATGTAGGAATGCACAAGCCTGACACATGGGATAGGCTCAGGTCATTGATTCAATTCAGATCTATGACTCTTGCACATTTGCATTTCTTAGAAGAAAGAAGTTTCAACTAAAAGAGGAATTGCACACATCGCTAATTATGATTGGGTTATTTTGGACCAAGCTTGTCTAGTGGATTTTGAAGTCATCATGTTCACAGCTTCAACTTGTAAGATCTTCAAGATCAAAGATGCATATTTTACTATTGAAGGTGGTGTCATTTTGCACATTAATGAGATTTGAAAACCTTCGCATGTGAAAGTGAAGAACAGAATGTAACAGGTAAGATTTTCCCAATTTCAACCTGTGCAAGTAGAAATTCATGAGTCACCTCTGAATAGAAACAACTACTGCTAGGATTGATATAAATTTGGCACGAGTGTTAAGTAGTTGGCTCAAGGATAAAGTGTAGAGTTACAAAGATAAAAAGAAAAGGCTTTAGGTAAGTTTGTATACCATGGTCCCTGCAATTTTAGTCTTGTGTGATTTATTCAAAAGATGATTCTAAAGATTTCACTAAATCTGAGGGTGTGGATAGCAAAAGGATTACTTGTTAAGAGTAATTGGTTCTAGAGCATTGATAGTTTGAAAAATGATTTATTTATTTTCAAAGGATGGTTTGGAAAAGGAAAATGGTTAGCTTCATATGCCTATGTATGGCTTTTTGATAGAGGAAAGCTAGTTATTAAGTGTCATAGTCTATTCACTAGGGTGGTAAGAAGGACAAGGAACAGACTTGGTAAGCTAACAACCTATTCAACAGTAACATCATCTTTCAAAAAAAATTTCAAAACATCATAGTTTGATGCCAAGTGTTGGTGTTTTATTTTGATGTTACCAGTACTAAAACTACTAGGCGACAAAAGGCTTAGTACCTAGATATCAGTACATACACAACCTAAAGAATAGCCAATTCTCATAATCACTTGCATATGCAAAGTATTAGGACCCAACTTCAATAAAACCTTAGACAGTTTTCTACTCTTTTGGCTCTGTAAAACCAGGGTGGGTGCACTCGAGGATGGTTCAAAGATGGAATAATTGTATGAGAATTATTTTTAGTTTCATTTTGATTCTCATCTCTAAATCCTTAAACATATAGGTAAATAAAAGATAAACACATCCCTTGAATAGATATGGCCAAGAAATCTTCTATAGCTCTGTAGATGTTTCCAACAACAATGGCTAAATGAAGCTAAAACAATCTAGGCAGGCAAGTGCTGGCCAACTTTGAAAATCTTACAGGAAAGATAAATGAAAATTGATTTTATGATGTATTTTGAAAAAGCTAGTTATAATATACTTCTCTTTTGGCTGAAATACTCACGATCAGTGCCTAATCCATTGGGAATTCAGAGTCAAGTAAATTCTTAGATCTAATTTGTTGCCTTGCAATGAATTTTCATCAGCAATTCTTACCAGAATTTATCATTCAAAAATCCTTATTAACACCCAAGCAACCTCATCACATTCATCAAAGCCTTTACTTAATCCATTGAATTAACAACAATAACAAATGGATGTACAGTCTTACTAAATTGCAATCAATTGCATAAGCTTTTACTCACACAACATCAAGGTAGCTCAGTATTAAAAGGGAGACAAAATTCAGAGAAGAACAGATATGGGGACAGTTCATAACTTGTATTCATTTCCTTTGAAAATGATATATCCTTTACAAAAGACCCAGAAAAACCTTCAGAGAAGAAGCATAGTTCTTTT
This sequence comes from Cupressus sempervirens, assembly GCA_028749045.1. Taxonomy (NCBI): domain Eukaryota; kingdom Viridiplantae; phylum Streptophyta; class Pinopsida; order Cupressales; family Cupressaceae; genus Cupressus; species Cupressus sempervirens. The sequence goes on from CM053792.1 coordinate 142,387,082, forward strand.
TACATTCATCCATATCTCAGAAATTTTGACAGAAAAAGCATACTATAAATTTCTTTCCAAAAATGTTTGGACCAAAAAAGAACTAAGCACAACACTTAGTGAAAACCAAATTCGAACCCATCTTTAGCCTTGGGATCTCACTTAAATAATGTGAGATGCAACAAGCTTCAGGCTACAGTAGGTGACAGGTGTCCTTCTTTTGAAAAACAAAAAACAAGAATAACAGAAAGGTTGATTACAACAGCACTTCTTGGCGGGTCCCTTTCTGTTATGCTTCTTGGTTGTTATGATCTGTTCCCGCAATCATTCCTCATCTTCAGAGTACATATCCATAAGGTCTGCAAGTGATGTATCATCTTCTGTTACATGCAAAATCACTTTAACCTGGGGATTTTCTATGTCATCATTGCTGACTACAAGAGTAACTATTACTCTTACATCTTCCTCGTCATCTTCTCCTGACATCTGTTCACTAAACTGATCTTTCCATCTGTTGAAAGTATCATCATCTGGCCAATCAAAACTTAGGGTTTCTCTTTGTATCTTTATTAAAGAATTGGCATTTTCTTCTAATTCATCAAATTCTTTTCTTATATCAGCATAATACAATTGTATCTTTACCAGCTCTTCATTTGTCTTTGCCCAAAACCAACAGCCAGTCTCACTGATGATGTTTGTTATTCTGTTATCAAATAATTCATCCATTTCCTTTTTCCATTTGTCCTTTTCCTTTACTGTATCAACAGTTTCTAAGGCACAAGGAAATAGGGTGAATTTTTTAGCAAGATATCTTGAAAAATAGAGTGTCAATTTCCTCTGTAAAGAATATCTTTTATTTTCAAAATTATCTAATTGATTTAATAAATCAAAAATTCTTTCAACCTGATGATAAGGCATTTGAACTGCAGAGATACAAACAATTGTAACATCATTATTCCTCTGTCTCCACTTCTATGCAAGAGAGTCTAGTCCATTTTTTCCTTTATTTAACTCATCTATGAGGGTTACAATCCTGGTCAGCTGGTCATAAAAATTTGACCATTGTATTTTATCCCTCAAGTATGTCACACCCTGCTTCCATTTCTCTTCCTGCTGATTTCTAAATTCTATCTGCCACTCATGTAATTTGGTTTTTTCTGCTTCAAACTCCTCTGTAGTATAGAATTGGGGTCTTTCAGGGGTGTCAAGTATCTCAATAATAGGGTTTAATCCCACAGATGACTGTGGGGGATATGCAATTCTCAATGTACTGGATTCTCCCACTTTTCTCTTTCCAAGTACCTTTTCCAGTTGAGATATCCTATTTTCTAACTCAATTCTCCTCTTCACCTCTTGATTATAGGCTTCCACCACTACTTCATATTTATTATGCATACCCATCATTTCCCTCTCTTCTCTTTCCGCACTAGCCAGGGAAAATTTAGAATAATCCACATTCATGTGGGCTGCCTGTACATTTGAAGTGTCAGCAACTCTTCTTACAATGATACTCCCTGTCAATCCTGAGTCATCAGGCTGTGATGAAGTAACTCTGGATCCTCTTCTCAGGGACCACATAACAAGGGCAGCTTGATCATTGATGAATGCTGTACCCAAGAATTCCTCTTTATTCAGATCCTGGAGTCCTAAATTATTTGAAACAGAATTAAAAACTAATGCGTCATCAATGTCCCAATTGGGCAATAATAAAACATTAGCATTTTTTACCATCTGTCTTCCCTCATCAGGGGTTATATTTTGGAACTCTTGAACCATTTGTTCCTTTATTAGATTTTGAATGGAGGTCTCATCCATTTCTGGATGTTCTGCTCTCATATTATTGCACCTTTGCTCAAAAATGTGCATGTTTACTCTCCACGCAAACTGATGGAAAGCCCTAGATCTTACAAAATTGTTATCAGACAAAAAATGCTGACTGGCTTGTTCCAAAATAGGGTCCAATTCCCTTCCTCTGAAATCTGCTGTAGTTAATTCAAAACTTGGTACAGGGGTTTCTTGAGGGTTCCCTTCATCAATCTCTGCTTGTGTAACAAAAATTTCTCCTTGTGACCCCATTTGTTCAAATTGCTCATTGGTGAGTTGTTCTTCCTCAACTCTTATTGGGGTTTGAGAAGGTGAGCCACTTTCATTAGGGGATTCTTCCTCCCTTATTATTCTTCTTCTTTTGGGGGAAGGTTCAGGGGGTCTTTCTTCTAGGATAGTGCTAGAAGATCCAACAATCTATTTTTCTTTATGCACAACGGGCATCTGCTGTCGGACAATAGTATATCCTGTTTTCTTCCGTACCACCAGTGGACCTATTCCAATGTTGGGAGTGAAACCCAATTTTCTCATAATTTCTCTGGCTTTATCTGGAAAAGAATTAATAAAATTCTGTTTCTTCTCATTCATTACCTCCATTATCTCAGAGAAATTACTCATAAGCTTATGTACTTTATCTGCATTGTTTGCAGCATTACTAAGAGGACTGAAATTTTTATCAAAACAATTAATGAATTCCAAAACTTTTGAATAGACTCTCCATTTTTCTTTCTTTATTTCTTGCTCATGGAGAGAATATTCATTTCTTATTACATCTTCTGGAAAATAGAATTCATGCTGAACTGGACGCAGCTTGATTCTCAATCTAAGGGCAGAGTTAAAGAAACCTTCTGTATCACAAAAACGAGAGTGAGACACTGCCATTTTGTATTGATCCAAAAATTTATGGAGAAAGGCCCACCCTTCTTTAGTTATCACAAATTGGTGGGCTATAGTACAAGTAGGAAAAATTGATCCTGTCCCCCTTTTGTGCAAAAAGGCCTCCTCCACTCCTCCCAACTGCCACAAAAATTCAGCTATCCCTACCTTCAAGGGTACTTGATAGGGTAACACATGGGGTGTTCCTTTGAAACCATAGACCCTGATGACCGTTGAGACTGAATATGGGATAATATCTCCCCAATTATGTGAAACTTTTAGATTGTGGGTTTTGTCGATAGGCCTGATAAGGTGCATTAATGCCTTAGGGATTCTGGGATTGTCACTCAATAAGAGGCACCTTAGTTTGGAGGCAAAGTGCATATCAAATCTAACGAAGCTAGCATTTTCTGCTTCCCAGGTCATGTCTGCACTCCATAATTGGACTGGTAGTGCTTCCCCTTCTTGTTCTCTATTTAAAACCATTTCTTTACCAAAATAAGTGGCCCCTTTAAAAAGAAACATATGCATCAGTAAGGAATACTGACCCCAAACCTTTTCCACCTTGCCCTATGCAATCCCCACCAATCCATGATGGATCTCATTTGCCAAGTAAGATGCAAAATCAAAAATTATTTCCACACCAAAAGAAGAGATTTGGGGGATCATATACATGAAGCTCACCGGAATAAAATCTTCTTCGCCCTCTCCGAAGACTCTGCACAGGGTCCTATAAATCTCGACTGCCCTGGCATTAAAACATGATTTCTTGAAGGGCTCTTTAGAAGATGATGTTATGGTTGGGAGGCCTCCAATTCGGCCTATGTGGGCTTTCAGTGCACCCTGTCTAACTACATCCCTCTTGGATATATATTCTTTTTCTAAATCTATCAGATTAATGGGCACATGATACATGGTGAGGGGTCCCAGACTGAATACCTTCCTAATCTCCTCGGGACTGATGGTAACTAAAGCCTCACCATCTATTCTCCTCACTACCTTAGTGGCTTGGTCATAGTTTTTTGCTATGGCTTCAAGCAAGTCAAAATCCATAAACACGCTGGGAACAACAAGCTTCCCAAGATCAAAATTCCAAATGTTGGCATGAGGGGCATATAACTTTCTCTCTACAAACCATTTCTTGAATAAACTCAAACCAGTTTGAGCAGTTTGAGCATCCCGGACCCAATTACCCTTATCATACAATCCATCAGCTACCCTAAGCCGAGGATTGAGTGAGGTTAACCTCTTAACTTGCACCATTTCTACAGTGGACTCAGGAAGTAACTCAAGCAAATCATCATGCACATTTCTATCCAGGTAGTTTACTACTCCTGTAAATCCCTTCTTAGGAGGCATCTTGGGCTATCCTCTTTAAAACTTAAAAGCTCACAAAGATGATGGCAGTTTTACTTACTTGAATTCTGTCTCAATTCTCCTCTGTATTCCTGCAAAATTTCAGCGAACAGATAACTTGACAATTTCTTATCAACCTTGGCACGCTTTTCTTTCAGTAATAGCTTCTGCACAAGAATGGCTTCAAATCTTTTCTCGCGTGAAATGAAACTGATGCAATCTCTCTGTATTATACTCTCTTTTTTCTCATGGACGAAGCTTTCTTGTCTAATTAATACAGAGAGTGGCACTACATTTTTTATTTAAAACTGCGCCGTTGATCTTCAAAGATCCTACGATCATGTGGTACAAAGAGAACAACTAGGAGTTATACTTGCCATGTCAGTTATATTACCCAATGAGAGCTTGCCACGTACATAATTCTTTCTTTTGATGGTGCTTACCTTTAAACCCACTGACGACGGAGAACACGTGTCAGCATGTCGCTACTTCGTTATGCATAAAGAACTAGCACCTTGCCATGACGAGGCGGCGACAACCATTGATCGGACCAAGAAATGATCGAACGATACGCTACAGGACTTCTTAAGAAAGAAGGCGGTGGGCCCATCTCGCTATGTCATTGTAATTATCTTCCTTGCAACTCTTCATAACGAGATAGCGAGCTCCGTTGATTCACTTCAAGCTGACGTTCCAGATTTCTTGTACATTTAGTCAGGTAGGCATTAATGAGAATCGAATCTCTGCATAGCTAGCACATGTCAAATTTTATCAGTCACCTGTCATTACACGTCATCATAGATCTTGCCGATCTTTTACCATTTTACGGGGCCTCGCTAACTCGCTAACGGTGAAGCACCTCAATTTTCCGATAGCAAGGTAGCGAGCTTCGGCACTTTAAAGGATTCCGTGCCAGAAAAAGCAAGGGGGTACTCGGTAATTACTTCTGTTAATTAAAACTGATTCTGACAACAGTATTTATGACAGGTCATGCCACCTGGTGTAATTATGACACAAGCAAGATGCAATGTCATCATTTTCAGATTTTCACGTGGCCTCGCTACTTCGCTAACGGTGAAGTGCCTGAATTTTCCGATAGTGAGGTGGCGGAACTTCCAGAAAAATCAACATTCCGGCTCTGATGTCAGATATTCTAGTGGGTCCTTTTCCCCCTTTTTATGGTGAATTGCTAAGTGTACCTGCACAATAAAGCAATTAAATAGCAAATCTCCGATCGCCGCACGTTCACTTCATGGTCCCACCGCTTAAAAACTCAACACTCGCTATCTCGCTATACTTAATGAGCATGCAACTTTCAATAGCGAGATAACGCCAGCGGTAGATCTAATCGGATCTGACAGTTAGGACAAACAGTAAGAAAGGTAACCCGGGAGAAAGGAAAAGGAATACGGAAGCATATTCGCTTCTTTTGAATTTTGAAAATTTTCGTGCCCGACCATTTATAAATAGGGATGAATGTAAGGCTTACATGGCGAATATTTCTTATACATGGTTTATCCAAAACCTTATACTTCACTTAGACATAGAACATCTGACTTTTCTATGGTTTAACTGAAAATTTTTTACTGCAAAAAAAGTCAGACCAACAGTGGCTCTGTCTGGGGATGATAGACTACTTGAGTCTATGCAAGGATTCAGGATCTATGGGAGAGCAGACCACACATCCGGGAAATGACAACATCTTCAGAGAGCACAAAGCAACACACAAAAACAAAAACTCAGACTGCAGAAGGATTTACAGAAAATAGGACGCCAGGAAAACCTAAAACTAATGTTCATGGAAGAAACTAAGTATTTTTTCAAGAAAAATACCTCTTCAAGAACTGTCCATGAACTGGCAATTCAAGAATATTATCAAATACATCTTTGAATATTTAGGAATCTTCACCCCAAGTATTCTCAATGAGATATGGGCCTAACCAAATGGGGTCAAATTTGCCATGTTTTCCTTTATCTTCAATTCTGGCGTTCCACATTAAGACTAGGTCTCCATTTTCAAATTTTCTGTTTACAGTTCTTTTATCATAGAGTGTTTTGACTTGTAACTGCAATTTTTGATTTCTTAGAGATGCTTCTCTTCTGGCTTCGGTCAATCCTACCAGTTCATTCATTCTTTCTTTCATTTCATCAGTAATATCTTCATCATATGACTGGATGTAATTGTATAATCCCATCAAATTGTTCTGGGGCATTCTAGCTTGAATTCCATACACTAAATCAAATGGAGCCACCCCAATTGCCTTCTTTACAGTTACTCTGTCAGCCCATATTGCCAACTGTAACTTGGAATCCCATGCCCTTTTATTATCGTCCAAGGTTCTCTTAATGATTTTCAACAGGCTTTTATTTGTGGACTCAGCTTGTCCATTCCCTTGTGGATGATATGGGGCAGACGTTGTTCTTGTCATTCTATATTTATCACAAAAATTTATGAATTTCTCAGACCTAAAACACATAGCATTATCTGTGACAACTTTCTGTGGACATCCAAATCTGGAAATGATATTATTCAATAAGAAATTATTTACTACTTTACTCGTTGCATTTCTGGTAGGGATAGCCTCTACCCATTTTGTAAAGTAGTCAGTACCAACCAGAATCCAGGAATAGCCAGTACTGGACTTAGGAAAAATTTCTCCTATGATGTCCAGACCCCATTGTTGAAAAGGTGCTTTAGTGTCAACTGGCTTCAGTGGAGTATTTCCTGAGAATTTTAGCTTCCCAGCAAATCTCTGACAAGGATCACATTTTTTAACCATAATTTGATCATCTTTGAACAAAGTGGGCCACCAGAAACCAGCTCTCATTATCCTATGCGCAGTAGTTTTGGCCATGTAATGTCCTCCACATACTCCAGCATGCATTTCTTTCAAAATCTCTTTTGCCCTTTCTCTGTCAACACATTTCAACAGAACTCCTTCAAAGTTTCTCCACCATAAGTTATTTTGAACAATTACATACCTGATGGCTTGCAATTTAATATTCCTTTTTTCATTATCAGGCAGATGCGGAGGAACTTCCATGTGTTGCAAATAATGTATAACATTAATGTACCAGTCACACTAGTCCATGTCGCATAAATCCGTTCTGAAATCATCATTTACTAGGTTTATCTGATTAGCTTCCAGGTTAGTTTCGGCCATAAGTTTGGCCAAACCTTGACCTCTGACTAACTTAGTTATCTGCATATCAATGTTGAATTCTTGGATTCTATTGATCCATCTGCATCTCCTTCCTGACACTTCCTGCTGAGAGAAAATATCTTTAACTGCAGCACTAGGTACAAAGGCAATAATAGTAGCACCTACCAAATAACTTCTGAATGCTTTTACAGCCTTTACCAAAGCATATGCTTGTTTTTCATTTATTTCATACTTCAGTTCAGCATGCTGCAGGGATTTGCTAAAAAAGGCAATAGGCTGTTCATACCCTTCTTGGTTTTTCTGTAATAAAAGTGCAGCCACAGTATGGAATGATGCAAAAGAAAATATATGCATGGGTTTTGTATAATCTGGGGTCTTCAACACTGGAGCATTTTTTATCGCAGTCTTTATATCCTGGAATGCCTGTGAAGGTTCACCATTCCAATCTATAACAGCTCCTTTCTTGAGCATTTTTGAAATGGGTCTACTGATTTCAGCGAAATTTGTAACAAACCTCCTCAAAAAATTAACCTGGCCAAAAAAGGACTGTATACCTTTCGCGTTTTTAGGTTTAGGGACTTTATCAATAGCTATTACCCTTTCTGGGTCTATTTTTACCCCATCCTTGGACACAATGTGTCCTAATAACTTTCCTTCTGTGACCCCAAATGAGCATTTCTTTGGGTTTAGGGATACCCCATATTCCAGGGCTTTTATAAAAATTTTGTTCAAGTGTTTGCAGTGATCTTCAGCCTTATTAGAATACGCTGTAAGATCATCCTGGTACACAACCATAAATTTGTCAATATATTCATGAAATGCTACATCCATGGCTCTTTGGAAAGTAGCTCTTGCATTAATCAAGCCAAAAGGCATCCTCACATACACATACGTTCCCCAAGGGGTTGTGAAGGCTGTTTTGAACTGTTCACTTTCTTTTACCAGAACTTGATTATATCCAGAAAAGCCATCCATCATTGACATCAATTCAGAGCCGGTCACTTGTTGCAACATGGCTTCCATATTAGGTAAGCCATAATTATCTTTTAGGGATGCAATGTTTAGATTCCTAAAATCCACACAAAGCCTAATATCTCCATTCTTTTTTCTTACAGGAACAAGGTTTGAAACCCAAGTGGAATGTCTAATTGGTTTGATTATTCCACCATCTCTCAGTTTTGTCAGTTCTTCCTGCATTTTTGGGGCAAGGGTGGGATTGATTGGCCTCTGCTTTTGCCTAAAGGGTTTTACATTTCCTTTCAATGGTATGACATGCTGGAAAAGGTCCTCCCTATAAGCTTTAAGGTCATCATATGACCAAGCAAAAACATGCCTGTACTTTCTAAGTAGGTCAATCAATGCTTTTCTGATTTGAACTGGCAGATCTTGGCCGATGTAAACTTTTTTAGGGATTTCATTCATTCCCAAATTCACTTCCTCTAGCTCCTGCGGTTTGGGGTCCTTTATTTTCGATCTTACTCTGTCTTGGTTATCAAAAATGTTCTCCAAGACTACCAACCCCTTAGGCATCTTTTTTTTTTTTAATTGCATGATTTCTTGACCAAAAATGGTTTCCTTCCCATTTATGGTTTCAATCAGTCCGTTGCAGTCCATCTCCTGCCCATGGTATTTGTCTTCATTTAGCAAAAAATTTGTGATATCTTTGTCATCTTCAAACACCTACCAATTGTCAATGTTGTCAGGTACAGAAGGTCTGTTTTGAATCTCAATCTGGGAGATTCTTGCAAATGATATTTCTTTTGGTTTGATAGCTACATTGGCCAGAAGATCAGCCATTTTATTCTGGGTTCTATCTCTCCATGAGATCTCAAATGCATCAAAGAATTCTATTTGATCCCAGACCGCGTTTCTATATTGTTTTAATCTCCTATTTTTTGAGGAGTATGTTCCTTTAATCTGAGAGATGATCAATTTAGAATCCCCTATGACACACAATTTCTTAATTTTGTGATGTGTGGCCACTTTGAGACCTAGCAGCAATGCTTCATATTCAGCAATGTTATTTGTGCAAGCAAACTTCAAGGTGAATGAATACCTGAAGGTGTTATTTTCAGGGGACACAAAGACAACACCTGCCCCTGCACCCTCTTTAGAACTAGCCCCATCAAAGAACATTGTCCACAACTTTGGTGAATTCATGCAACATTCAACCTCATTTTCAATGATATCAGGTAAGTTTTCCACTTCCTGAATAATTAATTCAGCCCTGAAAGCATTAATCCCCGTGTCTAGGAAACAGGTGGTATCTTTGTCAATTTCTTCACCTAAGATATGGTTAACCCTTGGTTCCCTATTTACCCTGATAGCTTTGTCCCCTATATGGAAAGTGGCATAAGTAAGGTCACATTGTAGGCTTCCCCCCATGGTGGCACTCCATTTTCTGGAAAGTAGCATCCCATAATGTGGGGGTATATCCACTACAAGGACAGACATGGTTAATTCTACCTCAGGAAATGCAGCCAGTTTGAATGGTAAGGCATTTATAGTACCTATTACTGGGACCTCTCTAGCATCCATCCCTCGGCATCTACCTTGCTTAGTATCCACCTTCAATCCTAGGGCTTCCATTACTTTAAAAGGCATTATAGTGTTGGAAGCTCCAGAATCTATCATACAATTTTTCAAGGTTTTCCCTTTTATGATTAAACTAAGGAAAAAAGGATCAATATCTTGTATGAACGCAACTGATGAATCATCTAAGAACATCTGAGGAATCTGGGATATAATACCATTGTCCTCTATTATTAATGGGGTCTGTTGGGCTACAGCTTGATTATCAATACTATTGTTGTTTGCTATTCCACCCAACCATGAAAAAGCCTTATTTTTATGCTCTTCTATTCTAAAGAGCTCAGACAAGGGTACTTTCACAGTAATTTGAGATAACATGGCAATCATATCAACAGGTTCAACCATAGTAGGTTTTACAATAGTACCTGGAATCGGAGTCTTTTGAGTAGTGGGTATCACTTTTAGCTTGACAACATCCGGTTTTGATTTCTCTGGTTGGACTACGGTCTTTGTTGCTTCAACTTTCTGAAATTGAACCTTCTTTTTTGGTTCCCATTTCTGACCCTTGTTCTCCTTGATCTTAGACACATCTATACTGACTTTCTTGTATTGATCATCTGTCTTATGAGTAGTGTCTTTGATGAACATACTAGATGGCCTTCCTGCCTCATTATTTATTACTCTATTTCTCAAATTGTAATTACTGTGGACTTGTGAAATCATTTCGGCTGTAATTCTATCAATTTCCTCCTTGGAGGGGATTCTTAGGTTTGTGAAACCTACTTCAGAAAATGTATTGCATACCTTATCTGTATCATTCTTCTCATCATCTGAAAATATTTGCTAATGATGTAACTGGTAGGCAATTCTCTGGCTGGTAACATCATTCTCAGGTTCTTCTGAATCAGAATCTATCAAGTCATCAGATGTATTCGCCATATTGCAGCTTATATCATCATGGTTTTTTTCTTCTGTTTCTTCTTCTGCTTGCGCTCCTTGAGCTTGGGCGAATGACTGGGCAACAGCACAATAATCAGCAGAATGAGGTGACTGGCATATAATACACCAAGGCAAATCATCATTCATATTTATAGTATTCCTTTGCAGGGGATCTGGGGTACTCTTATCTTTCATATTTTGGATCTGGTTAGGAACTGGTTTACCATCTTTCCATTGGGTGGTGTAAGGGTAATTCTGCATCCTAGGCTGTCTATTGAAATTGCTGTTATTCACAAGGGCTCTCTCAGTAACATTTGTCTTATTGAAATTAGTGGGATTCATTTTCTTAAGCATTTCTAAAACATGGCCTATAGTAGGTTCTTCAGGCCTTTTTCCTATGGGAGTTTTGTCACTTCCCTTTTATTATTATTCTTAGGGTTGAAAAGCTTAGGATCATCCCTCCTCCCTAATTTGCCAGAGGCCTTTCTATTATTTTCTATATTCACTGCAACTCTATAGGCATCTCTCAGAGTTTTAGGATCCTTATCTCTCAGTTGGTAGGCCATCTTGCTATCAAAGGCATTGAAGTAGGTTGTAAGACAGACATCTTCATTTAACCACATAAATTGAAATAGTTTGTACATCCCTTTCTGAAATCTCACATTGAAATCAAATGTGGATTCATTTGGATTCTTCTTGATATTGTTGAACTCATTCAACATGAATCCTGGATTGGTATTGTCCCCATATTGTTCATTGAACAATTTCTCCAAATCACTCCATGAAGTAATACTATCATCAGGCAACCTCCTGAACCAATCCCTTGCATCCTCTATGAGTGAATGAACAAATAATTTCATCACCATATCCTCATGTTCAACTTCATAATCATTGAGCATGTCAATGAAAATTCTCAAATGTTCTTCACCAGTGACAGCATTATTTCTAGAAAACTTCACCACTTTATCCCTTAAATCAAAAGATATGGGATGGGGGGCACCAGGAATACCGGAAAATGATATTTGTCTATATTTTTTGAGGTATAGAGGTTTCTTCTGGAAACCAGGAGCATTAGAGGTACTAGCTGCATTAGCTTGAGTTAGGAGAGCAGCTTCGGATAGCTGTGGTGGGACAAATGGGACTTGAGTGCCAATATTGGAAGATGAGGTAGGAGCAGGTTAGGGTGCTTTCTGAGTCAGGATTATGGGAGCATTAACTGGTGCAGGATTTGTAGGTGGGATAGACAAACTAGGCCATGAATTCAATGCAGAATTAGACTTTATGAATTAGATTTTCCTTCTGGTTTCTGCGGCCTGAGCTTCATTTTCAACCTTCTCAAGTTCTTTTGCAAGGTCTTCCTTCTCCTTTCGAGCCTTCTCTAGTTCTAGATCTAATTTTGATATGGAGGGTTGTATAGGTTTGCTCGGTATAGCTTGAGGCTCATTTATTTGGATTCCTACAGCCTTGCCTTTCCCTTTATCTGGAATTGTTCTAGTGGGCTCTATTGGATTAACTTGAATGGGTTTATAAGCTTGAACTTGAGCAATAATTGGTTCTTGTCTTTGATTTAGGAGTTTTTCCTGTTGTTGAACTTTAGCTCTTAGGTTATCAATATTTCCAAAGACGTCCTGATGGAGAGTGGGAATATTCTCTTCTAATTTTTTATTTTGCTCTTTCAAAGTAGCCATCCTTCTTAGCAGAGTATCTCTTTCTATTATTGCATCCAAAGTGGCTCGCTCCCTTTCCTTTTCAAGATGGATGCGCTTAGCTTCTTCCTCAGCAATCCATTTCTTCAAAAATCCTATTTCAGATTGCACTTCTTTAGAATCAGCAGAGGTTTCCTCGGAATCAGCAGGATCATCTAGATCTATAAGGTTCGGTTCCATATATGGGGCTACTCTGGGATTAAAAAGGTTATCAGATGAACTCCTGAATCTTAGCCTACAATTTATATCTGCTACAGGCCCTGGTCTGGGTGAAGCAATTCCCATAGTAGATACATCTTTATCTTGAAAAACTCTCTGATCTGGTAATGGGGTACTGAAAATACCTCCTAAAAGTCTTGTATTTTCGGATTCAGAACTAAGCGAAGATGATTCTCTTGCTATTATCGGTTGATAATGGGAATTTACAGAGGCATTACCTCTAGGCTTCCAATTAGGATTTGGATCTATTCTTTTCTTATTTTGGTTCTTCCTACCACCTTGGGGTAAATCAGTATACATTGATACATCAGGATTGGCTCTCATGTAAGCCCTTGTGTTTTTTCTCTTGTCAGCCATATTCTTCTTTTGTTACAATAAGCACTAGCTTCAAAACCTTGACTGAGTTGCCACCCTTTTTCGAAAAAATATAATAACACTCCTTACTGACAGAAAGAAAACAATACACGAGTGGGAACAAAAATACGGCACAAAGAGATCAATCACTGATGTTGTAAGACTGCAACTCTTGCTTGTTAGATAAGACACTCGGATAAGCTGGATGTGTCAGTGCATAGCAATGGTACTTGGGTTTATATCTTCTTTAGATTCTCAAGTTTTGACACTAAAGATTCCCCAGCAGAGTCGCCATTTTGTTGGTGTTTTATTTTGATGTTACCAGTACTAAAACTACTAGGCGACAAAATGCTTAGTACCTAGATATCAGTACATACACAACCTAAAGAATAGCCAATTCTCATTATCACTTGCATATGCAAAGTATTAGGACCCAACTTCAATAAAACCTTAGACGGTTTTCTACTCTTTTGGCTCTGTAAAACCAGGGTGGGTGCACCTGGGGATGGTTCAAAGATGGAATAATTGTATGAGAATTATTCTTAGTTTCATTTTGATTCTCATCTCTAAATCCTTAAACATATAGGTAAATAACAGATAAACACATCCCTTGAACAGATATGGCCAAGAAATCTTCTATAGCTCTGTAGCTGTTTCCAACAACAATGGCTAAATGAAGCTAAAACAATCTAGGCAGGCAAGTGCTAGCCAACTTTGAAAATCTTACAGGAAAGATAAATGAAAATTGATTTTATGATGTATTTTGAAAAAGCTAGTTATAATATACTTCTCTTTTGGCTGAAATACTCTCGATCAGTGCCTAATCCATTGGGAATTCAGAGTCAAGTAAATTCTTAGATCTAATTTGTTGCCTTGCAACGAATTTTCATCAGCAATTCTTACCAGAATTTATCATTCAAAAATCCTTATTAACACCCAAGCAACCTCATCACATTCATCAAAGCCTTTACTTAATCCATTGAATTAACAGCAATAACAAATGGATGTACAGTCTTACTAAATTGCAATCAATTGCATAAGCTTTTACTCACACAACATCAAGGTAGCTCAGTATTAAAAAGGAGACAAAATTCAGAGAAGAACAGATATGGGGACAGTTCATAACTTGTATTCATTTCCTTTGAAAATGATATATCCTTTACAAAAGACCCAGAAAAACCTTCAGAGAAGAAGCACAGTTCTTTTTACATTCATCCATATCTCAAAAATTTTGACAGAAAAAGCATACTATAAATTTCTTTCCTAAAATGTTTGGACCAAAAAAGAACTAAGCACAACACTTAGTGAAAACCAAATTCGGACCCATCTTTAGCCTTGGGATCTCACTTAAATAATGTGAGATGCAACAAGCTTCAGGCTACAGTAGGTGACAGGTGTCCTTCTTTTGAAAAACAAAAAACAAGAATAACAGAAAGGTTGATTACAACAGCACTTCTTGGCGGGTCCCTTTCTGTTATGCTTCTTGGTTGTTATGATCTGTTCTCGCAATCATTCCTCATCTTCAGAGTACATATCCATAAGGTCTGCAAGTGATGTATCATCTTCTGTTACATGCAAAATCACTTTAACTTGGGGATTTTCTATGTCATCATTGCTGACTACAAGAGTAACTATTACTCTTACATCTTCCTCATCATCTTCTCCTGACATCTGTTCACTAAACTGATCTTTCCATCTGTTGAAAGTATCATCATCTGGCCAATCAAAACTTAGGGTTTCTCTTTGTATCTTTATTAAAGAATTGGCATTTTCTTCTAATTCATCAAATTCTTTTCTTATATCAGCATAATACAATTGTATCTTTACCAGCTCTTCATTTGTCTTTGCCCAAAACCAACAGCCAGTCTCACTGATGATGTTTGTTATTCTGTTATCAAATAATTCATCCATTTCCTTTTTCCATTTGTCCTTTTCCTTTACTGTATCAACAGTTTCTAAGGCACAAGGAAATAGGGTGAATTTTTTAGCAAGATATCTTGAAAAACAGAGTGTCAATTTCCTCTGTAAAGAATCTCTTTTATTTTCAAAATTATCTAATTGATTTAATAAATCAAAAATTCTTTCAACCTGATGATAAGGCATTTGAACTGCAGAGATACAAACAATTGTAACATCATTATTCCTCTGTCTCCACTTCTGTGCAAGAGAGTCTAGTCCATTCTTTCCTTTATTTAACTCATCTATGAGGGTTACAATCCTGGTCAGCTGGTCATAAAAATCTGACCATTGTATTTTATCCCTCAAGTATGTCACACCCTGCTTCCATTTCTCTTCCTGCTGATTTCTAAATTCTATCTGCCACTCATGTAATTTGGTTTTTTCTGCTTCAAACTCCTCTGCAGTATAGAATTGGGGTCTTTCAGGGGTGTCAGGTATCTCAATAATAGGGGTTAATCCCACAGATGACTGTGGGGGATATGCAATTCATAATGTACTGGATTCTCCCACTTTTCTCTTTCCAAGTACCTTTTCCAGTTGAGATATCCTGTTTTCTAACTCAATTCTCCTCTTCACCTCTTGATTATAGGCTTCCACCACTACTTCATATTTATTATGCATACCCATCATTTCACTCTCTTCCCTTTCCGCAGTAGCCAGGGCAAATTTAGAATAATCCACATTCATGTGGGCTGCCTGTACATTTGAAGTGTCAGCAACTCTTCTTACAATGATACTCCCTGTCAATCCTGAGTCATCAGGCTGTGATGAAGTAACTCTGGATCCTCTTCTCAGGGACCACATAACAAGGGCAGCTTGATCATTGATGAATGCTGTACCCAAGAATTCCTCTTTATTCAGATCCTGGAGTCCTAAATTATTTGAAACAGAATTAAAAACTAATGCGTCAGCAATGTCCCAATTGGGCAATAATAAAACATTAGCATTTTTTACCATCTGTCTTCCCTCATCAGGGGTTATATTTTGGAACTCTTGAACCATTTGTTCCTTTATTAGATTTTGAATGGAGGTCTCATCCATTTATGGATGTTCTGCTCTCATATTATTGCACCTTTGCTCAAAAATGTGCATGTTTACTCTCCACGCAAACTGATGGAAAGCCCTAGATCTTACAAAATTGTTATCAGACAAAAAATGCTGACTGGCTTGTTCCAAAACAGGGTCCAATTCCCTTCCTCTGAAATCTGCTGTAGTTAATTCAAAACTTGGTACAGGGGTTTCCTAAGGGTTCCCTTCATCAATCTCTGCTTGTGTAACAAAAATTTCTCCTTGTGACCCCATTTGTTCAAATTGCTCATTGGTGAGTTGTTCTTCCTCAACTCTTATTGGGGTTTGAGAAGGTGAGCCACTTTCATCAGGGGATTCTTCCTCCCTTATTATTCTTCTTCTTTTGGGGGAAGGTTCAGGGGGTCTTTCTTCTAGGACAGTGCTGGAAGATCCAACAATCTGTTTTTCTTTATGCACAACGGGCATCTGCTGTCGGACAATAGTATATCCTGTTTTCTTCCGTACCACCAGTGGACCTATTCCAATGTTGGGAGTGAAACCCAATTTTCTCATAATTTCTCTGGCTTTATCTGGAAAAGAATTAATAAAATGCTGTTTCTTCTCATTCATTACCTCCATTATCTCAGAGAAATTACTCATAAGCTTATGTACTTTATCTGCATTGTTTGCAGCATTACTAAGAGGACTGAAATTTTTATCAAAACAATTAATGAATTCCAAAACTTTTGAATAGACTCTCCATTTTTCTTTCTTTATTTCTTGCTCATGGAGAGAATATTCATTTCTTATTACATCTTCTGGAAAATAGAATTCATGCTGAACTGGACGCAGCTTGATTCTCAATCTAAGGGCAGAGTTAAAGAAACCTTCTGTATCACAAAAACGAGAGTGAGACACTGCCATTTTGTATTGATCCAAAAATTTATGGAGAAAGGCCCACCCTTCTTTAGTTATCACAAATTGGTGGGCTATAGTACAAGTAGGAAAAATTGATCCTGTCCCCCTTTTGTGCAAAAAGGCCTCCTCCACTCCTCCCAACTGCCACAAAAATTTAGCTATCCCTACCTTCAAGGGTACCTGATAGGGTAACACATGGGGTGTTCCTTTGAAACCATAGACCCTGATGACCGTTGAGACTGAATATGGGATAATATCTCCCCAATTATGTGAAACTTTTAGATTGTGGGTTTTGTCCATAGGCCTGATAAGGTGCATTAATGCCTTAGGGATTCTGGGATTGTCACTCAATAAGAGGCACCTTAGTTTGGAGGCAAAGTGCCTATCAAATCTAACGAAGCTAGCATTTTCTGCTTCCCAGGTCATGTCTGCACTCCATAATTGGACTGGTAGTACTTCCGCTTCTTGTTCTCTATTTAAAACCATTTCTTTACCAAAATAAGTGGCCCCTTTAAAAAGAAACATATGCATCAGTAAGGAATACTGACCCCAAACCTTTTCCACCTTGCCCTGTGCAATCCCCACCAATCCATGATGGATCTCATTTGCCAAGTAAGATGCAAAATCAAAAATTATTTCCACACCAAAAGAAGAGATTTGGGTGATCATATACATGAAGCTCACCGGAATAAAATCTTCTTCGCCCTCTCCGAAGACTCTGCACAGGGTCCTATATATCTCGACTACCCTGGCATTAAAACATCATTTCTTGAAGGGCTCTTTAGAAGATGATGTTATGGTTGGGAGGCCTCCAATTCGGCCTATGTGGGCTTTCAGTGCACCCTGTCTAACTACATCCCTCTTGGATATATATTCTTTTTCTAAATCTATCAGATTAATGGGCACATGATACATGGTGAGGGGTCCCAGACTGAATACCTTCCTAATCTCCTCGGGACTGATGGTAACTAAAGCCTCACCATCTATTCTCCTCACTACCTTAGTGTCTTGGTCATAGTTTTTTGCTATGGCTTCAAGCAGGTCAAAATCCATAAACACGCTGGGAACAACAAGCTTCCCAAGATCAAAATTCCAAATGTTGGCATGAGGGGCATATAACTTTCTCTCTACAAACCATTTCTTGAATAAACTCAAACCAGTTTGAGCAGTTTGAGCATCTCGGACCCAATTACCCTTATCATACAATCCATCAGCTACCCTAAGCCAAGGATTGAGTGAGGTTAACCTCTTAACTTGCACCATTTCTACAGTGGACTCAGGAAGTAACTCAAGCAAATCATCATGCACATTTCTATCCAGGTAGTTTACTGCTCCTGTAAATCCCTTCATAGGAGGCATCTTGGGCTATCCTCTTTAAAACTTAAAAGCTCACAAAGATGATGGCAATTTTACTTACTTGAATTCTGTCTCAATTCTCCTCTGTATTCCTGCAAAATTTCAGCGAACAGATAACTTGACAATTTCTTATCAACCTTGGCACGCTTTTCTTTCAGTAATAGCTTCTGCACAAGAATGGCTTCAAATCTTTTCTCGCATGAAATGAAACTGATGCAATCTCTCTGTATTATAGTCTGTTTTTTCTCACGGATGAAGCTTTCTTGTCTAATTAATACAGAGAGTGGCACTACATTTTTTATTTAAAACTGCCCCGTTGATCTTCAAAGATCCTACGATCATGCGGTACAAAGAGAACAACTAGGAGTTATACTTGCCATGTCAGTTATATTACCCAATGAGAGCTTGCCACGTACATAATTCTTTCTTTTGATGGCGCTTACCTTTAAACCCACTGACGACGGAGAACACGTGTCAGCATGTCGCTACTTCGTTATGCATAAAGAACTAGCACCTTGCCATGACGAGGCGGCGACAACCGTTGATCGGACCAAGAAATGATCGAACGATACACTACAGGACTTCTTAAGAAAGAAGGCGGTGGGCCCATCTCACTATGTCGCTGTAATTATCTTCCTTGCAACTCTTCATAATGAGATAGCGAGCTCCGTTGATTCACTTCAAGCTGACGTTCCAGATTTCTTGTACATTTAGTCAGGTAGGCATTAATGAGAATCGGATCTCTGCATAGCTAGCACATGTCAAATTTTATCAGTCACCTGTCATTACACGTCATCATAGATCTTGCCGATCTTTTACCATTTTACGGGGCCTCGCTAACTCGCTAATGGTGAAGCACCTCAATTTTCCGATAGCGAGGTAGCGAGCTTCGGCACTTTAAAGGATTCCGTGCCGGAAAAAGCAAGGGGGTACTCGGTAATTACTTCTGTTAATTAAAACTGATTCTGACAATAGTATTTATGACAGGTCATGCCACCTGGTGTAATTATGACACAAGCAAGATGCAATGTCATCATTTTCAGATTTTCACGTGGCCTTGCTACTTCGCTAACGGTGAAGTGCCTAAATTTTCCGATAGTGAGGTGGCGGAACTTCCGGAAAATTCAACATTCCGGCTCTGATGTCAAATATTCTAGTGGGTCCTTTTCCCCCTTTTTATGGCGAATTGCTAAGTGTACCTGCACAATAAAGCAATTAAATAGCAAATCTCCGATCGCCACACGTTCACTTCATGGTCCCACTGCTTAAAAACTCGACACTCGCTATCTCGCTATACTTAATGAGCATGCAACTTTCAATAGCGAGATAACGCCAGTGGTAGATCTAATCGGATCTGACGGTTGGGACAAACAGTAAGAAAGGTAACCCGGGAGAAAGGAAAAGGAATACGGAAGCATATTCGCTTCTTTTGAATTTTGAAAATTTTCGCGCCCGACCATTTATAAATAGGGATGAATGTAAGGCTTACATGGCGAATATTTCTTATAGATGGTTTATCCAAAACCTTATACTTCACTTAGACATAGAACATATGACTTTTCTATGGTTTAACTGAAAATTTTTTACTGCAGAAAAAGTCAGACCAACACCAAGGTAGCAGAAATATTTAAGACCCTGTGCATAGTTTTGGAAGAGGGTGAAGAAGATTTTATAATCGTGGGTATAGTCTTTTTCATTTTTTGTGCACGCACCCCCTTTTTGTGTCAGTGGATGGAAAATTTTGGCAGGAAGTTGGTCAAGGAAGCAAACATGGCTAGGGATCAGAGGGTCCCTATTTTGTTATTTTTAAGAGCTCCATTGTTTTTTGGCTTCTGTACTGCATGCTAAGTAATGATTTTGTTATTTATGAAGCCTGGCATGATCAGTAAACAGTGGCAAGTAAAGATGATTCTCATTCAGTAGTCATATTGACAAAAACCATAGGCCTAGGTTGGTGCATATTTTTCAGAGTTGATTTTGTCATTGATGGGGCAGTCTTAGTAATTGCGCACACAACAAATAAGTGGTAGAGCCGAGTCAGCAAAAAGTTGTAACAGAAAGGAGCCTACAGGAGAATATTTGATCTACGTGATATTCTGTTAATCATTCTTCTTCTTTTTCTATTATAAACTTGTGTTATCTTTTGTAAGGGACACTTGTCAGTTCTCTACGCCTGAAGCTTGTTGCATCTCACAGTATTTAAGTGAGATCCTAGGGCTAGAGAGAGGGTTGTTGGTTGGCTTTAAATTTCTAGTTCTTGGAGCTCTACTCAGGTTGTGAAAGCCACACACCTAGCATATCTTGTCTGAACAGCATATGGATTTTATAGATAGTTCTGATATATTAGAGTGATCTTCCATTATGTTTTATGCATTACTAATGTACTTATTTCAAGGAGATAAATAAAATTTGTAGAAGGTTTTGAATTTCACTATAATTATGTCTCCTTTCTTGTTGATTTTGTAATTTTATATGTTCAAGAAGAAAGAGCTTGAACCTATTTGCAATTGTCTGATTGTATGTTTAAGGTTTGCTTGCCTTTGACTCAAGGAGTCATATAATTGCTTGTGGTTTCAAAAAAGGTTGCAGATTTATTAAGAAGGATGTGTGAAAATATGGGGTTATATTGGATATTGTTGTCTAATTCATAAGGTGAATAGACTGAACATGAATGTCTCAACATATGCCATATATTGATTGATGTTCAAGGATGCGTAATTCAAAAGTAATTCTGAAGTATAGGATTGCCCCAATGGATAAGGCATTGGTCATTTGTAGTATTGTTAATTTTTTGCTGCATATTGGACATGTTGTCTTTTCTCAATATAAATCAATCATTTTCCCTTCATGTTGAAGTGGGCATAATAGTTTAAACCCTCACTTAGTTAATGAATAATATATGTTTGCACCTAGCTATTTTAGAATCTGTGTTGTTTCATAAGCCACTAGGAGAAATAAGGGTTTAATCTACTTCATATTAGATTCAGTATATGCTTTGATAACTAGTACCATATAAAGAATCTATAGGTCCACTCGCCTAGGTTTTGCAGAGCCTAAAGTAGAAGAAGGGTCATGCCTTATAGTTGGCCCTATGTCTAAAATGATATGTTGATAATGGGAGTTAGCTGCCCCTCGACATGTCATATTCTCATGTGGATAATTGGAAATGGGTAATGTTTTCAAACACCAACAAAATGGCGACTCTACTGGGGAATGTATTGAATCAGATTTAAGACAAACCTTGAGAATTTGAAAAGAAGAGATCCAATACAGCAGGAGAAGTGCATTAAAAATTTTCAGCAGTAAGTTCTCTGATGTTCTTTCCAGTTTTCTTACTCCAAATCAGGCACCCTAGTAAGTTTTTATCCATTTGTAGTAGTATTTTGCAAGGCTGAATATAGATTGTGTTGCTAAGAGTGTTCATCTTCAGTCATTTCAACCTGTTGTTGTTTTCAAAATACTATTGTAATTTAGAGTCATAATTGGTGAACGATGTTTTCTCTCTTTTAAGTGTTTTTAAATTTTTGCAAAGTTTTACAAAGTTGACAATTCAGTTCAGATCTGTAGTGTTATGAATCATGTTTAAAATCTTTCTCAAAATAGTGAGTGGTGACTCTATCTAAAGGATCTCTGAACCATTGAAGATTGGTGATGTATAAATTGTTTTCAAGAATTTTCAGTGGAATCAAGTAGATCTGAAAGTTAGGTGAATTTGCAAGCAAGAAGAGAGATCTATTATAAGTTTCTGATTTATAAGTCTAGAAGTGTTGTTTGATTTTCTGTAAGGTTTGATCAGTGGTGTGAGGAATTCAGAACAACACCAACCCAACTAGCAGATCAATGGTTTCATGCAACAACACTAAAGGTATTCTCATTTTCATGTATTTCATTTTCATGAAAATTGTTTGTGGAAAGTGTATTCTCCATCCAGTGAAGTTTCAGCACTAAAAAAAAGTGAAAAATAGTTTTAAGTTTCACACATTTCACTAGATTTGTTTCAGTTGGTTGTTTTTAAAGTTTTTAAAATGTTTTTGAAGTGTTCATTTGGTAGAATTTTTTCAAGATATGCTGCAAGTTATGAATTTTTAAAATGTTTAATGGTGAGTGAGTCTTGAATTTGAAGAATGTCAAGATTCATTTCACCTAAGATGCAACTGGTTAGTGAAGTTCCTAGATCCATCTCTACCAAGCAGTATATGCCATTAAATTTGAATGGTATTCATGGTTTCCTGAATACTATTCCTTGTAACCTCATAAAGTATTTGCCTAAGTTTGGTGGAAACCATAAAATTTTAGCCAGTCATCATGTTCAGTTGTTTATTGACTTGCTTGGTGATTTTGAAATTGCTCATGAAGATGTTCAGATGAAGTTGTTTGTTCAGACTTTAGAAGATGATGCTAGGGACTAGTTTTCATTTTTACTAGCATGTTCAAGTTCATCCTGGGATAAGTTACTGTTAGCCTTCATGATGCAGTTCAAGAAAAGAATAAGCATCTCTAATTATTTTGATAAGTTTTTGAATATCCAAGTCAGGAATGGTGAGTTAGTTCCTGAATTTAATATCAGATTTTCTAAGGTTTTAAATGAAATTCCTGAAAGTTACAAACCAGATGATCAAATGTGTTTAGTTGTTTATCTAGGTGCATTTGATAGGAATATGAACTATCAGTTGAGAGATAAAGAACCCAAGACTTTTCATTAGGCATTCATGACAGTGATAGAGATTGAGAATAACATAAAATATGGCTTAACCCAGAGTCACTTCTCTATAAATATTTTCTGGCAAGACGAGATGCAAAGAAAAAATCAATTTCATATAGAATGTTTAATTTTAGATCAGCAAATAAGTACCCCTACTGTTGTAAATAGTGTTGTTGAAGATTCAGAAATAAAAATATGTGAACATGAAATCTCTTTCTTGAAAAGAGGAAATGATTCCATTCGTGCTGAATTGAATGCACATGTTTATGGTGTTACAACAGTGAATGAGAGAGTTGATTCACTTGATGAGTTATGCATGCAAGATATAAATTTGGTCATTCATTTTCCCATTGATGATTTGCATTGTGTTAAAAACATAATGAATCAGGAAGAGGAAAGGTATTTATCTCAGTATGGGAATGAAGAACCTAGAAGTGGTGCATCAAGTGATAAAGATGAAATTGCTGATCTAACATATTGTGAAGAAGCATCATGTGAAGACAATGGTGAGACTTGTTGCTCAATTCAAGAAGAGGATTGTGATAGTACATATGCATCTTCATATGAATCAGATGTAGACTGGGAAGAAGAAAGTAATGATGAAAGTGAGTACTCTTTTTCCAGTAAAGGTATGAATACTAATTCTAAATCTGAAAGTGAGTGTCCATTACAGAATTGTGTAAATTAGTTTGAGATTGAAAGTTATGAAGAAAATGTGTCTACACAATATGAAGAAAAAGAGATTATCTATAAGGACATATTACCTAATTGTGTAGAAAAATGTCTTGAAGATGCATATGGTGATGATCAGTATATGAGTGATCCTAAGATTAATGCATCAACACCTATTAGTCAGATAAATGATGATTTCTTTGCAAGACATTTGAATCACCTACATGAAGATAATGAAAGTAACTTTGATTTATATTCTGCATGCTTCTTTGATGGAGTTTATGGTGTGTCCTCTTGTGATAATTCTGTTTTTTCTTCTTCATATGCTAAAAGTGTCCATGAAAGTGATGTTAGAGATGGTTTTAAAGTTTTTACTAATCCATTATATGGTGAGGAGTTTGACATTGATCAGCACATCATTTGTCCTAATGTCTACAAAGGCGCTTTGCATGGAGTTATCAATCCTCTTTTTGAAGAACACGTGGAAGTTTTAGATTTAGAAGGGAATAAGTTTAATGATGATACTTTGTCTTACTGCTATAAGAGGTTAGACTATTCTTCTTCCAAATATGACAGTGAATATGATCATGATATTGCATCTAATTATGATAACAAGGTGTTTGATGAGACAGTTATTAAAAATCTGCCTATACCTTGCAATGATTTTTATGATGAATATTTTAATGTGGTGACTAATCCACTTGCTGATTTTAGAGAATGATTTGAAGATGTCAAATTAGTTTTAGATGTTGATATTGATGACATGTGTGAGTACAAATCAGATTATTAATTTGATTCCTTTCTAGTTATACAAGAGGATACACATTTTGAAGGTATGAGTGGTCTTTTTCCCCAAGTTGAATACGAAGCCTTCATATTCGAGAATGATAGCATGCATGAGCCATTAAATGAAGAGAGTTTTCAGTTTCAGTCTAAAATGTTTAAGCATGCTAATCAGTATTTTCATAATGAGCTAATGGTTAAAGATGAAGTAAGTTTTTATATGCATTATGAAAGTAGTAGTGATGATTTTTTTTTGCCAAGTGATTTGTTATATGATGATAATATGATTGGTGGAATTGATAGGAGAAGAAATTTTAGTTTACCTCATGAAAGCTCAGATGAGAATCATGTTTATGATAGAGGTAAACAATTTTGTTGAATTTCAGTGCCCTGAAGCCATTGTTTGTACATAGTAGTAGTAGTTGTTCCCTTGCTTTCAATAAGTTGTTCGAGAGAAGTTTTGATTTTTTGGAGTGGTCTGCTTCTCCCAGAGATCTAAAATCTTTCCATGCCCACAAGGGGCATGCATCCCTAGATAGAGCCACTATTGGGATGAAAAATTACATGCTTCATTTTTAATCCCATTTAAAATTTTGATAAATCAAGCCCCATAAATGCTTGTGTAATCGACTGTACCTTTAAAGCCCTTAAGGTGTTCAATGTTTATGACACCTTTCATTCAGTTTGCCTAAACGTTCCATGATGATAAATTGTCATTATGAGTTATCTGACAAAGTCTTATTTTGAACCAATCCTAAATCTACTTTCTACCCCAATTAATATGCAGAATCCAGTCAAGAACCTATTACTTTATACAAATTTGTCACATCTTTTGAAATCCTTTAGCCCCTTCTCAATTTCTTGCTTAGGGCATGCCTTTTAAACCTTAGGCAAGTATGAAATAATGTTTTGTTAAATCTATTTTAAGTTTAAGGTAATCATGGTTTACATGGTTTTAAATCTAAAAGAGTTTCATTTCAAACTTACCATGCAAGTCTCGATGATTATTGATCTTGTTCAGATCGACAGACCTTGCATTCCCGCATTTTCAAGATGCGAGGCCATTACAAAGTGTGAGGAAGCATGAAGAGGGCACATAGAATAGTTTGATTATGTGGGTCTGAAATAATTCAAAGGTTGATTTACTAGTTATCTTGGATAGATCAACGAATGTCACTTGTCCACAAGATGAAGATGAGCATGGTATAAACAAATCAGGCAAGTGCCCTAAGTAACATCTGTCCATTGTGAAGACACAAGGGTATTTGTACGAATGAAGAGGAAAAGTTTGAACATCATCAATCTGTGAGAGATCGACGAATGAAGCATACCCACATTTTCAAAATGTGCAATAGATAAACATTGTGGGAATGCCACCTTGCGATGTGTGGCACAGTGGGACCAAGTGTGGAAGTGACAATGTCATGGGCTCGAAAGTTTTGAATGTCGTAGTTAGGTTTGTCAGAGTGCATGCATTAAAAGCTGATTTCTCATTGGTCAGGATCATTTTAGTGGTCCGCCAAATATAGAAATCTTGAATTACCGTCGATTTAAGCTAGCATCAAGGGCTAGCATTTGCCCACATTGTTTAATCTCAATATGTTTTTAATAATGTGGGTAAATAGGTTGTGGACATGTACCACAATTGACCAAGTCATGCCATTTTGAAATGCCACATGTTTTTTGATTAAGGAATAGTGCAATGGTTATTAAAGAATTTTTCATCAACCATTGATCTTCTTTAGATCGACAAAGGGCATTGGCCCGCTTTATCAACATACAGGGAGTTTAAGGAAAGCGAGAATGTGTCGTAAAGATACATGTCCCTAGTGATATCAAGTCCTAACTTATGAGCTTACACAGATATTTTTGGACCATTGATCTTAGTCAAATTAATGGCCAATGCATTTTCGCTTTATGAAGATGCTCGCAAGATAAGTAATGCAGGAATGTGCAAGCCTGACACATGGGAGGGGCTTAGGTCATTGATTCAATTCAGATATATGGCTCTTGCACATTTGCATTTCTTAGAAGAAAGAAGTGCCAACCAAAAGAGGAATTGCACACATGGCTAATTATGACTGGGTTTTTTTGGACCAAGCTTGTCTAGTGGATTTTGAAGTGATCATGTTCATAGCTTCGACTTGTAAGATCTTCAAGATCGATGGCATATATTTTACTATTGAAGGTGGTGTCATTTTGCACATTAATGAGATTTGAAAACCTTTGTGTGTCAAATTGAAGAACAGAATGTAATAGGTAAGATTTTCCCAATTTCAACTTGTGCGAGTAGAAATTCACGAGTCACCTCTGAATAGAAATAATTACTGCTAGGATTGAGATAAATTTGGCATGAGTGTCAAGTAGTTGGCTCAAGGACAAAGTGCAGAGTTACAAAGATAAAAAGAAAAGGCTTCAGCTAAGTTTGTATATTGCAGTCTCTGCAATTTTAAGTCTTGTGTGATTTATTCAAAAGATGATTCTAAAGATTTCATGAAATCGAAGGGTGTGGATAGTGGAAGGATTTCTTGTTAAGAGTAATTGGTTCTGGAGCACTGATAGTTTGAAAAATGATTTATTTATTTTCAAAGGATGGTTCACAAAAGGAAAATCATTAGCTTCATATGCCTATGTATGGTTTTTTGATACAAGAAAGCTAGTAATCAGGTGTCATAGTCTAGTCACTAGGGTGGTAAGAAGGACAAGGAACAAACTTGGTAAGCTAACAACCTATTCAGCAATAACATCATCTTTCAAACAAATTTTCAAAACATCTTAGTTTGATGCTAGGGTAGCAGAAATATTTCAGACCCTGTGCATAGTTTTGGAAGAGGGTAAAGAAGATTTTATACCAGTGGGTATAGTGTTTTTGATTTTTTGTGCGCGCACCCCCTTTTTGTGTGAGTGGATGGAAATTTTTGGCAGGAAGTTAGTTAAGGAAGCAGACGTGGTTGGGGATCAAAGGATCCCTATTTTGTTATTTTTAATAGCCACATTATTTTTTGGCTTCTGTACTACATGCTAAGTAATGATTCTGTTAGTTTTGAAGTCTGGCATGATTAGTAAAGAGAGGGAAGTAAAAATGATTCTCATTCAGTAGTCATCTTGATAAAAACCACGGGCCTAGGTTGGTGCATATTTTTTAGAGTTAATTTTTTCATTGATGGGGCAGTCTTAGCAATTGCACACACAACAAATTAGTGTTAGAGCTGAGTCAACAAAAAGTTGTAACAAAAAGGAGCCTACAGGAGAATATTTGATCTATGTGATGTTCTGTTAATCGTTCTTCTTCTTTTTCTATTATAAACTTGTGTTATCTTTTGTAAGGGACACTTGTGAGTTCTCTCTGCCTGAAGCTTGCTGCATCTCATAGTATTTAAGTGAGATCCCAGGGCTAGAGAGAGGGTTGTTGGTTGGTTTTCAATTTCTAGTTCTTGGAGCTCTGCTTAGGTTGTGAAAGCCACACACCGAACATATCTTGTATGAATAGCATATGGATTTTATAGATAGTTTTGATACATTAGTGTGATCTTGCATCATGTTTTATGCATTCCTAATGTACTTATTTCAAGGAGATAAATACAATGTGTAGAAGGTTTTGAATTTCAATATAATTATGTCATCTTTCTTATTGAGTTTGTAATTTTATATGTTCAAGAAGAAAGAGCTTGAACGTATTTGCAATTGTTCGATTGTATGTTTGAGGTTTGTTTGCCTTTGACTCAAGGAGTCATATAATTACTTGTGGTTTCAGATAAGGTTGCAGATTTATTAAGAAGGATGTGTGAAAATATGGGGTTATATTGGATATTGTTGTCTAATTCATAAGGTGAACAGACTGAACATGAATGTCTCAACATATGCCATATATTGATTGATGTTCAAGGATGCGTAATTCAAAAGTATAGGATTTCCCTAATGGATAAGGCACTAGTCATTTGTAGGATCATTAATTTTTTGCTAGATATTGGACATGTTGTCTTTTCTCAATATAAATCAATCATTTTCTCTTTATGTTGAGGTGGACATAAAAGTTTAAACCCTCACTCAGTTTATGAATAATATAGGTTTGCACCTAGCTATTGTAGAATCTGTGTTGTTTCATAAGCCACAAGGAGAAATAAAGGTTTTATCTGCTTCATATTAGATTCTATGTATGCTTTGATAAAAGGTACCATATAAAGAATCTATAGGTCCACCAGCCTAGGTTTTGCAAAGCCTGAAGTAGAAGAAGGGTCATGCCTTATATTTGGCCTTGTGTCTAAAATGATATGTTGATAATGGGAGTTAGTTGCCCCTAGACATGTCATATTCTCATGGAGATGATTGAAAACGGGTAACATTTTCAAACACCAATAGGAGTCATGGTGGTATCTTAGCCATTGAATGACCATTCTTCTTTGAAGATAGAGAGATTTATGCTAACCCTCGTCTAGAGACAGTTTGACAATCAATACAGTACATCACAGGAGTATTGTAGTTACACCTGCTTCACCAAGGAGGTAAAGAAAGGTTGTTCTCCTAGATTGGACCCAATTAGATGTATGAAAGATGTTAGTGGCCTTACCATTTATAGGTGGGACTACTTTCTAGATGTATTGAATGATGGTGTCACTCCCTAGTACATAAAGCATTTGGCCACACATTCATTTTCTCATATAACTAATCCTATAGGGGTAGTTAGTTAGGCACCACACACCTTGATGTTTAGCAACCACAAGAGCATCCTTTGAGGGAGGAGAGACATTATAATGGCCACTAGTAGTTCTTGTTACAATTCCTTCTCATACTATTAGATTGGATCTTAGATCGAGCAACAATGAATAAGCACATAGGCCTCCTCATGTGAGAACTCATACAGATTTGAGCACCATGGGTGTAGTAGGAGGTGATGCTAGGAGACATAGGGTAGATGAGCCACCACAATAGGATGTGGGTGGAGGAGAGGATGATGACATGCCAAATTAGCCTCCATAGGTTTCACCCATCAGAGATGTATTAGCACAGACTCAAGATTCTCTATCACATGTGAGGGAGAGATTGAGGACATCTCAGAGGTAGGTGGGCAAGTTACAAGTGCAAGTTATAGTTAGAGATGCATGACTAGCTAGAAGAGGGGAACTGTGAGATAGTAGATCTATGGTTTGAGATAATAGAGCTAAAGAGATAGATAGAGTTAGAGTGAGATGAGACCTATCATCATACCTCTCGAGCTGCTCATTATTATGTAGTATATGAAAATGCAGTACCTCTAGCTCAATATGTCTCAAGGTTCTTTGATTATGCGTGAGCTTTTGATGGTGTAGTGCCTCCTGCATGTGTAGATGTTACTCCTCCTCCTCCTCTTGGTGATGAGGGGGAAGGGTATAGTTAGGTCCATGCTATCTTTTGTTCCTTTTTGTATCTTTATATTGATCATGAGATTCATTGTATATTTGATGTATCATATTGAGACTTGAGATATTGATAGTGCTTTGATTAGCACTTAGTTTTGATCTTTTGATTGTATCACCCCTCCGACATGTCAATGATATATATATATATATATATATATATATATATATATATGACACTAGATGTGAATTGTCCACTCTTTGAAAGCATTAGAATTATTGATTACAGTTTTCCTAGTAAGATAATAGTGAGCTTCTATTTACCTAAATGTCTCTATTTGGAAATTGACACTCAACTTCTGGAACATTTTGCAAAAGTGAAATCAATCATGAAAATCACCTATTTTGATGATGAAGATTTTGCTAATGTCGAAGTTCTACAATGCTTTCCTTATTTGGAGGAGTTGTTCTTGCATTCTCCATTATTGGTTGTGTCCCCTACAAGTGTAAGCATTTGTTTGCAAGCATTTAAAGTTATGAATTTTTTTTTGTAAATCTCTAACCCAAATTTCATTCTTATAAATAATGCTAATAATTTTTTCTATTTCTTTCCAATCTATGAAACTTAATGTTTCTTAAACTCTTATACATTATTTATAGGATCAAAATTATGTGGCATTATTAAAGTGAATGGTTTAAACAAGATCACATACTATTTTTCTTAATTTCTATAGTAAAAGTGTTAAAGTTAACTTTTTATTTTTTTCTATCCTTAATTCTTCTTTTATTGTGTGACTTTTAAGAATAGTTGAAGCTTATCTAAATAGTTTTCTATCCAACTGTCAGCTTTGAAATCATTTGTTGTTGATGTAGACTATATGAAACATCCTTCAAACTATGATGTAACATTTTTGATCTTCTCAAACATTTTGAATGGTGCTCCACTACTGGAAGAAATCAAAATAAACATAGATTAAGAAAAGTCTTAAGTTGTGAGTTTTCTGCTGGAACAATGCTAGGTAGTTCTTGTTAGTTGCTAGTTATCTTAGCAAATCAGCGGGGATTTTGTTTTAGTTACAACCACCATTTATAAAATCAGTTCCATGCAGTGTGTAGGCTAAAGAAGCACTTGATGCACAAAGGTGATGTCTTTTAAATTGAAAACAAAAAAATACTTACTTTTCAGCTATGGGTAAAAAGGAATGCTACTAAAACAATCTAAAATCTAACATTCGCCCTCAAGTTTATACTTGTTGCTGCCTTGGGGATAAAAGCACTTTGAGTGAGAAACCTATGGATACTCTGCAGGACATCAAGAACCAGCAGGTAATGATACCAAAGTAATGCTACCAGACGCGTGCCTTTCCACTAAGCGTATAGACTCTAAACTATAGGTTGAACCAGTGGTTCCTCCATCAAGCGCACACCCCCCCAATTTACCAAATATGTTCACATCCCATTCAACTAAATTGACTTATCTTTGATGGTAAAAAAATTTAATCTATAAAATCTACTAGCTATTTGAACTTTTACCTTATCATTTACTTTGTGTGACAATGGATAATATAGACTATTGAAATTGATGTGTAATTTTATGAAGAGGCATGTTAGAATATGGATAAATACTTAGTGTAGATGCTTAAAATAGTCCCTAAACACTATATTAATTAATTTTAATATTTCCCTTGACTTTATAATTAGTTAATTATATTGCTCACATTCTTCTACTTATTTAATTAAATTATTTTAATTAAATGAATTCATTCTCCCAAGTATTTAAATTTAATTTAAATACTCCTAGCCTTAATGTGTTAAATTAATTTAACACATGATCCTCCATGTCTTCCCCTTTCTAATTAAATTTTGTTTATTTAAATTCCTCACATCCTATTAATTCCTCTAAATTCATCATTAAATTAAATCTCATTTAATTTAATCCTTTTTTAATACCTTTTAGCCCTTAAGAGTTTGTTCACAAATGTGTGAGAAACTCTTCCACTTCATTTATGCCTCTTACACTTCTTACACATTTGTCCCCCATAAACATTACGAGCTTTTGCATGGGTTTTGCAAAGCTTTCGCATGGCTTTTGCATGCTTTTGCATGGCTTTTGCATGGCTTATCCTTTAGCCCATGCGTCTCCCTTGTGGCACCTACATGGAGGCCACCTCACCAAGCCCTCCCTCAAGCCTATAAATAGAGGCCTTGTCCCAAGCATTTGCATCTCTCATTGTTGCATTGTTATCTTGCCAATTTGAGTCTAGAATCTTCATGCTAAGGGCTTTTCATTGTAAGTTTGACTTTCATAGAGGTTTTTAGGATCATACTAACGATTTGGTAGTTGATTTAGTTTGCATCATGCACTGTTAATCTAGTTTTTACATGCATTTGTAGTTTCATTCTAGCTTGCATTTTTATCATAAGTTTCATATCTAGTTAGATTTTTTCATTGCATGTCATATTCATTCTTGCATGCCTTCAAGAATGGCTCTCTCCATGGCCATTTATTAAGGTATTCTACATCTCATTTAGTCTAGGTTCATATCTTACTTGCATGCACACTTGCACCCACTCATTCAAGAGATTCATTCCATTGTTGTGTCCAAAAGAGTACACCAAACATACCCCCCCATCTTAACACACCAACAGGGCCTCTCATGGGTGCCTTTGTTGAGCTATAGAGGTGGCTAGAAGGTTGGATTTTTTGGTTACTTAGGGTTGCAAAACCCAAGCAAGCATTGGTTGATTTTTTTATTCCTTGCATGTTGGTGAATGCTTGATGCACGTTGAAGGTTTTAAACTAGTGTTTGTTTGTTAACCCATGCTTCTTGGAGGTCTCATTTTCTGGCACACATTTTTGGCATGCTCGGTGGGACCCACTTCATGGGCTCAAACTAATCATCTAACCTGTGTTTGGGTTTATTTGTGAGTTTTCAAGCTTGTAGGTTGAAGGCTTGCATTTGGAGATCAAGTTTGACCAGGAGCCTCTAATCCAGCCATAAAGTCCATAATCATCTTTGGAGTGTATAAGAGAAGCTTTTTGACATATAACACTCTATGTTTCATTTCTTATGGCTTTATTTCCAAGTTCTAGGGTACACATGCATTAAATATTCGTTGTTAGGAAAAATTTATTAAAAAAAAAAATCATTTATGTTTACATATTAATAGAGGGGAAGATCTTTTTAAAAGCATTTTAAAGGGGAAAAAAAAAAAGGGTTAGTTTAAATCAAAAATCTAAAAACAAAAAAATAAAAAATAAATAAAAATAAATAAAAAATTTAAATATATATATATATATATATAATTAATTAATTAATTTTTTTTTTAGAAAAACACAAAAAAACAAAAAAAAAGTTAAAATAAAATTTTCCCATAGTTAGCCTTCATTTTTGGAGATTTTTTCTTTAAGCGAATTAACTTGTTTGTTGCAGCATTGTAGATGGGAGCATTTTAAACACCTAACCATATTTTCTTACAGGTTTTTCTTAATGTTTTATTGCTTTTAGTAATTAACCTTGAAAAACCTTAAAAACAAACCAATAGTGATTTTCATCACTAAGGCAACTTGAAGTGATTTTTATCACTTAGACTCAAAAGTTAATGAACTTGTATGGCTTAATCACTTTCATTTGAATGGATGAGTCTTAGCATAGAAAACATTTGGAATTGGTGCTTAAAGAGAACTCACACAATCTTCAATTCTTTAAGGGAAATTGATTTCATTTCCAGCAATCTACTTATGCAGACACTTGATTTATCTTCTTGTTGACGAATCCGCGCTTTCATTTATGTTGATGACAATTTCAAGTTGGAAAGAACAGTGCATGCTTTAAACACGTGTGTCTTCAAGTAGATTACAAAACTTAAAGCTTCATTGGGAAAGAACAAGTGTCTTTTAAACCCCAAGACCACTTATGTATTCTCTCCCCTTGTGCCTTAAGGTGATCTTGGGTGCACAAGAAATAAGTGGTTCTACTTTTTTTTTTTAGGAGGCCTACTTGGGGATTTCATCACCCCTTGGGATGACCTCATATCTAGTGTTCTGGTAGAGTATAAATATCAGGAGGTGAATCGAAAGACACCTCTCTTGGAAGTGGAATATTGTCACTCTTGGCTAAGCCCCAAAGAACTTTATACCTTTGAGAAGTGAAGGAGGAGATTTGGATTACCTTCTCCCCCTAGCTATGTGGTAGTATTTCCTTTCATCTATAAATTTGGGCCTCACTTACCTTGTGTATATTGAGGATGCCCTTTAGATAAGCCTTGTTCATCCTAGAGATAGCCTTATTAGGATTGTTGGCATGTTCAACATGCTTGTTCAAAAACATTCAAAACCAAAGCCAAAACATCAAACAAGTTCTAAAATGGGTGAAAATGTGAGGTAACATTTCATTGAGTGAGGTAGGTTAAGTGAGGTCTTCTTGACTCACGGTTACTTTGGTAAGTTGTCTTCTGAAATTGCTCGAGTCTAGTCACATATTATTGTAAAGTTTTTGGGTACTTGAAACTTGGGTCTTGTTTATTCTTGCCATGAACAATAACATCAACCAAGTAAACCATAAGAAAGTGAAGTTGTCTAAACCACCCATCTACAAGGAATGGAAAAACCTAGCACGTGGTGACAAACAATTTTGATACGCAATCAAAGACATCCAAAAGGAAGAAGCTAGACAAGACCGCTATGATAGAATTGAATACAATGAAAAACTTTAAAACTAGTCTACTTTAGCATGAGTGAACCCAAGGTTTTTATTTCCTATAAACGAGGATTGAGTTAACTACATTGGTAACCACAACACTTTCATCTTTTCACATCTACCTTCATCTTTCCAAACTCCTAGTCTTCAATTTTCAAATTTTCTTCTAGAGAGCTTAAACCTTGAAACATCTTTTCACATTGCAACACTAGGCCTTTCATCCATAAGCAAACATTTATCCTAATCACACCTGCTTATTTGGGGATCACAAGTCCATCTCCAAATAATAAGTAAACAATTTGGTGTCCTATATTCCCTACAAGATCACTAGACTATCTTTGGTGAGAGAAAGATACTATTATCCCCTAATCAAACTTTGTTTGCTAAACCAAGGTCTTGTGTAGTTGACCCTTTGATCACATAAGGTTCATAGCTCTCATCCTCAGTTTCCTTTTTCTTCCATAATCTTCCAGCCATAAACTTGATTACTTTTGCATGGTACATACACAATCAGAAAAGTTCACATCTAATCCAATGTCATGATTGGAAGAATCATTGAGATAGGCAGAGATGGAGAATCCTTTTTGTCCACTCACAACTTCATTAAGGAGCCCAATTCCCTCTAGTTTGAACCTTGGTAGGCGTAACTCAACATGCGTGCAAAAACCAGAAGATCCCTTCTATAACACAACTTTGGGGGATAACATGACGAAGAAGTATACCAAGATGAAGATCCAATTTATCCTAACGATGTACCTAGTGATGTTAAGACATTCCTTGCAGATCCCTTCAATGTGGAAATGATGGAGAAATACATTAGGGAAAAAAATTTGAGATATTCCTAAATTAAGATATGAACAACAAGTATACAGGAGAAACATGTCCCATCACCCACCTCAAGGAATTTTCTATTTTGTGCCAAGAAGTAGCCTACAGTGATGACTATCTTAAAAGGCTCTTTGCATGAATTCTTGGAGGCCCCGCACTTGAGTGGTTAATGAATTTACCTAAGGACTCCTTTACTTCTTTCAATGATTTGACAAGCAAGTTTATAGCACAATACTCTTACAACATTGAACACCTTGCCTCATTGAGCGACTTGTGCAACACAAAACAACGAAATGGAGAAATTTTTGCCAACTTCCTACAAAGGTGGAGACATCTTGCTAATTGTATGCTATATAAAATTTAATATTCCCATCTTGTGGATATATTTATGAAAAAATTGATACTTGAAATGTCTTTCCACATGAAGATGACTAGCCCCGAAGACTTTGCCACTTTAGTCAAAAAGGTTAAGAATATTGAAAATGGACTTTTGGAAAAAGGTACTATCAAACATTATAATTCATCATCCTCCAATAATGAATCAAACAACAATAGAAAACCCAAATTTTGGTCCAAGAATAAGGGTGTTACGCATGATGGTGTTACTGATTTCAAAAACCTTCAAGGAGGGAACAACAACAACTCTTGTAATCAAAACAACAACAATTCAAATCATGACAATCAAGGAAATCAACAATCTTGTAATCAAACACAATTCTTTCCACGCAACAACAACTACAATCATGACTATGATTGAAATAGGAACTTCACTAACTTTTGTAAACCATTGGAGGCCATCTTTCAAAAATTAGTGAATCACAACTTGATGGTATTTCCTAACACATGTCCTTTTGATGAAAATAAACCAAAGTCAAAGTGGTATAGGGAAAACAAATATTGTAAATACCACCGTATCAAAGGACATGACACCAAAAAATGTATTAGGGTCAAATTTTTTATCGAAAATCTTGTTGATGATGGGGAAATTGAAGTAGAGGGAGGTCCAACCTCTAAAAATGCTAAATTGAATATATTTCAAAAACCATTTCCCGATCACAACAATGATAATAACAATACCAACAATGCAAATCAAGCATCTACATCAAATGCATTACCTTATGATTACTCTACTAACCACATATCAGGATTTGACTCCTTGTGTGGTCACATCAAAGAAGTAGATGCTCATGTCAATACACTTGTCTTACAAGTGGCTTATTGTGATGCCACCACTCAACGGGGAAGACTCACTTTGCAAGATGCCACTCCCAATAACACTAATCCATTAATGCCACATGCACCTTCTGGACCATCCACCTCACAAAAGCCCACTTCTAGCTATGATGTGTTGTCCCAACTAGGTAAGACTCCTGAACAAATATCCATTCTTGAGCTTCTTACCAAATCACCCATCCATAAAGAGATCTTGGAAAATGCTCTCCTAGAGTCTCGTGTTCCTAAAAATATTAATGCTTCCCAATTCACTGCTATGATTGGAAACCTTGCCACCCAACAAAACCTTGTCTTCATGGATAAAGACTTCCAAGGTCCTAATCCCCACCATAATTTGTCGCTCCACATTGAATTCCCCATACAATGGCATAAAATAAAAAGAGTCCTTATAGACAATGGATCCAACTTGAACCTTTGTACATTAAAAATGATCCATTTCTTGGGACTTCTGGAAGACCTCCTAGATATCAATAAAAGGATCACAATAAAAGCATATGATGAGAGGGAAAGAGAAACAAAAGGATTCATCATCTTACCTCTCAAGGTTGGACCAGCTATCATAAATACCGAATGCCATGTCCTAGATTTGGATTTTCCATATAACATCTTTCTTGGTAGACCATGGATACATACACTCAAAGTGGTACCATCCACATATCATCAATGCTTAAAATTTCCTCACCAAGGAAGAGAGGTCACAATTCCAAGGGATCTCACTCCTTTTGCATTTTGTAATAGATTGGAAGGTGGATCAACAAATTTTTGTCCAATCAGTGAATTTTCCAAAGTCATACCGAAGTCTCTCACCATAACAAAATCACCTTCCACAGCAATGCTAGACTTAGCAAATGATGATTTCGAGTCTCGTAAAGGAAAAGGGAAGGTGGGAGATACCAAGGTCAATACTACAGGGAAGAAGACTACTTTTGTTGATTTAGGAATGGGAGAATATAAGTTTGAAAATGCCTTGTGTGTTGGAAAATTACCACTCTCCCCTCGTTCCTTTGGAAAACCTTCACAATTGCCACCTTTTTCCAACAAAGAGACTGTGCATGTTAACAAGACCACATTTGAGCATTGGGGTTCACTTAGTGATGAGCACATGGAAGATAATATTCTAGATTGGCTATATTATGATTGAAAAGATGAACCTGTGGAGATTCCCAAAGATACATATGTTAAGGCCCCTCCCATTATCAAAAACATGGGATATCATGGTACCAACCTTGGACTGAAAGAAGATGAAATTAGACAACCCTTAGAAGCTAATAGCTATCCTAAAGGACATGGATTGGGCTCTATCAAACCTAAGGTATCCTTTGCTAATGACTATTGTATGGTTGAACCTAATTCTGAGACTGAAGAGGAGGAATTCTTCAAATTACCTTTCCAATACATTGAAGATGACCTAGATAACTATGTCCATGCCATTACCATAGATGACCTTTCATCCATTAACCTACCTCTCACCAATTATGACATGATAGACTGGGACCTTCAAGATACACCACTAGCTCTTGACATTTGTAAAAACTGATGAAGCAGTGATGGCACTTTTTGGCCTTAAGAGTCTT
This sequence comes from Cupressus sempervirens, assembly GCA_028749045.1. Taxonomy (NCBI): domain Eukaryota; kingdom Viridiplantae; phylum Streptophyta; class Pinopsida; order Cupressales; family Cupressaceae; genus Cupressus; species Cupressus sempervirens. The sequence goes on from CM053792.1 coordinate 142,425,097, forward strand.
CGAGATTATGAACATGAGATCTAGTACAATGAGTAAGCCTACTTTGGTAGCCAAGTCAATTCTCTTAGTCACAAAAGTGAAAAATAAAAAACAAATAAAAAAATAAAAGAAACATCCTCTAGTGAAAACTCATCTGGGGCACTTTTGGATGATGAAAAAGATAAAATAAAGGACGCATCGTCTGGTGAAAACCTCTTAGAGGGGCTAGAAGAGGGAGAGCTTGACTTGCCATTTAGATCCCTACCACCAAAAAGTCACCTATTTTGAATGAAGACACAATTCCAGTCAATTTGGCAATAGAGGATAATCCAAGAATCACCAACATTGCTGCTACCTTAAGTCTTGAGGAACAAAAAGCCATGACTGAATTCTTAAAAAAGGGAAAAATCAATTTTGTATGGACATACAAAGACATACCTAGCTTAGACACAAATTTGGTTGTACATCATTTGATAATTGATCCCAAAATTAAACTAGTAAAGAAAAAGTTGTACAAAATGGACCCTAAGGTAGCACTCCTATTCAAAGCATAGTTGCAAAAAATGTTAGAGGCAAAGTTCATCCATTCTATTGACTATCCTAAGTGGGTCTCCAACATTCCTATAGGGAAAGTAGTTGGGGGCATCCGTGTCTTTTCAGATTTTTGAGATTTAAATCTTGCATTTCCTAAGGATGATTTTCCACTTCCTAACATAGACATCATAGTGGATTTGACTGCTGGACATGAGATGTCTTTGATGGATGGATTTTCCAGTTATAACCAAATTAGAATTGCAGAAGAAGATCAACATCAAATGGCATTTACCACCCCATGGGGAACCTTTTGTTATCAAGTCATGACTTTTGGCTTGAAAAATGCCGGTGCTACCTATCAACACACCATGACCACCATATTCCATGATCTTCTACATGTCATAATGAAGGACTATGTTGATGATATCCTAAGAAAATTCAAGACAAGAGAATCCCACATTGATGTCCTTACCACTATTTTTGATAGGTTGGAGAAATACAAAGTGCACCTTAATCCTAAGAAGTGCATATTTGGGGTCAAATCAGGCAAATTGTTAGGTTACATTGTGTCAAGAAGAGGTATTGAGGTAGATCCAGCAAAAGTGAAAGCCATCATGGATATGCCTCTACCTACAACATTGAAACAACTCCACAATTTTCAAGGAAAGTTATAATCTATTAGGAGATTTGTGTCACAACTAGTAGATAAAGTCCACCCACTTTAGCATTTGCTTCGTAAGGGAAACAAGTTTCAATGGGATTGTCTATGCCAAAAAGAATTTGAACAAATTAAGACATATTTGGCTAATCCTCCAATTGTAGTACCTCTAGTTGTAGGACGACCATTGATTCTATACATTTCAGCTACTTCAGTTGCCTTAGGAGCACTTTTGGCATAATTAGATGATAAGGGAAATGAGCAAGCCATATATTACCTTAGTTGAACACTAGTTGGCTATGAGTTAAACTAGATTGCTATTGAGAGAGCATGTTTGGCTGTAGTCTTTTGTACGCAAAAACTATGTCATTATATGCTTAATCATACTACATATCTCATTGCCAAGATAGATCAACTCAAGTACTTGTTATCAAAAGTCATCCTCACTGGCGGAGTAGAAAAATGGGTCTTAATTTTAAGTGAGTTCGACATTGTTTATAAGGATTGTAACGCCATTAAAGGACAAGTAATTGCAGATCAGCTTGCTGAAGCCCTTCTTCAAGGTGACCATCCCATTGTAGCCAATTTTCCTAATGACACAATTATGACCCTAGCCCCTACTACACCATGGAAATTATTTTTTGATGGATCCTTTAGACAAAAGGGATCAAGGGCAGGAATTTTGTTTGTGACACCACAAGGAGACCTCATTCCTAAGTCTTATAAAATCTCATTCCCTTGCACAAACAATATAGTTGAGTATGAAATTTTAGTCATAGGACTACATCAAGCAATCAAATGGAATATCAAAAACCTTTTTGTCTTTGGAGACTCACAATTGGTCATTAAACAAGTTACAGATGAATATCACACCAAGGATGAAATATTGTTGCCTTACAATAAAATAGTTGAGAACCTTAAGCAGCATTTTACAGAGATTATTTTTTAGCATATCCCAAGGACTAATAATAAAGTAGCAGATGCCATGGCTACTATTGCCTCTATGATTGCCATGCCAGAATATAGTCCTAAATGTGAGTTTCTTATTGAGAACCTTTTTACTCCTACTTATAAGCAAACTGATTCAAATTTGTCTGTAAGATTGTTGGTCCTGAGTCTCCATGGTATCCTAACATCTTTGCCTATTTACGTCACAAAACCATTCCCATAACCCTCACCCAAAACCAAAGAAAAACCTTTGTCTGCCGAACCACCTGATATACCATCCTAGGTGACACACTTTTTCAAAAACACTTTAATGGAACCCTTCTCTAATGTCTCAATTTAGATGAAGCCAAAACGGTGTTAGAAGAGGTTCACCAAGGGATTTGTGATGCCCACTCTAGTGGCCTTACATTAGCAAAAAAAGCTTCTTAGGACAGGTTACTATTGGCCCACTATGGAAGCAGATGCATATCAGTTTGTGAAAAGATGTGTTCCATGTCAGCAACATGGTGATTTGATACATGCTCCCACCCAAGACCTTTAGCCCATAATCACCCCATTGCCCTTTTCTCACTGGGGATTTGATCTTGTTGGTCAAGTATACCCAAATTCCTCAAATGGACGCAAGTACATTATTGCTGCCACTGAGTACTTCACAAGTGGGTTGAGGCTATCCCATTAACCTACATCACTAGAAAATAGATTTCAAAGTTCATCTTGAACTACATTATTTGTCGCTTTAGTATACCTGAAGATATTATGACTGATAATGGAACCCCCTTCAAAAATTAAGAGGTTTCCACAAAATGTAGGAAATTCAAAATCACCCAGCATATCTCCACCCGATACTACCCCCAAGGCAATGGCCAAGCTGAAGCTACCAATAAAGCCATTTTGAAAATCCTAAAGAAAATCGTTGATGTAGCTGGTCGTGATTGGCACATCCAAATTGCTCCTACCCTTTGGGCCTATCATACCTCCATCCATACCCCCATAGGAGCCACCCCATTTTCCCTTGTCTATGGTTCTGAAGCCATCTTGCCCATTGAAATTGAGGCACTCCTTGATGAGAGAGGACTCATTTCCCTAAACCATCTCCACGTGTATCAAAATTGCCTTCCACTTTAGTATCACAAGAAATTCAAGCCACGAGAGTTTGAAGTGGGTGACTTAGTTTTGTAGTATAATATGAAGAACCTTCAGAACCATGAAAGGAAAGGAAAGTTTGAGGCAAATTGGCGAGGTCCATTTATCATTACAGCCAAATATGGTTTTGGGGCATATCAGATTGCTACTCCAGAGGGAAATCCACTCCCTAAGCCTGTAAATATCCAACATCTCAAGCAGTTCAATGCTTGAGCCTTTGTAGTTCCTGTATAGTGTTTATAGTCTCGAAAAATCCCCAAAAAAAAAAATTCATAAAATGTTCTTGAAAAAAGCCATAAAAATTCATAAAATGATCCTGAAAAATGCCCTAAAAAGTAGAAAATGTTCCTAAAAAAAGTAAGGTATTTTCATTGTCTATAAGGCTCATTTCACTTCACTCTGTTCCATCATTCCATTTTCCTTGTGCAAAGTCTTATCTAGCCTTTTGCATTTCATGCATCCAATAAAAGACCTCTTGTCTGCAAGGCTTTGTTTCACTTCCATCTTTGCAAGACCTCTAGTCCATGAGGCATTTTTTCCATCAAATGATTACACTAAGCTTTTTCACAACAGTGACCACACTCAAACTCGTACAAAATCATCATTTTTGACTTAATGATTTAAGAAACTTGTTCACTTTACAGCCCTTGCCAAAAATGCACAATTTTATGATCATTCAACATTTCAACTTGACACACTTTTATAGGATGAATCCTTCCTATAGGAAACATTTTGACATTCACTTCTAGACATAAGGTTCTTGGTAGGAACTATGGACTAAATGACTACTTGGTCATGAGGTCTCTTTTTGATTGATTTTATTTTTCATGTGTTAATGACAACCTTTTATGGTGCACCTTGATCTCCCATATATTGGTCGTACCGGAATGGCTTTCATTGACAACACATGTTTTTGTGGTATGATCTAGCTTTATTTCATATGTGTTAGTTTCAGGTTATGTTAATGCATTGCGTAATGGGGGCAACGAGATAGCACATGTCCCACCAAAGATCCCTAAAAAGACTTTGGGTGTGCCCAGACCTCTCCACTGTGTATATGTCATTTGTTCCATCATGACTCTGAAACATACATCTATTGTGTTGCGAGTCTAGTCCATGCAAAGGAATCTTGTCATCTATGCTACTATAGCATTTGATGCATAACTCCTATTGCAATATCAAAATAAGGTATGCTCTCCTCTATGAACACAATTGAATGTCTTGCATTCATGTAGTTAAGTTGCATTTAGATTAATCATTATCCACTTCACCCCACTTCATTCTAATCTTACCAACAAGTCAGGCAAGGTCATCTTTTCAACCTTTTCTCTTTCCCTTTTCTTTCTCGTGTCTATTTTCGAGAAAATGGGGAAAAATATATTCATTTTCACCCCATTTCCTCGAGGGGGCACCCTCCTCCCTTGTCGTCACTTCAGCACAACTCCTAGGACTCCTATCCTTCTCTGGGGCAACTTATATTTTCTTTTCTTTGATATGACATCATCCTAACATCACATCAAAGAGGGGAAAAATGTAGATGCTTAAAATCATCCCTAAACACTATATTAATTAATTTTAATATTGCCCGTGACTTTATAATTAGTTAATTATATTGCTCACATTCTTCTACTTATTTAATTAAATTATTTTAATTAAATGAGTTCATTCTCCTAAGTATTTAAATTTAATTTAAATACTCCTAGCCTTAATGTGTTAAATTAATTTAACATATGATCCTCCATGTCTCCCCCTTTTTAAATAAATTTTGTTTATTTAAATTCCTCACATCCTATTAATTCTTCTAAATTCATCATTAAATTAAATCTCATTTAATTTAATCCTATCCTAAATCCTAATTCCTCACACATGTGCGAGAAACTCTTCCACTTAAGTTATGCCTCTTACACCTCTTACACATTTGTCCCCCACAAACATTAAGAGCTTTTGCATGGCTTTTCCTTTAGCTCATGTGTCTCCCTTGTGGCACCTATGTGGAGGCCACCTCACCAAGCCCTCCCTCAAGCCTATAAATAGAGGCCTTGTCTCAAGCATTTGCATCTCTCATTGTTGCATTGTTATCTTGCCAATTTGAGTCTAGAATCTTCATGCTAAGGGCTTTTCATTGTAAGTTTGGCTTTTATAGAGGTTTTTAGGATCATACTAATGATTTGGTAGCTGATTTAGTTTGCATCATGCATTGTTAATCTAGTTTTTACATGCATTTGTAATTTCATTCTAGCTTGCATTTTTATCATAAGTTTCATATCTAGTTAGATTTTTTCATTGCATGTCATATTCATTCTTGGATGCCTTCAAGAATGGCTCTCTCCATAGCCATTTCTTTAGGTATTCTACATCTTATTTAGTCTAGGTTCATATCTTACTTGCATGCACACTTGCACCCACTCATTCAAGAGATTCACTCCATTGTTGTGTTTGGGAGAGCACACCAAACATACCCCCTCATCTTAAGACACCAACAGGGCCTCTCATGGGTGCCTTTGTTGAGCTATAGAGGTGGTTAGAAGGTTGGATTTGTTGGTTGCTTAGGGTTGCAAAAGCCAAGCAAGCATTGGTTGATTTTTTATTCCTTGCATGTTGGTGAATGTTTTATGCATGTTGAAGGTTTTAAACTAGTGTTTGTTTGTTAACCCATGCTTCTTGCAGGTCTAATTTTCTAGCACACACTTAGCATGAACTCCATGGATAAATAGCATGATTACACATGTCAATTAAAGGTATGATACTATAATTTCTTCCATTTTTTCATATTTATGGTGGAACATGCTAGTTAATGCTAAAACCTTCATACCAATATATAATAATCCACTATTTAGTTCTAATTTCTATATCTATATCATCTAACATATTTAAAAATTTTAATAGGTTGCTGGACACATCAAAGGAAACAAAGGTGAGGGTGGAAAAGGTTGGGCAGCACAAGCTTGGCTCTAGAGGATATTCAAAAATCAAAGCATGCATTGTAAGTAGTAATAAATGACTTGCAAAGAAAAATTATTTATAAAATGCAAATAATTTTTTTAATTAATAAAAAAATGTAGGGCGCTGATTTTAATCTGGAGGCCACAGAAGAACACAAAAAAAATTGCCTTCAAGCAAGGCTATGTAGCGGTGGCAATATGCCTATGGAAAACTTCCATTGACCTAACCGACCAGTCTCTTGCATCATGTGCATAGGTAAATATGCCAAAATATATTTTAAAAATCAAATACCTGAGCAAAAATTTATTTGATAATAATGTGCATGACATTGCAATGCATCCTATTAATCATGACATGGATCATATACAACATCATGAAGCCCCTGATGTGCATTATACTATTGATGGAGGTGATCATTTGTTATTTAAAACTAATTATATAATTATTAATACAATTTAACATCTTTAATTGAACTTGGTGTAACCTTTTTTTGTTGAGGATATAGAATCATGTTTTGTCGAATAAGTGTCGGAGGATGTTCAGACTGATCAATAGGTATATCATGTCACACATTCAGGTAAAGAAAATCTATGTTTTGTTCTTTTAAATTAATATTTTGATTTATAGTTCTTTTACTTAAATAAAAATTAGTAATTCACTAATATAAAATGGTGCAAATTTAACTCATGAAGTACTTGTTATTGTAGTGGACCCCGCTTTTGTGCAACGGCCTCATGATGTTCCTGAATGGATGATCAGGAGACATGTGTTAGAACTAGTAGAGGAGGGGGATGAAGAGGACATTGATATTCCTCTTAGAAATTTTATGAAAAAAAAAATGGCAAGAAAGAAAAAAAAGATATGATTATTCATGAATGACTTACTCTTGAATATTGTGTTAATGAATATTGTTAATGAATATTATTCATTATTGTTGGGTGTTAATGAATATTGTGTTAATGAATTATTCATGAATGATTTACTCTTGAATGTTGCGTGTTAATGAATTATTCACGAATGTTGTGTGTTCATGAATTTTATGTGTTAATGAATGTTATCTTGTGATTATAATGATTGAATGTTATATTTCAAAAATGGATGAATTAAATGTTATTAAATGTTAATGGGGATGATGAGGACATTGATATTCCTCTTAGAAATTTTATGAAAAAAAGAAAGGGCAAGAAAGAAAAAAAGATACAATTATTCATGAATGACTTACTCTTGAATTATTCATGAATATTGTGTGTTTATGAATTTTATGTGTTAATGAATGTTATCATCTGATTATAATGATTGAATGTTATTAAATGTTAATGGAGAATTTAGAGTGATGTTGGGGGGGGGCAGGGGGAAAATGAGCTTCCATCTTCACATGGTTGGCCCTGTTAAGTAGAGAATATTTTACTATTCTCGAAACCAAGTGAAGCTCAAACTTTAAAGATAAGCTTATAGTTAATAGTGACAACCAATTAGCAAGTTGAAATGCAGTTCTTCATTACAGGTACCTTTTTAGTTTTTAAAGCACGATATCATGTTTTAATATTCTATAGTTTTTTTTCCTAAGTTAAAGTATTCTTTTACTATAACAACATAATTTATGACCATTTTAGTAACTATTCTAACATCTCTTTATGAAAAATCCTATTTTGGCAAAGATGGCGATATGTGGTGTTGTTTATTCCTTGGGAGATTGGATTGCACAGGTCTGTATCTCAACATCAACATGGAAAATGGTGTGAAATTGTGCTTTCCTTAGTCATGGTTGCATACCTACTGCACTCTTTCATTTAAAAAATGAATAGAAATACCATATCTAGTAGCTTCTCTATGTTGTATTCATTTATTGGCAATGATTCAATGTCATGGCATTTGATGGTAGCTTCTAGAGTTTCATTTACTTGTAAGGTGTGTCTTATCTTTTCAAGTTTGTATACTCCATTTGGTAGTTTGTAATTAATTGATGATTTCTGGGATCTTCTACATTCACTGTAGTCTTCATCATTATCCAACTTTTTGTTTAGTATTTTCCATGTTTATCCTCTATTTCCATGGTCTTCAGCATGGTTTTGTATTTTATCTATCTAGTTCAAAGACTCTATGGACCTAAGGTGGAAGCCATTTAGAACTAACAGTTGGAGAGATTGTGTTTCCCCCCCTAAAACTAGAAAATGTCATGAGTTTAAGGTCAAGAATGAAGAAGTCATAACCTTTTGAGTAGCATTTATTTTATTTTATTTTATTTTAAAAAAAAAATTCTTCCCGCCTGTCTCTCTGTGCCTAGCTTTAGCTTCGGCTGTGGCCCTTGGCTTCGTCCAAGCTCCTGCACCTAGCTTCATCTTCAGCTTCTACCCCTAGCTTCACTTTGGTCTCTGCGTTCGACTTTTTTTTTTGTTTTAAGCTCTCTTTTTTTCTTTTTTCCTTTTCTTCCTACATGGATCCCTTTATCAAGCTTTGGCTTTGACTTCGGCTTTGGCCCCTAGTTTTTTCATCTACTGCACTTGGATCCTATGATTGGTTTCAACTTTAGACTCAACTTGTACACCTGGGCTTGGGTTGGGCTTGAGTTCTGCTCTTGTGTCTAGATTTGGCTTCCCGTCTGGCTTTTTACCCAACCCATCCTATTTTGTCTCCTACTTCTAGTTTCTTTCTGATGGCTGCTTCAACTTCTTCTCCTATGTCTAACTTTGTGGCAGTCGCTTCTACTTCTGTTGATTAGGCAAGAGTTGCACCTAGAGTTGTGGGTGGTTCAACCATTTCCTATACTGATGTGGCTACTTTTGAGGCTGGTATTGATAGTCAGATAGTGCAGCCTAGGTTTCATGATACCATGCCTTCGAGGTTTCATGATGCTATGCTAGTTGTGGTATGTAACCAAAAAAGACTTCATCTAAATTCTTCTATATTTGATAAGATTTCTATTAATTTGAAGGATTTCATGGCTTCTACTACTATCTTTTTCTTTAAGGGTTTCTGGCCCTCTCTTTCAAATTTGCATGCATGGATATCCTGTGTTTGGGAACCATTCATTTTGAAGAGTGCCTAGATTTACCCTATGGCAAGGGGTTTTTTTGTTGTGAAATTTGATTCTACAGAAGATAGAAATGCCATCCTCAGCAATAATTTATCTTAGGATGGGAAGTTTCCCTTGATGGCAAAAATTTGGCACAAGGATTTCAACCCTTCAATTGAAACTTTTAATAAGATCCCTATGTGGGTAAGGCTACTAAACCTTCCCCTTCCTCTTTTCCTGGATCCTTTTTGGGAGGAGGTGGGGAATGTGCTTGGAGACTTTGTGAAGTCTAATTCAGATTCTATCAGCTTGTATTGTTCAACTTTTTCTTGCATTCTTATTGAGATTGACATTTCTAAGGGACTCTCGGATATGATTTTGGTGGATTCTCCTCTTGGTTCTTGGAGTATTCTTCTAGACTATGAGGGTATCCCCTTTCTTTGTAGGAATTGCCACTTAACTGGTCACCTAGCTACCAAGTACTCTTTAGGTAAATCTAGATAGAAATTGTCCCCTTCTTGGTGGAATGGGGTCTTAGATGTCCACTACACATATGAGAAGGTTGGTGAGAACTATTCTCAAATTCGTTCTTCTCCTAGCATCTTGAAGAAGGTTCCTCCTTATAACCCTTCCATGGTGACTGCTAGTTAGTCTCTAGTATCTATTCCTACTCTTGGTTTTCTTGGTGTTGTCCCTATTTTTGGGGTGGATTCTACTTTGTTTCTTTTGTGTCCCCTCCTCTAGCTCTTTTAGTGGTGACAGCAGGTCCGTCTCTAGACGTCATTTCTAGATTGGACTCTGCTCATGTCTCTATTGATCTTCCCTCTCATGAATTATTATCATTGGATCCCCCTTTGGCTCCCTCAGGTGTGGTAGTTGGTCTTTCTTTTGGTGTTTCCAAGGTAGCTCCTCTTGTGATACCTTTGCTTGGTGCCACTATTCTGTCTCAGATTTTTGTTGTCACTTACTCATCTTCATCCTTTTCCTTGGCATCTGGGGTTATAGGTTCTAGCTATGATGGTGTTGATTTTTGGTGGCAGAAGGTTGCTGGTTTGGTGGAGGATGGATGGACTATAGTAAAAGGAAAAAAGGAAAAGCCATGCACTCCCTCTTTTGACATGGCACTGAGGTCTACCAAGAAAGGCTCAAAAGGGAAAGTCTAACTCACTTGGCTTTTTGCCAATTTTTTCCTAGCTCTTTTGGCCTTTTTCTCTTGGTAGTGTCTTTCATTTTTGGGGTTTTAGGAACCCAATAAAAAGCTATTTTTGTGGCTATTATTGTCTTGTTTTATGTTTTTCCACTTTGGTCACCTTTTGTTTGGTGACTTGTTTCTCCTTTGTTGCTTCTTATAGGGTTTTAGGCACCCTTCAAGACCTAGTTGTGTGGCTAAGGTGTACTATTTTATTTGTGATGCCACTCTAGTCACTTCTATTTTGTGACCCGTTCTTCCTTAGAACTATAGTTTATTTGGTTTGGGCTTCATTGAAAAATCTTGATTTGTAAAGGGTTTTAGGGTCCCTTCAAAGCCTATTTATCTTATCAAAAACATTTTGAGTAGCAAAATATGCTTAAAATTACATATTTAGTTGATTCTTTGGTGAAGTTTCTGATTTAAATTCAATTGATTTTGGTTGTCAACCAAATTCCTAACTCCAATGTATATTGTATTTCAGTGCTACATTTTCATAGGGATCTAAGTAAAATGATAGTTGACTATTATTTATATTTGAGAATTTGTGTTCCTCTAATAATAGAGGAGAAATCAATCCAAATTTGTTTCTCATGTCCCATGTTGGATGCTTCTTCTTGTGTAACTAACCACTTTTGATGTGGGCTATGAACTTTGATGCTAGTATGATATTACACTACCATTTATTATAGAGTAGATATAATAAGTATCTCTGAATATACTGTAAGGATCTCTAAACATGAGTAAAGCAGTATTACATAACGTAGATTTGAACTCAAAATTCATGATGTTTTCCCCATTAGAAGAAATCCATTGGATGGTTTTTGTTGGGCTTTGACTCTCCTGGTGTAGCACTAAGCTAGGCTTCTAGGTGCTAGGATATTTTCTCTTGTTGGTGGTGTTGGTGTTTGAAAATGCTAGAGGGTTTTCAATTATCCCCATGAGAAGATGACACATCTAGGGGAAGATAACTCCCATTATCAACATATCATTTCAGACACAGGGCCAACTATAAGGCATGACCCTTCTTCTTCTTTAGGCTCTACAAAACCTAGGTGGGTGGACCTATAGATTCTTTATATGGTACTAGTTATCAAAGCATACACTAAGTCTAACAAAAACTAGATAAAACCCTTATTTCTCCTGATAACTTATGAAACAACATAGATTCTACAATAGCTAGGTGCAAACCTATGTTATTCATAAATTGAGTGAGGGTTTACAACTTTTATGCCCACTTTAACATGAAGGGAAAGAATGTTTGATTAATAATGTTGAAAAAAGGCAACATGTCCAATATGTAGCAAAAACTTAATGATCCTACAAATGACTGGTGCCTTATCCATTAGGGCAATCCTATACTCTAGAATTACACATCCTTGAACATAAATCAACATATGGCATATGTTGAGACATTCATGTTCAGTCTGTTCACTTTATGAATTAGACAACAATATCCAATATAACCCCATATTTTCACACATCCTTCTTAATGAATCTACAACCTTGTCTGAAACCACAAGCAATTAGATGACTCCTTGAGTTAAAGGAAAGCACACTTCAAACATACAAATAGGAAATTGCAAATAGGTTCAAGCTCTTTGTTCTTTTAACATATAAAACTAAAAATTCAACAAGAAAGGAGACAGAATTATAATGAAATTCAAAACCATATGCACATTGTATTTATCTCCTTGAAATAAGTACATTAGGAATGCATAAAACAAGATACAAGATCACCCTACTATATCAAGACTATCTATGAAATCCATATGTTGTTTATACAAGATATGTTGGGTGTGTGGCTTTCACAGCCTGAGCAGAGCTCCAAGAACTTGAAATAGAAAATCAACCAACAACCCCCTTTTTTCTAGCCTTGGGATCTGACTTAAATACTATGAGATGCAACAAGCTTCAAGCGTAGAGAACTGACAAGTTTCCCTTACAAAAGATATCATAAGTTTATAACAGAAAAAGAAGAATCAGAACATCACGTAGATCAAATATTCTCCTGTAGGTTCCTTTCTGTTACAACTTTTTCGCTAACTCGGCTCCACCACTGATTTGTTGTGTGCACAACTACTAAGACCACCCCATCAATAACAAAATCAACTCTGAAAATTATGCACCAACCTAGGCCCATGGTTTTTGTCAAGATGACTACTTAGTGAGAATCATCTTTACTTCCCACTCTTTACTGATCATGCTAGGCTTCAAAAATAACAAAATAATTACTTAGCATGCAGTACAAAAGCCAAAAAATAATGTGGCTATTGAAAATAAAAAAATAGGGATCCTTTGATCCCCAGCCACATCTGCTTCCTTCACCAACTTCCTACCAAAATTTTCCATCCACTAACACAAAAAGGGGGTGAGTGCACAAAAAGTGAAAAAGACTATACACAAGGGTATAAAATCTTCTTTACCCTCTTCCAAAACTGGGAGTAGTGTCTCAAATATTTCTGCTACCCTAGCATCAAACTAAGATATTTTGAAATTTTTTTAAAAAAATGATGTTACTATTGAATAGGTTGTTAGCTTACCAAGTCTGTTCCTTGTCCTTCTTACCACTCAGTAACTTGACTACGGCACCTGATTACTAGCTTTCCTCCATCAAAAAACCATACACAGGCATATGAAGCTAACCATTTTCCTTTTGCGAACCATGCTTTGAAAATAAATAAATCATTTTTCAAACTATCAATGCTCCAGAACCAATTACTCTTAACGAGCAATCCTTCTGCTATCCACACCCTTAGACTTAGTGAAATCTTTAGAATCATCTTTTGAATAAATCACACAAGAATGAAAATTCCACAGACTATGGTATACAAACTTACCTGAAGCCTTTTCTTTTTATCTCTGTAAGTCTGCACTTTATCCTTGAGCCAACTACTTGACACTCATGCCAAATTTATCTCAATCCTTGCAGTAATTATTTCTGTTCAGAGGTGCCTCATGAATTTCTACTCACACAAGTTGAAATCAAGAAAATCTTACCTGTTACATTCTATTCTTCACTTTCACACGTGAAGGTTTTTAAATCTCATTAATGTGTAAAATGCCACCACCTTCAATAGTAAAATATGCACCGTCGGTTCTGAAGATCTTACAAGTTGAAGTTGTGAACATGATGACTTCAAAATCCACTAGACAAGTTGGTCCAAATAACCCAATCATAATTAGCCATGTGTGCAATTCCTCTTTTACTTGGCACTTATTGCTTCTAAGAAATGCAAATGTGCAAGAGCCATAGATCTAAATTGAATCAATGACCTGAGTCCATCCCATATGTCGAGCTTGCGCATTCTTGCATTTCTTATCTAATGAGCATCTTCATAAAGAAAAAATGCATCGGCCATTAATTATACTAAGATCAGCAGCTAAGAAAGATTCGTGTAACCTCATAAGGCAAGACTTGATATCATCGAGGACACATGTCTTTACGATGCATTCCCACTTTCCTTAATCTCCCTGCATGTTGATAAAGTGAGCCAATGCCCTTCATCGATCTAAAGAAGATCAACGGCTAATGGAAAACTCTTCAATAACCATTACACTATTCCTTTATCAAAAAACATGTGGCATTTCAAAATGGCATGACTTGGTCCATTATGATATGTGTCCACAACCTAGTTACTCACATTATTAAAAACATATTGCAATTCCTTAATGCGGGTAAACACTAGCCCTTGATGCTGGCTTAAATCGACGGTGATTCAAGATTTCTATATTTGGTAGCTCACTAAAATGATCCTAACCAATGAGGAATCACCTTTTCATGCACGTGCTCTGATAAACCTCACTGCAGCATTCAAAACTTCTGCGCCCATGACATTGTCACTTCCACGCTCGGTCCCACCATGCCACACGTTGCAAGGTGGCATTCTCACAATGTTTATCTATTGCACATCTTGAAAATGTGAGTATGCTTCATCTGTCGATCTCTCATAGATCGATGATGTTCATAACTTGTCCTCTTCATTCATACAAATACCCCTTGTGTCTTCACAAGGGATAGATGTCACTTAGGGTGCTTGCCCGCTTTGTTTATACCAAGCTCATCTTCATCTTGCAAGCAAGTGACATCTATTGATCTACCTAAGATCAACGGTGAATCAACCTTGCATATGTTACTTTACCTAATCACATTGCACCAATGAATTGGAACATGCCACCTAGTCAGACATATCCACATCGTAGAGAGCAGAGATAATACTTTTGAATTATACCGAGCCCACATAATCAAACTATGTTACATGCCTCCTTCTCACTTCCTCGCATTTTGTAATGACCTCACATCTGAGAAACACAGGAATGCAAGGTCTGTCAATCTGAACAAGGTCAACGATCATCGAGACTTGCATGCTAAGTTTAAAATGAAACTCTTTTAGATTCAAAACCACGTAAACCATGATTACCTTAAACTTAAAACAAATTTAACAAAACATTATTTCATAACTACCTAAGGTTTAAAAGGCATGCCCTAAGAAAGAATTTGAGAAGGGGCTAAAGGATTTCAAAAGATGTGGCAAATTTGCATAAAGTAATAGGTTCTTGACTTGATTCTACATATTAATTGGGGTAGAAAGAAGATTTAGGACTGGTTCAAAATAAGAATTTGTTAGATAACTCAGAATGACAATTTATCATCATGAAACATTTAGGCAAACTAAATGAAAGGTGTCAGAAACATTGAACACCTTAAGGGCTCTAAAGGTACAACTAATTACACAAGCATTTATGGGGCTTGATTTCTCAAATTTTAAAATGGGACTAAAAATTGATGCATGCAATTTTTCATCCCAACAATGGCTCTATCTGGGGATGCATGCCCCCTGTGGGTATGACAAGATTCCAGATCTGTAGGTAAGCAAATCACACACTTGATAGCAAAAAATTCTCTCAAACAACTTTATTGAAAGCAGGAAACTACTCTAACTATGTACACATGATGACCCTGGGCCACCAAATTTTTTTTCAAAACTTCTTACCTCTGTCAAAAACTTGATTCCCATTTACATCTCCTTGAGGTAAGCTAAAAATCTCATTATCATTTGTTTCACCAATCAGATCAGCATATTGGAACAAATTACTTGACAAAACAAAACAACTTCCTTCATTTGCATAGTGCATATAAAATTCATAGACTATTTCATCTTCATGCTTACTATGAGAAAAAGCATCAGCATGCTCATGACTACATAAACTAAATTGAGAATCAAAATCCAACGATGATTCATGCATACTGATTGGAATCACAAAAACTTCATAATCTGCATCATTCACCAAGTTGCAAATACCAAGAATTTACAACTCACCTTGTGTCTCTGGCTGCAAAGAGTATTTGGAATCCGATTGTTGCCTACTTGCAATCATGTCATTCACTAAATCATATTCATCTTTTACTTAAACCTCTTCACACTCAAAACATTGATTAGTCACCATACATGAAAATTCATTTTGAAAGTGTTGATCTAAACTATGTTGATCACAATCATTTTCTTCATCAAATTGAATGTCAGAATGAACCTTGAACTCATCTTTACAAGACCTATCAACATATAAAGAAAATCTATAATCTTATTGACAACCTTCACTATTTTCCTCTTCATCATATGAAACATCAAAACAATGTTCAGCAAGATCAATATAAAAAGAATCTAAAACAACATTAACCTTCCCTTCATTAACATTCCCTACATCCATCAAATCGTCATTTCCAAAGACATTTGAGGTACTATCATCTACACCTCCAAAGTTTAACAAAGATTGTTCGAACTCTACCTCTTGTTCCACATTAAAATTTGGGGAATTGATTTGACTAAATGAGAAAGTATTATGAGAGAACATATGAATATCCTTAGAAATACTTATGTTCTTTTCAAACTCATGAGCCAACAATTTTGAGATCTCATCAGAGCTCAAGAAGGTTGCCTCACAAATCTTCTCCTAGCTGTGGTTATTATCTGGATGACATGAAGAACTTACAATAGCAGGATCCTTAGTTTAACAATATGGAAAATCAGTATTATTACAACATTCATTCTTATCATGGCAATCACTAGATCTACTATTGTTACAACTTTCTACAACTTCATGTGTACTATAACAAAATTTATTTTCTCTTTTATATCCATCTTTTTCATGCTGATTGCTATTACTTGATTCATTGACATTTGAATCCACCTCTTCACATACAGAAGACAGATTATCTTGCTCTATGGACTCATTATATTCATTGCTACCTTGGGTTTCAACACACTCATTATCATTAGAAGACATAGCATGAAATCCATAATCATCATTTTCCATCTCCTAAATGAATCTTTCAATTTGTAAAAACCTTTGTAATCTTATAGGTGCTAGCCAATTGACTGAATCGGGTACTAGAACATCAAGGAAAACACTAGGTAGGGAAGATTCCTTAGGTTTACAATGAAAAGGCATCTTACAGATTATTAATTTAAGCCTTAAATAACATTGTTTGGCAGTTAAACCTTGAGTTCTTCCTACTTGAATTCTCATAAGACTGACAATCCTTTTGTAGACTAGTCTATTCAACATAGCAATGTTATTATTCATAGTTTCTAAACTCTCAGAATTTGGCAGACTAATCTCAGATTTAAGATCTAACTCCATTATAAAGCATAATTTCTACCTCTTCTTTCTAGTGCTGAAAATCACTTAATAGAGGAAACTTGTTTAAACACTTGACTTCCATGAAAAGAAACATGAAAATCAAAATAACTCAAGTGCTTATGCTAAACTTCAATCTATTTATTTGGCATAGGTGCAAGACTAAAAATCCTTTACACCATTGATCACACTTTGTAGAGTTGCCACCTCCTTTCAAGAGGATAAAGAGATCACTACTGTGATTCACTTCCTACATTTCAATTTCTTTATAATAGCAGATTACAAATAGCAATTTAAAACTTATCAAGAATTTAGAAATTCATTTCCAAGACCTATCAACTATTTTAGATCTGCCCATACAACTAAAAGTCCTTCAAAATTTTGCAATGAAATTAACCAGGAACAAACTGGTATAGAGATTTGAGAGTCGCCACTCACACTTTGTGAGAAATAAAACATAATTTGTCACTTGACAAATCTAAACCAGACCTTCAATGTAGGAGAAAACTTGTAGATCACTGACATCTTGAAAATAATTTACACTTTATAAATTGAATTCTTGACTCTGAAACTTTCTCAACAGTATTTGCAAACTATACTGATTGAAGATAGACCTATGACAATAATAGAACACAATTTTCATCCAGTTTAAACATACTACTGATAATGACTAAAGCTTAACTGGGGAACATGAAACTTCAGCAAGGAAAAGGAACACATCTTGCTCTAGATTTGCTATATCCAATCTATTTCATGGCAAAGATTTTGGCTCTTTCTATATGCAACTTCCAGTAGAGTCACCATTTTGTTGGTGTTTGAAAATGCTAGAGGGTTTTCAATTATCCCCATGAGAAGATGACACATCTAGGGGAAACTAACTCCCATTATCAACATATCATTTCAGACACAGGGCCAACTATAAGGCATGACCCTTCTTCTTCTTCAGGCTCTACAAAACCTAGGTGGGTGGACCTATAGATTCTTTATATGGTACTAGTTATCAAAGCATACATTGAATCTAACATGACATAGATAAAACCCTTATTTCTCTTGATGACTTATGAAACAACATAGATTCTACAATAGCTAGGTGCAAACCTATGTTATTCATAAAGTAAGTAAGGGTTTAAAACTTTTATGCCCACTTCAACATGAAGGGGAAGAACATTTGATTAATAATGTTGAGAAAAGACAGCATGTCCAATATGCAGCAAAATCTTAACGATCCTAGAAATGACTAGTGCCTTATCCATTAGGGAAATCCTATACTCTAGAACTACACATCCTTGAACATCAATCAACATATGGCATATGTTGAGACATTCATGTTCGGTCTATTCACCTTATGAATTAGACAACAATATCCAATATAACTCCATATTTTCACACATTGTTCTTAATGAATCTACAACCTTCTCTAAAACCACAAGCAATTACATGAATCCTTGAGTCAAAGGAAAGCACACTTCAAACATACAACTAGGAAATTGCAAATAGGTTAAAGCTCTTTGTTCTTGAACATATAAAATTACAAATTCAACAAGAAAGGAGACAAAATTATAATGAAATTCAAAACCATCTGCACATTGTATTTATCTCCTTGGAATAAGTACATTAGGAATGTATAAAACAAGATACAAGATCACACTACTATATCAGAACTATCTATGAAATCCATATGCTATTCATACAAGATATGCTGGGTGTGTGGCTTTCACAGCCTGAGCAGAGCTCCAAAAACTGGAAATAAAAAACCAACCAACAACCCCCTTTTTTCTAGCCCTGGGATCTCACTTAAATACTATGAGATGCAACAAGCTTCAGGTGTAGAGAATTGACAAGTGTCCCTTGCAAAAGATATCACAAGTTTATAACAAAAAAAGAAGAATTAGAACATCACGTAGATCAAATATTCTCTTGTAGGGTCCTTTTTGTTACAACTTTTTTGCTGACTTGGCTCCACCACTGATTTATTGTGTGTGCAACTGCTAAGACCGCCCCATCAATGACAAAATCAACTCTAAAAATTATGCACCACCCTAAACCAAGATGACTACTGAGTGAGAATCATCTTTACTTCCCACTCTTTACTGATCATGCCAGGCTTTAGAAATAACATAATCATTACTTAGCATGCAGTACAGAAGTTGAAAAATAATGTGGCTATTGAAAATAACAAAATAGGGATCCTTTGATCCCCATCCACGTCTACTTCCTTAACCAACTTCCTACCAAAATTTGCCATCTAGTAACACAAAAAGGGGGTGCGTGCACAAAAAGTGAAAAAGACTATACCCAAGGGTATAAAATCTTCTTCACCCTCTTCCAAAACTAGGCATAGGGTCTCAAATATTTCTGCTACCCTGGCATCAAACTAAAATATTTTGAAAATTTGTTTGAAAGATGATGTTACTACTGAATAGGTTGGTAGCTTACCAAGTTTGTTCCTTGTCCTTCTTACCACCCTGGTGACGTGACTATGACACTTGATTACTAGCTTTCCTCTATCAAAAAACCATACACAAGCATATGAAGCTAACCATTTTCCTTTTGCAAACCATTGTTTGAAAATAAATAAATCATTTTTTAAACTATCAGTGCTCTAGAACCAAGTACTCTTAATGAGCAATCCTTCTGCTATCCACACCCTGAAACTTAGTGAAATCTTTAGAATCATCTTTTGAATAAATCACACAAGACTGAAAATTGTAGAGGCTATGGTATACAAACTTACCTGAAGCCTTTTCGTTTTATTTCTGTAACTCTGCACTTTATCCTTGAGCCAACTGCTTGACACTCGTGCCAAATTTATCTCAATCCTTACAGTAATTATTTTTGTTAAGAGGTGACTCATGAATTTCTACTCGCACAAGTTGAAATCGAGAAAATCTTGCCTATTACATTTTTTTCTTCACTTTCACATGCGAAGGTTTTCAAATCTTATTAATGTGCAAAATGCCACCACCTTTAATAGTAAAATATGCACCATCAATCCTAAAGATCTTACAAGTCGAAGCTGTGAACATGATGACTTCAAAATCCACTAGAAAAGTTGGTCCAAATAACCCAATCATAATTAGCCATCTGTGCAATTCCTCTTTTAGTTGGTGCTTCTTTCTTTGAATAAATGCAAACGTGCAAGAGCCATAGATTTGAATTGAATCAATGACCTAAGTCTGTTCCATGTGTCAGGCTTGCACATTCCCGCATTTCTTATCTTGTGACCATCTTCATAAAGCAGAAATGCACTAGCTACTAATTTGACTCTGATCAATGGCTGAGAAAGATCTGTGTAACCTCATAAGGTAGGACTTGATATCACCGAGGACATGTGTCTTTACGATGCATTTTGACTTTTGTTAATCTCCCTACATGTTGATTAAGCAGGCCAGTACCCTTCATCGATCTAAAGAAGATCAACGGCTGATGGAAAACTTTTCAATAACCATTACACTGTTCCTTTATTACAAAACACGTTGCATTTCAAAATGTCATGACATGGTCCATTGTGATACGTGTCCACAACCTGTTTACCCGCATTATTAAAAACATATTGTGATTCCTTAATGTGGGCAAACGCTAGCCCTTAATGCTGGCTTAAATCAATGGTGATTCAAGATTTCTATATTTGGCAACCACTAAAATGATCCTGACCAACTAGAAATCACCTTTTCATGCATGTGCTCTGATAAACCTGACTGTAGCATTCAAAACTTCTGGGCCCATGACATCGTCACTTCCACGCTCAGTCCCACTGTACTACTTGTCATAAGGTGGCATTCCTACAATGTTTATCTGTTGTGCATCTTTAAAATGTGGGTATGCTTCATCTGTCGATCTCTCACAGATCAACGATGTTCATAACTTGTCCTCTTCATTCGTACAAATACCCCTTGTGTCTTCATAAGGGACAAATGTCACTTAGGTTTCTTGCCCACTTTTTTTAAACCAAGCTCATCTTCATCTTGTAGGAAAGTGACATTCATTGATCTACCTAAGATTGACAGTGAATCAACCTTTCATATGTTACTTTACCTCATCACATTGTGCTGAAGAATTGGAAGATGCCACCTAGTCAAACATGTCCACATCGCAGAGAGCAGAGATAATACTTTTGAATTATACTGGGCCCACATAATCAAACCATGCTACGTGCCTCCTTCTCAGTTCCCTGCATTTTGCAATGGCCTTGCATATGAGAAATGCAAGAATGTAGGGTCTGTCGATCTGAACAAGATCAACGATCGTCGAGACTTGCATGGTAAGTTTAAAATGAAACTCTTTTAGATTCAAAACCACGTTAACCATGATTACCTTAAACTTAAAATACATTTAACAAAACATTATTTCATAACTGCCTAAGGTTTAAAAGGCATTCCTTGAGCAAGAATTTGAGAAGGGGCTAAAGGATTTCAAAAGATGTGGCAAATTTGCATAAAGCAATAGGTTCTTGACTGGATTCTACATATTAATTGGGGTAGAAAGCAGATTTAGGATTGATTCAAAATAAGACTTTCTTAGATAACTTAGAATGACAATTTATCATCATGAAACATTTATGCAAACTGAATGAAAGGTGTCAAAAACATTGAACACCTTAAGGGCTTTAAAGGTATAGCCGATTACACAAGCATTTATGGGGCTTGATTTCTCAAATTTCAAAATGGGACTAAAAATTTAAGCATGCAATTTTTCATCCCAACAGGTGGTTCTAGACCCATTGAATGCTCTAGGTAATTATTTGTCAAATTTTGGTTGAAGGAGCTATGCTTGGGCTGTCAAGTCTTATGAAAAGTTTTTCTTATTTTGTGGTGATAAGATGGACTTTTATCAGTGTAGAAGTATGGTCTATAAATTCTTAGAGTCTCTAGTGCCTCTAAGATTTACACCATTGGGTGACTAATTCTTTGAAGTCCCTAATGTTTGGTGACATTGAGCTATACCTAAGTGAGTTATGTTTGGGTTTTCCTTCCTCATCTTCATTTCACTTTTGTGAGTTTTTTTTCTCGAGGCCATTGGAAATCCCCTTTGCTAGTTCCTAAAATTGGATGGATCTAATACAATTTTGGGCTATTCTATGTTTGTGTTCTAGTTGAAATAGAGATCTCTCCAGTTCAATCATGGTTGATGAGAGGCCATGGGTGAAGCATTGAATATGAGGGTTTTCCATTTTGTTGTGGAGATTGCATCTCAATAGGATACATGCCTAATGATTTCCATTTTGTGTTGGATAGGTGCTATCACTTGATGGAGGGCCGTAAAAAATGACCATTTGACAATTAGAGCTTCTGATTCTATTTTAGATTTTCCTTTTGAGGACTTGTTTTCTAATGAAGAAGAAACTTTTTTTGATTATATTGATGCTTCTCATGCTATTGGTCTGAGCTAGACTTCTATCGCTTCCATTCTTGTCACAATTTTGGATGTTAGACCATATTTCAAGTGTGATGTCCACTGGCCTTGTGGCCTATGTTGTTGAAATTACTGCTCCCACTTCTATTTTGAACAAAAATCTACTGATAATGCTAACTTTTAAATAATCACTCTTGGGCCTTGTTGACAGGTTGTAGTGGGGTTTCCTTTAATGCAATCCTAACAATAGCATTGCTTAGACTTTTGTCCAAGTGCATAGGAAGATGTTTTTTTTGTTGTTTTTTTGACGCCCTATGTTTATGCTTTCATCCCTTTTTTGTGTAAAGGTTAACAACCCCTTGTTTTGGCTATTATAGAAAAACAATATATCAATATCATCCTTTTAGATTGAACAATACTAGATGAGTAATGATACTATCTTGAAAAATACAAGAAGCTAAGACTACAATATACACTCATTTGATTAAGAAAATAAAATCCTTCGAACAATAATTAGTCAGAACTATCAAAGAGAACTTTTAGGATTGTATAAACACAATTGGAAATTGGATCAAGAAGATTTCATGTCTTTCTCATGGAAACTTTGGTTATTATGTGTAAAATTGGCCTCATTCTTTTAAAAATTATTTTCATGTTATCCGTAGAATTTTTTTTATCATTTAAGTTTCTTGTTCTTGCAAGATGACTATGAGATGCAGTGTTAGTGGTGTTTGCAAATAAGTAAGATATTCCCAATGCAATGAATGCTGCAAAGATCATGATAAACTTGGGTTGCATTCTCTTAGGCAACAACACTTGTGAATATTACATTCTTTATAATTTTTCAGTATTAAAAATTGTAGATACTAATCATCTATTATGTTGCACTATTTCTACTTTGCATATAGTTTATCATCACTCTAGTAAATAAGAAAAAAAATGGAATGTTAAGTGTTGCTTGTCAAATAGCTTGTATCATGTCCTAAGGTATTTACAAAGCATCTGTGATAGTTTGTTAGAAATAAAACCTTTTATTTTAGTTCTTATGGCTTTTGTTATATTTTGCAGGTTTGAAAGATTACAATGGAATAAGGTTCAAGAATTTTGTATTACAAAAACATCTTATTTCTTTATTGATACAAATAGATTGAGGAGGTAAAAATTCAGTTTTGATGCATACTCATATGTAGGATGAAAACTTATTTTTAGGTGACATTATGTGTGTTCTCTTTCACATTTTACTATCAATTTTCTATCCAATTTAATTACCCAAAACTACTAAGAAAAATGTGAAGGTCAAAATTGCTATTAAAATCTTGTACTACCTTTTTATGTTTATTGCTTACCTATCTGCAACTCCACAATCGATATTGACAGTCTCTTGCCCTCACCGTGCAATTGAACTACTTTAGTTTTATTGATACAGCTGAACTACGAGTGCCTTTTGTGCTCTTGACAAATCGTAAGATTTCAACTTTTGTGAAGCCATTACGGATGCAAATGAACAACTAGTGAGGTGTCAAATTTAAGGCAATTTTTTTTTTCTATAATGTATAGTTCAATTGCTAGAAATATTTCATCTAGATTGTTAATTGATAGATTGTTAACTTTTCATGTCATTTTCTACTTTGGTTGGGTAGTTCTCCTTACATTTCTAAATCGTAAATCTTGCTGCAATCTTTAGCCTAATGACAGTTTGGTATTACATCCAGGGTGATAACATAACTTTGACTTAAAACTTTGCATTAAAGAAAACATCAACGGATAATATTTGAATTGTGGATATTTGTAAATTACGTTGGTTTTAGACATAGTTATAGTTATAGTTATATATGTGCTTTTATATATGATGATGTGATTGGGACTATAAGTTTTTTTTTCATGTTTATCTGTTTGAAAAATAGATGAAATTATTGGCATTCATTCCTGATAAATAATTCTTTCCTAATTTTATTCTTTCTTGCAGGAACAAAAATTTAGATGCACTATGCCAATTATTTCAAAGGTTTTTCTCTCATAGGAGCCTTTTAAATTGCACAAAATTTGAGTTGTAAAGCATAATTACTAGGTGGAGACTTAGGATACTGTGCACATTTCTTCCTCCCCATTTTTTTGTATGAAATAAATCATGTGACAAATGAAACAATGGTGTGCAGGTAGAAATGTGCATGATACCCTAACTCTCATGCATTGAGCAATTACACTTTAGAATAAAGTTTTGTGTAGTTTAGAAGGCTCCTATGAGAGAAAACCTTTTCCAATAACTAGGATAGCTCGTCAAAATTTCTACATATCTTTGTCTCAATTTCAACACAAATGCAAATTAGAATTGGTATTTTGGTTGTAATTTCGACACCAAAATAATCTCCTTTGATAACACTTGTATGGAACTACCATAGAAAAGTAAGATGTTTTTGTTGCAATTTTGATGCAAAATTGGTGTAGGTTTATGTTAAAATTTTGACCAACGGCACCCGTAAATGAGGAAATAACAGTTTAGCTTGGACTAGAGAAATCAAAAAAATTCACGTTGGTAAGTCCACCATTATGAAGTTGAAATTTTGGTGTAGAATGTATGTGGCAAAAAATTGACCAAAAAAGACCGACAGTAAGCTTAGTCTCCTTATCAACTTACTCTTGTCAAAATTTTGACCTTTTCACGTCAAAATTTAGGCCTAAATTTACTAGTGTAATATAGATGAAACTAAGAATATAATTGAGGCACTTGTAAATAAACTATTTGATCCAAAGGTTTTAGATTTTGGTACATATGATGAAGCCAAAGCTAGGATAAAACTAGAGATCAAACTCCCATAGGTGGCAAATAAAGGCAAGAAAAGAATTGCCAAGTTGAAAACTAGTTCTACTCTTTTATTGATCAAGGGAAAAGGTGAGGATGAAGAACTAGAGGATGAGGAAGTTTTAGAGGAAGAGGAACCACTAATGAAGAAGGGCAAGATGATCATTACCAAGCCTACCAAGATATCCACTATTGTGTTTACCAGAAGATCCTCAAAGAAGAAAGTTGATAAGGAAGGAGGAGATATAATATTCAGAAAAACTCCACCCACCTTCCAAGATAGACTAAAAGAACTATAGGAAGGGGCTAGTATAAAAAATTTTAAAGCATTAAAGTATGAAATTAGGACTGTTGAGGAACAAAAGAAAATTGAAGATCTGGTTCGAAGAAATGGGTAAGCATAAAACTCACTAGACTAGCTTACTTCTTAGATTCCTAATATTTTGATGGATACAATTAAGCCACGATGGGAATTTTCCATGTAAACAATAAAATAAATCTCTAGGAAAACCATGAGGAAGCTTATTCTGAGCTTAATAGACAAGAAGGTTAAGGAATCTCTAAAGAAAAATGAGGAAAATTTAATTTTTAAATTCAACACTTGTCTGATTTTGATTAAAGATATTAAGCATGTTGTAAGGAATGAAATAAATACATGGAAGAATGTGTATCATCTTCATAAACTAAGTGATTTTTCTATTGATGTGAAAGATGATGATGTTGATAAATAAGAAAAATATGAAGAGGAAAATGATGAAAAAATGACACATTTTGATAATATTGATAATGAAGAGGAACAAGAGAAAGAGGCTACCTAGGAAGAAACTTAGGATACAAAGAAAACTGACCTAGTAAAGATTGGTATAGTAGCTATAGCCTCATTTCCTCATTCTCCAAGTAAGGTATTGAAAACATCAAGCATGGAGACAAGCTTTGCAAAATTGATTGTGTCCAACACTCCAAGCACAACCAACAAATCAATCTTTGCACTAATAAAACTCAAGACATCATTAACTAAAGTACCAAGTACTTCATCTAATGAGCTAAAAACTCTTCCCTCTTCTACCATGTTGGATACAACAGTTTTGGACACATTAATTTTGGATACATAAATATTGGCTACTATAGGTATTTCTACTAGTATTTCTACAATAAGTGTAGTATCAATTTTTGCAGCTAGTCATATTATGCCTACTATTGTTTCCATTCCTAGTAAGCAAGAAATAAGTGTAAGAATAGTTGAGACCAAACCTCAACCAAGCACAAAAATTTTGGGCCATGGAAAAGAAAAGGATGAGGAAATAGACCTTGATGAGGATATAGTGATCCCAAATTGGGACATATCCAAACTGAACCAAGATCAAATGCAAACATTTGCTGAACTTCTCCAAAAGAAAGCCAAGTGATAGAAGCTAAGAGAGGAAAGAGACAAAGAATTTAAAATCATTGAGGATTCAAAGAATATTTTGGTAGAGGCTATAATTATAGAGGTTGATTCATCTCAACTAGTTTTGTATAAATTGGTAGAAGTAGTCCATAAGTTAAATAAAGATTTAGATGGATAGGATAAATTATTACAAAAGGCAAAAAAAAAGTTTGAAAATAAGGTATTAGAGCACATTCCTCAATAAATTGCCATCTACAAAGTAGAATTCTCTACCATTTTGGGCTCTCTAGAAACCTCTTGTACTAATGTATCATTACTTTTTGGTAAATTATGTGATATTTCAAGTTTCACTAAAGAAATAAAGGAAAAATTGTTGAAGATTGATGAAGATCTCAAGGTGAGTGCTTAGCAATTGTAGCTTGACCCAAGTTCAAGCTCTACACATTAAAAAAAATTAGATTTCTAACAGATATGCAGGTAGAAAATCTTAGAGAAGAAGCAAGAATTAGACCTACATTGGTAGATATTCAGAATATGATCCTCCTTAACATGGATGTAATACAAAAGAATATTGCACATTTAAAAAGTCTCATCCATGAAAATAATTTTTCCATAGCAAACCACATGATTGAGTTGTCAATAGAAGTGCATATTGCACTACACAAATGTAAGGTCTTGTAGGACAATTGGGACAAAACTTTTGCTGTTATACTCAAAGTACACTCAAACTTTTTGCCTCATTTTGACATTAATATGTAAATATATAGAACAAATCTTTGGAATTATTGTTAGAAAGAGGGAGAAGATATGGGAATGATGATTTATACAGGAGAAAGATGTATGAATTGATACATAAGCTAAAATGGAAATGGGGGAGATAGATGTGAGATAAATGTAAATAATCATTCAAAGAAGAATGTGTAGCAAGTGCATATTGTATATAGAAAGGAAATGTATTTAGATGTATAGTATACTATATATGAGCCTTACCATGTACAGAAATATATCTTACAAAAACAATTTGTACAAATCTCAAAAATAGTATACTCTATGAAGCTAGAATCACAAGGTGATGGATAAAGATATTTGGGAACTTTTTTAATTTAGTTTTTGCAAATAAGTGTTTTTGTCACTAATGCCAAAGGGGTAGATTGTTAACATATTAGTCAAGTTTGTTATTAGTTAATAGTGTTAACCAAGAATTTTAGTTGTCATCAAGTTCTATAGTTGCTACCAAGTCCTTTGGACAAATTTTAGTGTATATAGAGAAGTTATAGTTATTGTGAAGATCAGCAGGGTAAATTGAGTATGCCGAGTTTACTAGTGCAAACCAAGTGGTGCAATGTTTACCAAGTTTGTAGTTGATGTGATGCTAGTATAGTGTTGACCAAGCTACTCAGTGTTAACCAAGTGACTTAGTTTATGTCAAGCTCGAGGTGATAGTGTTTACATGATGAGTTCCATAGTATTTGTCGAGTCACTAGTGCAAACCGAGTTCAAGACTACTTGGAAGTGATCAGTATGGACTAAGCTTCTACATCTAACGAGTGCATGAAAATGCTAATAATTGATAGTAGAGGCTAAGTATCAGAACTTCACCAAGTCATTCTTCAAAACTTGAGTGTCTACATTTGAGTGAACTTTGTAATATTTGTATAAAATTTTATTGTGGTTGACATTTTAATTGTATAACTAGATTGGTATATATGTAATGTATTATATTATATACAAAACATATATGAGATATACAATGTAATCAAATATAATCAAAGAAGAGCAGAAAGAGAGAATTATGAAGGCTACAACAACATAAGGAGCAGCAAAGATTCATCTATCATAGCAAGGTGATTTGTATACCTAGAGGAATCTCATTTAGTAAACCAAGTTGTAGATTAGAGATCAGTTACTACTTCATTCTAATAGGTGGATCAATCAAATCCTTTAACAAGGTAGACCTAATAGCTTTATGCAAATCTCTTTACCAAGTGCATATTTCATTATATGTTTGTAAATCCTTTAACAAGGTGGACCTAGTAGTCCTTATTGTTCCTAACAAGCAAGATCATCAGAAGTGATCAATGTAAGCCTTAGCTAGCAAACTTTATGCTATAATACTAAAGCTTGTGGGTATCATCCCCACCCCAGTTTTAATTTCTATTTGGAAGGTCTCTTGATCACCAAATCTATGTGTCAAAGTGTTATGTATGCTTTCATGTTTTCTAAGTTTCTCATGCATAAATTTATATCAAAATTCATATAAAGAATTAATTGCTAATATGATTAAAAGTTTTAAAATTTATTGATTCACCCCTCCCCTCTTAGTAACTTAGCCTTTAAGAATATTTCCAACACTAGCTATCTATAGCATAAGTTCACAAGATATTTACACAATTATTTTGGAATTTTTTTGACAAAGCACAAAGAGTAAGTCCAAACTATGAAAACTATATCAAAATTAAATACTTAATATGCCTCATCAAAGAGCACATGATCATAGGCTAATACTAGTTTTAAGAATTTCAACTCATAATATTGTAAAACCTATAAATATTTAAGTTCTATAGTTAATACAAGATTGCAGACTAACTATAACTTCAACATTTTTAAGTTAAAATCATGTGAATAGAAGGAAGAAGTCAACAAGATGGCTATCCCAACATCATTGGTAGTCAGATGAACCTTAACTATGGAGTTGCAAGGATACAAAGGAAAATAATGGTTATGTTTTAAGACTAGCACATGCTCACAGGTGATTAAGAGAAAACTTAGGTTTAGGATGCGAGGCTATGAAATCTTATAGTCACTTTGTTGCAAGGTTAGATGTCAATTTAAAATTTTAAGTTGTGAAGTAGTAACAATGGAGAAAATAGTCAAGTTAACAATTAATCATAGTATCACATGAATAGAATGAAAAATAATGTTTTAAATTAAGAACCAATCATTGGTGATGAAGTTGTTAATGATAACCATTTTGCATGATCACACATTTGAGCAATGAAAAGAGATTATAGAATACAAATGATTATTTTCATTATCACAAAGTTTTTAAATGAAATAAAGAATTTTTATTGTGCATGAAACAATCAAGAAGTTAAGTTTAGACTTTCATGACATCACATAAGTTTATGATCACTCATGGTTAGAGCTGTAAAGTAGTGAAAGCTTGACATCACACTTTTCAAGGGTTCATTTGAAGTTTAGATCTTGTGGTTGTGAAACTATGAAGTAAAATGATAGTTAATGTCACACTTTATCACAACATCACAAGGGGTTTGTGTTAACTCAAGGTTACAGTTATGAAGGAGCATAATGCTCATGAGTGCATCATTGTAGGTCAAAAGCAACAGTTGAGAAATGAAGTTGAGAACTTGCGAACAAAGAAAGTGTCAAGGCTTAAAGGTTTAGAGCAACATCATATGGATGCAAAGACAGTTAAATTTTTGAGGTGTGATGTTGCAAGATGAAGTAGTAGTTAAGGGAAATAGACAACACAACATTACATGGTTCAAAAAAGAATCATGTCTTGTGATTGTGAGGAAGAGACAAGGTAATAGTTTAAGACATTACAACATCACAAGTATAAAAGATCTTAAGTCCTAAACTATGTCAAAGATACAAACCTTGGTGAAGCATTGATAAAGAGGCAATTGCATCATTGTAGCTTTCATTTCTAACACATAAAATAATTTTCAACCATCATGTCTAAGCTGCATAAAAAGAAGATGAGCTAGAAATATGAAATGTGAAAAAGAAAAGATTTGGCCATCTTTTGGAAGATTGATAGGTTTTAAAGTGTGCTGATTTAAATTTCATTAATCCTACACCCATCTTGCATAGATAGATAAATTCTAAAAGACATGCATATTTTCATTACCAATTACATAATTGTTTCATTTTTTTGTGTGAAATTTGAGTTGTAAAGTGATTCAAACTGATCCTCCACCATATATTATTTAGAGTTGATTGAATTACTTAAAAAAATGGCTTAGTAAGAAGGTGAATTGATCATGCAAAATCAAATTAGAGAATCTACATCTCATGAAAACGTACCTAGTTTGTTTCTCAAAAAATGGATGCATATTCTACCTAGTTCTACTTATGCATAATTTACAAATGACCACACCAACAAAGATCCATATGATTTCTTTAGATATGTAGAGGTTTCAAATAGGAATGGTTATGAATTGTTCTGGTTCTTTTATAAGAAAAAAATGGAGAAACTACCAATTTGGAAGCCTTGGATTAGAAATTTAGGAAAATTAATTATGCTATAAGTATTTGTGGATGTGGACCTAGTAAAGGCATTTATCAAATGTTACAATCTAGTTAGAAAATAATTCCACCAGAGAGATAGGATCATTTTTGCGGCTCTAGAGAAGGAGACATTTTTAAATGCATTTGATCTATGAGGTTGATGTCATTGCTGATTAACATTGATGACCTAACTGAATATTTCAAAAGCCAAAAGAGACTTTATATGGGTATGGAAATGAAAAGACACATCCCTATGTCTAGAAAATAAAAGGGAGAGATTCCAAAGAAGAATAAAGTGGAAAAGGTCATGCCTCTTGAATTATTTTAGAGGTATTTCTATAATACCATTTTTGACATCAGTAAAGTTTTAGGTTTAGATGGAACCATGAATGCCCTAGGAGGACACTATTTCATGGCATTGAATATTCAAGATCCCAACACCAATCTTGGGTATGATTATGTGACATACATAATTGAAAAAATCCATGAGGAGATCCTTGTTGAATAGCAGGTATATTTGGAGAATTTTAGGTTCCCTCACTACTCTCTAATCTTGCATCTGATCATGTTCAAAAATGTCAATTGCTTTTATTAGAGATTCTTCTAATGAATAGAGAAATGAGGAGAAAAGCTACTAGTGCAAAAGTGGACAAGGGTATGGAAATGTTTCTACCCATATTCAAATGTCATTTCCTTTTATAATGATTTTATGCATCCTATTTTTAAAATGATAGAACTCATAAATGAAAGAATTCCTAGGAGTGTTAGGAAGGTTGTTAAACCTAAAATGTAATATGATGCATGCAAATAATTGACCCATGACTGGGGAAGTATTTTTATATTTTAGGAGTTTTACTATTATCAAAGTATATGGATGCCCTCAGTGATATCATATTCTACTAAAGTATGTCCTAGAGAGACTAGGGTTTGTAGAAGTTTTTTGGCAACCAATTTCACCAAGCAGAGAGTATCTAGGTAAAGTTGTCAGAAAGGGAACATTTTTGTGTAGAAGCACTAGAGTAGGAGATTTTGAAATAGGAAAAAATACTATTGAGGGGATTGATGCCTATCAAAGAAGATAAAAATTACAAAGTAGACCAAAAAGAATGTATGACCTCTGAAATATAATCAGGAATTCCCTAAAGAATATGAGCAGATAGAATTTACCTCAAAGAAAACCTATGTGGGAAGAGGGTGTCATTGCTGAAAGGTTAAATGAAATATGTGTAGGGATAGAATGATCACAAGTAGAATTTTTGTCAATTTTGAACAAGAAATAAGGTAACCTACTAGATCTTTCAAAGGATTTTATCTTGAGTTTGACTATTGAGCTAGATTAGACATATGCGTTGAAAATTTTGATGAGATATCAATCCAAGTGCTTGAGGAAATAAGGAAGAAAGTTGATCCTAACTATTCTAATTAATAAATTGTAGTTGAAGTTAGTGATGATGAAGAAAATTAGCCTAAAAGCTTAGAGTGGGAAGAAAGGAGGAATAAAAATAGAAAATGGTGGAGATTCCACAAAAGGCTTAGCAAAAGGCCTTGCAAATCCTACCTAGACGTAGCCAATAATTTGATGATTTTAGAAGGAGATATTTGATAGCTCAAGCCTTTGAGGATGAGCAAAGGGCTAATAAACTACAACTATAAGTTGAAATGAATTATAATAGAATAATTGAAGCCAATGAATTTACGAGCAATGATAACCTCATCAAAATTGAAGAGGTCAAGAACTTTCTATTCAAGTTGAAACAAAATAAATTAGCCTTTCAAATGAAGCTAGGGGAGTCTGATGAGAGAGTTATTTGATTAGTACAAAAACTTGACACAATGCATGGTAGGAGTGTCCCCAAAAGAGATGTCCTAGCCCCTATCAAATAACCACACAAAGGAAGAATAAATAATAACATAGATAATTAGTTCCAAAGTAATGCCATTTCTCATAATATAATCATAATATTTACATCCAACATGCCCAACTATAACACCTTCTAGCTTATGACCAAATAGATAAGCAATTACAATAGTGATTCTACAAGATCCCTCAAGATCCACTCCCAACTCTAACTAGTCTAGATTCACACGCT
Organism: Cupressus sempervirens; assembly: GCA_028749045.1. Classification (NCBI taxonomy): domain Eukaryota; kingdom Viridiplantae; phylum Streptophyta; class Pinopsida; order Cupressales; family Cupressaceae; genus Cupressus; species Cupressus sempervirens. The sequence goes on from CM053792.1 coordinate 142,458,026, forward strand.
GGTATATGTGTCCAAGGAAGATCTCAACTTGTTCTCACAAGCCCAACAAGAAATCTCCTTATTTTTCAAGCCACAACTACTAGGTCTTCTCAAACTTTATCCAAGATCCAAGTGTACACTACCTCACATTTTGAAAATCTTCTCTTACTCAACTAATCCATCTTCCATGCTCTTCTCCAAGATGGATGATAAATCGCAATCCTGTTGTGAACTACTTCACATTAAATAAACCCTCTAGCCACAAGTTACATTTAATAATGCCACCTATTAAATGCATTTTCCCTCTTTCCTCCATTTTTTATTTATTTCAATTTTTTTTTCTAATTTTCATCAATTTTTGTTTCCTTGAAATTTTTTTTTTTTTTTTTTTTCCTCTTTTTTTTCAAAAATAAGATAAAAATTTCCCCCTATATTTTCTGATGCAAGATGCTCCTACATCAGAATCCCCAAGTAGATAGAAAAGTGTGTCCCACACTTTGACAATAGAATGAATATTTGCAACCATCTTCATCTTCACAAAAGGTTTCCACTCGATTAGGGACAATAAAACCAACATGAAAATCATCCACATCTGTATCCAAAGAGTATGATCCTACCAGTGAAACATTTATAGTAGAAGAGGCTTGAGACCTAGTGAGAAGAAGTGGCATGATTATCTTCCTAGGATGGGATATTAGTTCCTCTTTCCTACTAGACCAAATAAGGAGACACAAAAAGTCAATATCTTTTGAAGATGAGATCCAACTAGGATAATTGAGATGATTAGGATGCAATGTTGATGCTTGAAGAATGGACATATGGAGTATAGCTCTAGAGCATCAAAATCCTATCCTTATGGAAATCAAAGAGTCCCCAAGGGGGAATGTGATATTTTGGAATGCACACTCTTAATCCAATAACCAGTTATATGGAATGCAACCATCTATCACATTGTTGGGAAAAACTAAAAAGGATTTTCTTGAAGCATAGTAGGAGGGAGCCTATGAGTTATACATCAAAACCAAGAGGCACTATGAGGAAGACATGAAGAAGACTTATGTCTCAAAGAAGAAAACCCTTAGATTGGAAAATTTAAATGTAGCACTCAAAAATACTATCAAATTACCTATAGAGGTTAAAGACCAGGGTATCTAGACATAGGAGCATGCATATGAGATACAAGGAACATCAAGTTAGGCCATGGAAGTTGATGAAGAGGATTTTGAATTAGGCAAGGACATTGAAATTAGAACAATCAAGAAATTTTGGGTTTATAAAATAAATGCATTGAAACTAGTCTCCTAGAATGTGTACAACAACTATCTTGTGTTGTAAGGAGTAGAATATAGGTGTTTAGATGAAAGTGTCCTATTATCTCCTCCTTTTCCCACATCGGGTCCTTATACTCCATTTTTTATAGCCTTGTACCTTTTTTTGCACCAAAGAAAGATTTGACTAGGGTAATTGTTATAAATACTAGAAAAATGCTCAATAAGGTGAAGGATCTAAATGGTTTCTTTAGTAGAAAGTTGCAAATAATCTAGAATAAAATGAAAGTAATTTCCATAGAAACACCCTTTTTTTTCCTACAATTTTGGATAATGATGGAAGAGTTAAGGACAAGTGGAATGGTCATCATGTTTTGATAATATCCTAAATCATTCTAGAGTCCTAGTGTACTACAATGACAAGGCAAGTGTAGTAGTGGTGTATAATTTGATAGACATGCTCTACAAGTTAGAAAAAAAGATGTCAAAGGTAAAAATTGAGGTTAAGGCTATAATAGATGTCAAATGGGAAAAAATTCCTCAAGAATTTAGATATAGTTAGAGATGCTATCTAACCAATGTGGATGTAGACATTGCTATTTGGGAGGTTATTAAAGACATAAAGGCTATACTATCCAATGATGATGACTACGAAGTTCAAGGATGAAGATAGAGGTAGGAGAGACAAAAAGTTAAAGAAAAGGCACAAAAAGTGATAGATAGCTAAAAGATAAACTAATTAGCTTAAAGGCTCCTACAGTTAATCTCACCTGCCGATCTTGCAACTACCTTTCTATTTTGATCAAATGCAGAGAATGTCTTGAATGTAACTTTATAGAAACATCTTTCCTCTTGTCTAACTAATTGATTTTTTCCATGTTTCATTGCCCCATATGGTTTTTGTTCCAATCCTATAAAAGGATTTCCAAGATGTGGAGTAGGGGTTCCAATTTTTGTGACTGTGATACCACAAGGTTGGTTCTAGTTTTACTATTGTGAGACCACTGTTCTTAGCATTTTTTTTATATATGAACAACAATATAATTCCTTATAAGCATTAATATAATACAATAATCTATTGTGTATTTTTTGATTTTATTCATACATTTGATGTATCAATTTGAAGGAAATTAATACAAATCTTTATTGAAAATTTTAGTCTTAAAATTTGTCTCCTCTTTATGGGTTTGTAATTTTCTATGATATATATACAAGGTGTATATTATTTATTTGGAGCTTGGATTTGAAGTTGTATCTCTTTCTATATTTTCTTGTTTGGTTAAGGACTTAAGAAAATTGATTGATATGCATTGATAGAATTATAGGGATTATGGAAGGATTTGATAAATATGAGTTTCATTTTGAAGATAGATGTTTGTTTGCAAGGTGAATGGATAACTAATATCTTGGTATATGAGTATATTTTGGGTATCCTTGTGTATGTTATAAATTATTTATTTCCTAATGGATATGAGACTAATCAACTTGGATATTTCATATATATTGTTTTTGCATATGTGGGTTATGCTGATTCAAATCTTTAATCAAAATCTTTTACCTTTCTTCTTGAAAAGCTAAAATGAGTATTCATCACTTTGTTTATCCATTTCATGAGTCATGTTATTAGCTATTTTATCATCATGAATGTTTTCATAAGCATAGAATGTTCAATGGTTTTTATCTTCTTTATAAGATTTAGTTGTATGCTTTTGAAAGTGGTATCATATGAAAGAATATGAGGTTCATCCACCTAGGTTTTGTAGAGCCTGAAGAAGAAGAAGGAGTATAGCCTTATAGTTGGTCTAAGTTTCTGAATGGGTATGTTGTAGATGAGAATTAGTTATCTCTACATGTATTATGTTCTTATCATTGGGTTTTTGAAACCTAACATTTTAAATAATCAATAGACATCAAGAACATGAATGCAAGACCAAGACTTCAAAAACACAAAGATTTGAAGGATATTGCTACCATTTTAGAATTATGAAAATAAAAAATATGAATGTAGATCTAATGCCAAGTGGACATGAAACAAGTAGACAAAGGGACAACAAAATGGAAAATCCAACATTTGGGATTACAATAAAAGGTATAGTTGTCACTATTTTCAAGAGTATGGACATGTTGTTGAGAATAACATTAGAACACATTTTAGAAGTGAGTAGAGTAGATGGTTGAGTCAATCTACATGTTTTAGTTGTTTGAAGACTAGTCATATTATTAGAAACTATCCAAAAGGGTCAAAATCACCAAGCATTGAATTCAATAAGGGCAGCAAGAAGAATGATGTTGAGAAATTCATAATGTAGATGAAAAAGACATGGAGGAAAATGGAATATTACTACACATCAATTTTAAATGAGGTCACTTCATCCAATGGATTAGGTGATCACATCACCCCCAATTAGGCAATCAAAAGGTATGTGGGACTAATATCTCAATGATATATTTTAAATTAGTTCTAGGAATCTAAGTTTTGAAAATATTATATCTACATCAACTAAGATGCAAAGGTTTGGTTAGAACTTGGAAGAAATCTATAAATTTTATTACTGATAGTGTTGGCTAAGATTACTATGGTTTTGGAACATAGTAGAAGTTATGTGCAACCCAAGTGAGTTAAAATTATTATGGTAGCTAAGCTTACAGTTGTGTAAGAACTGAGCATTTATTGCTAAGTTTTAAGAGTTATATAGTTGATGTTTAACTCATTTGTATTCATTTGAGACTGAAGAGAGCATGGAGACCATAAGGAAAACCAAGGAGAAGTATTTAGGAATTTTAAAACTAGATTCAGCTGCTACTCACCACCAATAATTAGATTCATAAGGTATTTATTGTGTGTCAAGCTATGTTGTCTAAATTGTCATAAACCCTAGTTATTTAAATATAGTGTCTAGCTCTTCCACTACTATTAGGCAGGAAGTAAAAAAATGTTTTATATGTTTTATATGTTCAATTAATAAGTAATAAAGTCATACAACCACCCTTCCAAGCTATTCCTACGATAGCATATAAGGGAGATCCTTATGGTGTGTTATCAATTATACCACTATAGTTTTTGATGATACAAAATGTCAGATGTTGCTACACTAGTAAAGTTGGAAGTATTGGAGAAATGGAAATTAGAGATTTGTATGGAAAGCTATGTGTAGATGACCTATTAAAGTAGGAAAAAAATCATAGAGAGAAAAGTGTTAACCTGTGCCTATATTTTCCAAATTTATTCAAAATGGAATGGATTAAGATTGCATTTAACAAAATACATTATCACTCTATGTGGTTATAAAATGGCCTTATCAAAATCACAAAAGGGATCATCCATTGAGTAATAGGGTATTCTACCATGGAAAGACCCAAGACCATGCATAGTGATGCTAAGGAGATACTTGAGAAGAATACAGGAGTAGTATGGAATATGTTTGGAGTCAAAGTCAATTTCTCGATTTGATTACCACTCCAAGCTTTGGAGCCCTATGAGTAGTTTTAATGCAAGTGTACCCAGCTATCTATTTGAGGCCTAAGAGGTGTTTAATATTTCTAAAACCTTGAACTCAATATATCCATGCCTCCCATGAAGATAAATTTCCATTCTGTGAAATCTCATTTTGAGCAATGTCAAAATTTGCATTGTTTCCCTAGTGTCAAACAATGATAGGTAGCCTAGTTTACATTTGAATATCTCACACTCAATAATGTTTGATGACTCACCACTTTGGGAATGTTTACTATGTATATCATAGAAGCTATGTTTTAGATTTCAAGTAATTTTGACATGTTTTCATTAGGCTTTGAATCCCTCAAAGTTAGTTGTTTATTATTGTCATGCTGATGTAAATTGTTTAGAATCCTAAGAGGCCCTATTTGACTTGTTATAACTTTGACCTAGTTGACCAAAATGAGAAAATTTATTTTTCATTGAATTATAAAGGTTAGAGATTTGATATTTTTTAGATTTGAGCCTATGAAAAATTTGTTTGATCAATTTTTGAACATGTTTCAAAATGCAATTTCTTAAGTTTTATTGGTCATAAAGTGCAGATTGATTGGTACCCCAGTTTTGGGATGTCATATCTTTGAATCCATAATTGGTGAGATGAAATGGATTGTACCATTATGTTCTACTCTAAAAATTCTTCGATTGTATCAATTTTAAAGTTTTCATGAATCCATTTACACACTTTCCTTGGTCCATTCCCTTTGTGAAAAATGCTTTTCTACCACTATTCCTAGATTTGCAAATTTGAGTAGCCCACTTTGTCCCCTCGCCAAATTTTTTCCTATTATTCATCATGTGCCCAATTTCCATATTTATATTCTCCTCATGATGGTGAAAAAATCCCTACTTTCTATGCCTCCAAGTGTTAATTTGACCTATTTTCAAAACAAAAACCAAATGTAATTTATGGTTTTCTAACAAGTTTGCTTGTAGGCAGTTCTGAGAAGGCAAATTTGATAGTCAATATGTTTTGACTTATTTATCATCATAAGGCAAGATCTAATAGGGTAATGTATTGTTGAACAAAGAATCAACATGTCTAATTTCAAAGCCTGGTTAGGTGTTTTGGTTAGTTGATAAAGCCAATCAATGGACCCCTTGGCATGAAGTTGAAAATTTGTAGAAAGAGGTGAAAATGAATTTTAAATCTTCAATTAATGATTAGTTTTTGTTTTCAATCACTGTAATGGGTCCAACAAGAAATTTTGAGAATTTAGGAGTTTGAGTTCAAAATTTATTTTAGATAGACCCACTTTGGGGCCTGACTGAAATCATCTGACAAGAACTTTTAACGATTTAAAATATGTACAAGATCTTTGTTTCAAAATCAACATCATCATTTCATTTCAAAAATGGGCATTTTGGATTATAAAAAAAATAAATACTAGAGAGATTTGAAAAGACCATAAAAGGCCTAAGTTTTATACCTATCAAGTACCATGTTCTTTTGAAAAAATCAAACATTGAATATGAATAGCGACAGACTATCTGTCAAGTCTATATTTTATTTGTATTGACCATGAAGCTATCTATTTCTGGGTAAAAAAAACGTAAAGGAAAAGAATTTGTTTGAAGATATGTTCAAAGGTTAATTGATGGTCAATTCATTCTTGGAATGCTAGATTGTGACTTACTCACAACATCTGTGATATAAAGTCATTAAGAGTCCATGATGGATGTTGACTAGTGATAATTTGCTATCCCCTTGGTGTGAACATAGATGTGATATTACTATGAGATTTTTCTTATATGTTTATTCTTTGAAAATTTCTTCACTAGGATAAGGCAAACCCTTTTTCTTTAACTATCCTCTCCAATGAATGCTCAGCTAACATGTTGAAAATAATTGGGGGTTTATCACTAGAGCATACTATATCAATTTTCAAAAAATAAAGGAAACACCATTACCAATGTCAAAGGGACAAAACACACACACACCAAAATTAAAGGAAGGTTGAAAGGAAGCTAGTTAAGAAGTGAATTCATAGTTAAGAAGTGAAGTCACCTTTCAAGTTTTTGAAATATAGCATATGGAGCTATGAGTTCTTGCCATCAAAGAAAGAGAGTTTTTCTTATTTTGAGAATCAAAAGTAAAATTTGTAGTAGGAATGAGATGGAAACAAAGGATACTTGCATGAGGGGAAATCTTTTTGGGAGGTAGTCCGTTGCATGGAGATGAGAGAATGTGGGATTCCACGATGATGCTTTGCAAGGAACCCCAATTTTATGTAGCTAATGAGGTGGCTAAAGTGGCATTTAGTTTGAAGGTGTTTTTGGTTCCCCTACACATCAAAACCACTCACCATGAGAACTAGTACGCAAGGCACAACAAGTATGAGATGAAAAGTTAGCAACAAGGTCCAAATGTGATTTTTGAACATTGCAAGTTTTGTGGAGTGGCATGAATTTTGAGCTATCATTTTTCAAAATGGTTTCCCTCTACCTCTATAAGGAAAATTCACGTCTTGACTTCTTACCCAAGCTGCTACCAAAATGCTCTAGTGAATGCTTCCAATTGTCAAGGAGAAGCCTCTTGTTGAACTTTAATATAGAACTTTTGACCCAATGTATTGTGAGTAGCTTTAGAAGAATAATCCATGGTGATATCTAAAGCAATAGGGTCTATGACTTGTAAATTCATTATGTTTTTAGTTACTCTAGCACCACAGATAAGAAATGGAGATAAGGAAAGTCTCATGGATTTTCTCGTAGATATACGAGCAGTAAAATCAAAAATTTCAAAACCTTTTTCACACCAATGACTATCCCTGCTTAAGCAATATGAATATAGTTCTTGAGTTTTTTTAAGTTGTCTAAGGTTGTGAGTAGGGAAAGTTTTTTCTTGGAACATGCTATAAAGGGAGATGAATCTATTTAATCCCATATTGCCCATGAAAAGACATTTTATGATGTTTAAATGCTAAACCACTCACATTGTATAGTTTCTTAAAACAAAATACTTGTTGAGACATAAAGACCTTGCATGTGGGCCCATGATTGGTTGGATGGAAAAGAAAGGAATTTTTGAATGAACATGCCATTGTGGAGGATGACATGGATTTGGTTGAACAAAAAATAAAGTGAAAAGTGGTGTTAGGTGGACCAATTTCAAGTGGACACTTGGTGTAGAAACTAAGGTTGACAATGACATTATAGGTCCAAATTTGAAGATCCAAATTTTTTCACATGGCGAGATTGGACAATCAGTGCTCCCCTATATTGAGAGGTTGCTTAACTATTAGGAAATGTGGATAACTCCTTGGATAACATCCGGTAGTAGGCTTGGGTTGGTGATGATGTGGAAAGGCTAGAGATTGACCCAGTGATAAGGTGCCATGTTGCAGTGATGTGGTAGGCACTTGACAAGAGATGATGTGGCAGTGACTAAGTAATAAAGGTTCCAATGAAATACTGCCACATGGATGATCAATAGACCAATAAAAGGGCGCCACATGGTGCTTGAGTGGTAGGTGATGATGTAGAGGTTTGACAAATCACAAGTTACACATGTCAAGCTTGGTAAAAGTAGGTTTGACCCAAACTGAATTTTGGAAGGAAAATATATAGCATGAAAAAGTAATATTTTATTATTCTTTCAGTAAATTTTCAATCTTTTCAATTTATATTCTAAAGTTAAACTTTAGAAAAGATTTCAATTCTTGCAAAAATAAATGCAGTCTAGATAGCTAGTCTAGGGACCTAAACTTGAAAATGATCTTCTCGGCATCTTGGATGCCCTAACATAGGACTATTATATATCATTAGAACTGGGAGAGGGCAATTTTTCCATATTTGTGGTTTATTTCTACAATAGAAGCTAGTGGTGCAAGTTATGCAAGGTTTTGTAATATGTACACATTTTTTAGTCTCATTCAAGTATGATAGATTAGGTTTGATTTTTAGCAAGATGTTAAACTCAATAAATACCAAAGGTAGTATGAATGTAGTTATGGGTAGATTTTGTCACTTGCAAGTCAGTTTAGTGAAGGTTCTATCATCATTTCATATGCATATGTTATATTTTTGTCAGAGATAGGTTTTCTCATCAGTTACAGGAGATATTTTCAAGTTTGTTATAGACAATGATGAGAATCATATCATATTTGGGCTCTAGAAAGATTAGAGATGCTTTGTAACATCAGGGAATGAAGATTCAAGTGGACACATGTCACTTCCAAATTAGATATGGGATTTCATTCCTTTCCTAGATATATTTATTTTTCTCATTCATTGCAAGGGTTCTAGTTTTTATTGTGAGACTAGAGCATTCTAGTTTTTGATATTTTCTCATGACTATGATACCATTCTCTTTAGTTTTTTCTCTTGTATGAAAAATAGTAAATAAAGATAATATGGATGGTTTTGATCTTTTTAGTGGTTTTAGGAGTTATTTACATGCATCTTGAATGTATAGTTTCAAAGAAATAAATAAAATGAGAAAGAATCTCCTTAGTTTCCTTTTGATTCCCATCTCCTATCTCTATAATTTGCAATGTTGTGTGGTTTAGGGACATTGAAATTAGACCCTTTTGCATCCCCTTAAGTTTGTATGTCTAGTATGTTTTTTTGTTGGAATGAAAAGCCAAGTAAATGCTTGATGTATTTGATAGGGTTGCTAGTTATTTGAGAAGGATATTTCATGAGAATAAGGTCTTTATGAACATGAATGTCTGATTCACAAAGTGATAAGATAGATCTGATGTATGGAATATGTCAATAGAATCATAGATGTATGTGTGTGACTTATGGATTTGTTGAAATAAAACTTATAACCATCCATTTTCCTTTCTGTTTAAGAGCTAAAAGGATGTCCTTTCTTATCTTATCAATTTGTTAGATCAAGATATTAGCTATTTCATGTCTATGATCTTCACATAAGCACAAACGATATAAGGGTTCTATCTACTTTGGTCAAATTTAGTGTATGCTTTGAATACTAGTAGCATATGAAGAATCTATAGGTCTACCTACCTAGGTTCTACAGAGACTGAAGTAGAAAAAGGGTCTAGCTTTATAGTTTGCCCATTGTTTGAAAGGATATATTGCAAATGGGAAGTAGCTTCCCCTTGATGTATTCTATTCTCATCAAGGTAATTTGAAGCCTAAAATTTCAAAACACCAACATAATAAAAGAGGAATGACCATAGACACAATTTTAGATCCCCTAATTACATTTGTAGTTAGAATAATTGCTCACAAGTTCTTTCAACCTAGCTGATTGAACAATGTGTCTTGTATGGCTATGGATTTAGGCTACTATTAGAAATAAGGATTACTAGGGGGGGTTGAATCATTAATCTACAAAATTTAGTTGCTATATAGATATTATTTCTTACTTTAAACCATACATAACAAAGCAATAAAGTAATTTTGAACACTACTAGTAACATTGTACAAAGTTAACTCATAACATCATATCTTGTTAACTAGGGAAACCCTAAACAAGGGAAAACCTCAATGGGGATGATACCAATTAGATAATATACTGATATATAAGTTCCTTATGTTACTTAGTTTCTAGATAAGATTGTGTAAATATTTTTGACCATCAACGTTTTGAATCACACAATGTGATCCATCATCATGATGAGAGAGCAAGAGGTGTAGAACAAAGTAAGTTCTACATCTCTTTCTCTCTCATCCTGATGATGGATCATGTAGTGTCATTCAAAATTTTTATGGAGAAAAATTCTCTACAAAATCTAATCCATAAATTGAGTAGCATAACTATTATGGATTGTGGAAATCTGATCGCATTAATATATAAGTTCCTTGTTAGAGGATGGACCCTATTAGGAGTTAATGATAAAATTTAGTATAAAGAGTCCTTGATAGGAGATTCCAACCCTGTTAGAAGTTGTAGTATAATTTATGCAAGAAGAGCCCACTACCAAACATACAATTTCAACTACATGTAGAGCTCACTGCTCAAAAAAGTAATTTACTATTGTATTCTTCCTTCACTAATCTCCAGTCTTTAGCTTGATCTCAGATAACCAAATGGCTCTTATAAAACTTCACTTGTATCACTTTAACAAAAAAAATTCTAATCACAATTTGCAATTCACATTTACACAATCTTACAAGATAGCACACTTCTTATCACAATATTTCCTTTGCATAAATACCATTCCTTCACACAAATTTTTAATGGGTCAAATAAGACCATAATTCATTTTTCCAAGTTAGATTAAACATCTAGGATGTCAGCCCTAATTGGACAAGTAATTGTTTTGTAAACAAAACAATTCTTTCCTTCAGTTATGTTATCCTACTTCATTAAAACATGAATATCTATGTTTTGTATAGTCTGTTCTAAATTCTAAGGTTATACACATCATCATTAGCATTTATACTATCTCCATGTAACTTTTCTTGTCATAAAATAATACATTGTTGTAAATGAAATTCTATACTTAGACAATTTTTTGATTACCAAACACTAATTATCTTTATTACAGAGGTTTCATGTGAACATGTACATCATGTGCTACCATAAATGACAACTATTACATATCACTATTAGCCAATTTTCAACAATCTTCCCCTTTGGTATTAAAAAAGTAGGAAAATTTGGGAAAGTGACAAAAACTTAACAACATTGACAAAACTTAACAACATATAAACATTACAACTATTACAACTTGTTCAACTTTACATATGCTCCCCCTTACAATATACTTTACAATATTATCTTCTCTATACTTGAAATACAATTTTCACATTGTATCTCTCCCCTTTTGACATGTATACAATTTTCATATGTATCTCTCCCCCTTTGACATCAATGAAAAAGGTCAAAATGTCAAGATTTTGTCCAAAATTTGTCAAAAATGTTGTTCTTCCTTATGCTAATATGATCTTCATACAATCATCAAAATTAGCCTTCAAACTATCCATACCTTTGGTCCATGTTTCCTTGGTAGAATCAACTGAGGTGAGAATTTTACATAAAGAATATGATGCAATCTCAATTGCATTAATATCTAAATACAAAAAGTTGGAATATATGTCCTTGGCCTTGACACATTCCTCTATTTGCTTCTCAACAAAGGATAAATTTAGTGAAATAGATTCTCTAAAATCAAATTTCCTCTTCAAAATTTGTTCTTTTTGAAGCTCCAGTTTCCTAATATCACTGTGAACACTGGTAACTTGACTTTCAAAATCATCTACTTTACAAGATGGATGTTGGATCTGGCTAGATAGAGCCTCTAGCTCACTGATATCGAACTCTATCTAACTATCAATGTCTTTGGTCAGCTTGTATGATAGGGTACACTTGACGTACAAATTTTTGCCTTCGTGCTAATTTTTTTAGAGTTCTTTTATACAAGTATCAAGATTAACTAAATGATTCTTAATATTTTGATAGATGGTGCTAAACAAGTTAGCATCATGGGAAAGTTGAGCCTTTGCCTCTATGGCATTAAAAAAATTGGAAAATTCTTCATCAAATGATTTTAGCACTGCTTGTGTTCTTCTTCCAAGATCTAGTTCTATGTGCTAAACTACCAATGTACTGTGCAGTCTGCCTGTCACTTTCATTAATGTTGCCTTTGAATTTATCAAAAGTCGACTAGTTTTTGTTTCAGTCTAACTTCTTAACTTATCCTTTTCACCAATTATAAATAGAAATGGCCTCAATTTGTTCCTCAATTATGGTGCAAGGTTATTCAATAATCATTTTTTTCTTTTTCACCATCAATCTTGAAAATGGTCCTTAGCATAGCCTTCAAAAGTTCAAGATCTTCTTCCCTTGTGGGAGTCTTCTTCTGAATAAGTCTCTCATAGAATTTCTAGTTTATAATGTTCTAAAGGCCCTTCAATTTCAAATTATTTGATACAATATATCTGACAGTAGATATATCAATCTAATATTTCTCAAAATTTTTGTATAAATCATAAAGCTTGTTCATCTAAATGAAATTACCTTCATTTTTAATATTTGTATTGATCTTTTCTATCTTTGGCTTCCAAGGTTGCTGAGCTTTACCTACTACTAGCCTATGTAGAGTCACCTTTTTTGCTTGCTTAGTTTCATGTTCCTCATCATTTTTAGTACTAGAATCAATTGTCAACAATGTTTTGTGTGTTTTATTAGGTCTAGTGTCCTATTGTTTGACTCTCTTTATCTTGACAGATACTATTACAACCAATCTCCCATATTTCTTTTTAGTTTACTAGGCTAAACATCAGATACTATTGCATACAAAATGCTCTGTTTTGAAGATGTCTTAGCAATTGATACTAATAATGGTTGTATGTTTAGTATACCTTGCTTCATCATCTATCTTACATCCTTAGATTTACTCTCTATCATTCCAGCCTCAAATAGTGCCTTCTTCATTATAGACTCAACCTTCTTGTGTGATGCCATTACCAAGGTTTCTTGATGAGCTTGTTGTGTGATCTCATCATATGCTCCAAATCTATATTATGTTTTATCTCTATCTAAATTCAACAACAAACCAATATAACCAACTACAATGTCATCATTCAATTCATAGCTCAAAGGATCAAGCAATATCTCCCAAGGTTCAACTTCTTGAATATATGTATGATTTGTATCAATCAAAATACAAATTTCTTCCTTGATTTATATCTCATATGTTATATATATGAATCTTACTAAAATTTCATCAATCTTAGAACTTGTACAAATAGAATAAGAAATAATTCTACTTATAAATCTCACTAATCATCTTTCTTGATGATAGTAATCACCATAGCCTTTCCATTGTATACTATTGTAGTATAGCTATCAACTTTCTTCTTTACCAATTTTCCACCTATAGGTACACTACCTTGTTTACTCAAACCAATTATTATTTGTTTCCATTCATCTATGTCTAATTTATAGTAGAAGTGATACTCAAACAAGTCTAATTCCCTTAGATGTTCAAATCTAAGCTTCACAATCATGTTGTGGTTAAAGAAAAATTCTATAGCTTTTTTCGTGAGTTCACTACCAATTGACTCAAACTTTCTATTCAAATAACTTCCTACATCTTCAAGATAAACTATATTTTTCGGAGTGGTAGACAACATTAAGTTAGAGTTTCTTTCATTAGGTTTTACAAAAACAATATTTAACTTAGGTCTATCTTTGTTCTCAACACTGTATACTACTAACATATCCATGATTCTATCAATTATGAAATTTTATTGAACAAATTTTTAGAGAATTGATAAAATACCTCTTTCCAAAAATAGGGTTTTCTTTAAAATCTCTTTGACAAGTTTCTTCTAAATGCTCTTTGCTAATGAAGTGAAAATCAAATATGTACTCCATTTAACCCTTCAAATTGAGCTTGCATTAATTGTGAAGTTTGCAATTATCAAAAACTTGTCAATTACATTCTATAATCAAATAACTGCTTAGGATCATCTATCTGATCTTTATATGTCACTTGAGGTTTACTATAGCCCCCTTTCATCATGAAAAACATCTTCAAGACGTTGCATCACAAAATCCTCTACAAAAACATACTTTTCATCTTCTCCTATAGAATCAACCTTTACTGTAATACTAGTAAATCTAAATTCCTTCATAACTTTTTTGGATGAGATCCAAATTACAAGCAATCTTAGGTACCATCTAAACATAACTGGATATATCTTTTTCCAACTTCACTACCTCTAATTTGGCTTCTAACTAAAATTACCAAATTCTAATGTTGTGAACAAGACTAATTCAACTTAATTAAATCAAACTCAACAACTAACTCTGATTATCCCTTCTCATCATCTAGCTTTTCTTTTGAGATATATGTCCCTTTTAGAAATTCTTCATTAAGTTATTCTTAAATTTCACTTACAATTTTTCTATGTTACTCATTAACTTTGTTAGTTCTAGAGTTCCTTTCATTGTTACTTCTATCATTTTCAATGTTCCTTCCATCATTCCTTCTATTCTGAAAGTTTCTTCAATTCTTTCTTCTATCTCTGAAGTTTCTATCCATTATGTAGTACACAAAGTTATTTCATAACTGACATATAGGTTCTTTGCTTCTAATATTGTGCTAATCATTAGGTCTATGATAATTTTGAGCAATGTGTCCTAGGTTGTTACACTTATAACACATGATCTATCTTCTATCTTCATAAGATCTTCCTTCTCTCAATTTCCTTTCATTATATACATGGTTAGTATTTCTAGACATTCTACTATTTCTTCTATCATTATCATACTTAGGTTTCCTACAATCAATTGCATTATGATCCATACCATGATAATTATGATAATAAAAGTCCTTAACATGATTAAATGACTTATTAGTGCAATTTCTTTTCATATGAACTATTTCATTACATAAAAAACACTTACTTCTAAATTTCTTTTGTAGTTTCTTTACGAGTTTCCACTTGCTTTGGTTCATCCAAGATTTCAATTTCTTTAGGTTTCTCAGAATATTGACTGGGTTCAATCTTATCATTATATTTGTCTTTTTTCTTTCAGATCTGATCTAATCATAGGTTTCTTCATAGACATGTTAATTAGATAACCAAGACCAATATTATCATAAGTAGGTCTTTGTATACACATTGAATAAGAATGGTTTTCTATGCTAGAATAAAGCTTCTCAAGTTGTTGCTTACACTGTGTCAATTCACCTTTCACATTATTATTATACTTAGGGAGTTCTTCATGATCTTTTTTCAATGTTTCAAACTTAGATGTTTTCTTTTCCAAACTTTCTCTCAAAACTACATTTTTATTCTTGAAATTAGATTCAAAATTTCTAGGATCATTTCTCAAAGCCAACTTTAGATTTTTAATTTTCAACTCATGCTTCAAGATCTTGTACTGTATCTTGAAATTTGAGTAAGCATCATCACTTCTTCCAGATTTAGTAGATTCGAGCTTGGATTTGAGATGTTCAATCTTTTCCTTCAGCTAACCAATGTATGCTTTGGAGTCTTCATATTTGTCCTTCAACTTATCTCTTTCTTTAGTAAGGACATCAATTTGTTAAAGAGATTCTTCAAGGTTCTTCATCAACTGTTCCATATCCATAGTGAAATTACTTAAGTTGTTAAGCCTCATCAACATAACTATGGTCTAATACTAATTATCAAAAATAGGGATTACTGAGAGAGGGGGCGAATCAATAATCTAGAAACTTTATTACCAACTGGATATTATTACTTACTTTAAACCATTCAAAACAAAGCAATAAAGTAATGTTGAACAATAATAGTAAGAATGCACAAAGATAACTCATAACCTAATATTTTGTTAGCTAGGGAAACCCTAGTCAATTGAAAACCCTGGTGGGGATGATACCCACTAGATAATATAATAATATAAGTTTCTTGTTAGAGGATGGACCTTATTAGGATTCAATGAGAAAATTTAGTATAAAGTGTCCCTATTAGGAGATTCCAACCTTGTTAGGAGTTGTGGTATAATGTTTGCAATAAGATCCCACTGCCCAAACATCTAATTTCAACTAAAAGTAGAGCACATTGCTCAAAAAAGTAATTTACTATCATCTTCTTTCTTAACTAGTCTCTAGTATTCATCTCAATCTTGGATCATCAAATAGCTCATATAAAACTTCACTTATATCACTTTCACAAAATTTTTCTCATCACAATTTGCAATTCACATTTACGCAATATCTAAACATAGCATTCTTCTTACTACAAAATTTCCTTTGCATAAATACCATGCCTTCACACAAATTGTTTCTAGGTCAGCTAAGACCATAATTCACTTTTCCAAGTTAGAGTAAACATCTAGGATGTTGGCCCTAATTGGACAAGTAATTATTTTGTAAACAAAATAATTCTTTCCTTTAATTCCACTATCCTGCTTCATAAAAACACTAATATCTATGTTTAATACAGTCTATACTAACTTTTGAGGTTATACACATCATCACCAACATGTATACTATCTCCATGTAACTTCACTAGTCATAAAACAATACATTGTTGTAAACCAAATTCTATACTTAGACAATTTTTTGGTTACCAAATACTAAGTATCTTTATTTTTGAGGTTTCCTCTGAACATGTACATCACGTGTTGCCATAAATGACAATAATTACATATCACTTTTAGCCAATTTTCAACAGCTACAAGATAGTGAGGAAAACACTTATGACCATTCTAAGTTACAACTTTAGCAATTATCAAAAAATTGCCAACCATAAGAAAAACAAAGAGTGCACAATGTAAATTTTGCTCATTACTTGTCTACCTATTTTTCTATGTGTAGAGCACATTTCCCACATTTCATAAGGTGGTGTAGAAAGGAATTAAGCTAGCAACAGTGCAAATTTAGAGTTGATAGAACAACTTGGAGAAATTTGTAAGTAGTTATCACTAGATAGTTTAAAGATGTCAAGAAGTCTATGAAGCAAAGACTAAGGATTCTAGTGTCACCAGTGGAGAAACATTATAATGATATTATCTTCTTAGTTAATGTTGATCATACATATGTTCAAGAACATATTCAAAGGGTTGAGTGGCTTAGGCCAATTCTGTATGAAATCAATGTGGATGAGGCAACAACAACCATCACAACACTATCAGCAGAAGAAATAGATAAGAGTGCAACCTCGTTTGGCAATTATGAAGAAGACAAGTCAAGAATCACAACTAACTTAAAGAAAACTCTTATGGTAAGAAAGAAAGAAAAATTTGTAAAGAAGAAGAAAAAGAAGAAGAAGAAGAAGAGGAAGAGGAAGAGGAAGAGGAAGAGGAAGAGGAAGAGGAAGAGGAGGAAGACAAAGAGGAAGAGGAAGAGAAGAGGAAGAGGAAGAGGGGGAAGAGAAAAAGGAGGAGGAAGAACATGAAGAATAAGAAGCCCAAGCCCCACTTGCACTTAATGAAGGTGCCAAAGAAGAAGAAAACAAGGAAGCACCTAAACCAATAGAAAAGACAAAGAGGAAATCTAAGGAGCTAGAAGTGAGCAAACCAAAGAAATTTTTGGAACCTACACAATATAAGCTAGTAGTGCCTATTACCAAGGCTAGCACAAGGGCAGCTACTAAAAAAATCAAGATAGCTAACAAACCCAAAGCTAAAAGAACTATCACTATTGTAGAGAAAAGTCATAAAGGTAAACCAAAGAGGAGAAAGTATGTAGCTCTAGCTAAGTTAGATAAGGAAATGATAGAATCAAATGAAAACACTCAACTCCAAGTGGTAAGCCATAGTCCCTCTTTTGATTTAGAAAACATGTGTAACAAGATCAAGAAAATTGGAGATTTATCAAGGTTCACATATGTTGAGTTTGATAAACTTTGAAAGTTAGAGATGGATAAGTGGAAGAGCCTATATATTAGATAATGATCACATTTAAGAACACTCCTATTCATATTTCCAACCCATTAAATAAAAGTCTATATAACAGGGTTGAGAAGAGATGGAAATATACTTTAACAAATGAAAGATGTATAATGGAGACTACTCTAAAAAGAGTAATACCAAATTTGGATAAGTCAAGAATGACTAAGGCCATAAAAAAATATAAAGTGGTATTTTCTCCAAAATAAAAAGTCTTCAATATTTTACAAAATAATGTTGAGGAGGTTGTCAAAAAAGGTACCCAACTATTGAAAGTCATCTACGGGTTAACAATAGTAAAAGAAATTGAACAAACACCTGAGGATGTTGGTAAAGAAAAAGATGATCAAGAGGTAGTAGAGGTTGGTAAGGATGTATCTATCATGAAGGAAATTAGGGAGGAACAAATAAGAAAGTAGATGAAGAGGCTACAACTAAAAAAGAGAAACAACAAGATCAAAATGAACTTGAGGTACAAATGTTGAGTGCCATTCCCCCTCATGTGGATCAAGAAAGTCAACAAGATACAATAAAGATAAAGGATGTTTCTGATAACATAGTTTAGATTATCAATCCTTTGACAAATGAAGACTTGAAAAATATATTACAAGATTCTACTTTAGTTGAAAAATCATGCACTAATCATGTATCAGTAATCACATCTAATATTGACAAAGCATCAATAGGGGAAAAGAAAACTGACACATATAGTGTTCCCCTACATCTACAAAGACAAAAGGTAAAAAAGAACTATAGGGTGTCACCATTGAAATACATGTTTCAATGCCCATTTTGATTATATATCAAATTAAGTATACATTGACATCATATGTTAGCACGTTAGTGTTGAATGCTTCAATGCAAGTAGTTTTTATAGTTAAGCAAGATGGGATACAAATCCATATAGGTCAAGAAGTGAGTCATGCACCTATCTCCTAGGCACAAGGTGAGGTTTTGACAAAAGAAAAGGAAGCTAATAGGAATAAAGAGTTAATTTTGACTATGTAACTAGAGGAATGGATAGGAATTTAGACATTGGTTACTCTTCCAATCTCTTCATCCCCTATTCTAAGTCAAACTCTTCATAGGCAGAGTGTATATGCTACATCATTGCAATAATCAATGCCTAGTCTTGATACATATAAGATTAGAGAAGGCACATCTTATGGAAATGATGAGGTGGTTAAACTTCCAATGTTTGATCTTGCAATAATTACCATAGAAGAAATAAGCATATTGCAGGAAGCTCTAGCAAGAAAAAGTTACCAAGAGTTACTTAAAAGGGGGCACAAGCAAAGACAAGTTCTATGTGCCATTAAAGAAATATTTCTTGATTCATTTATCCTCCTAGCACCTAATGAGGAAAAGTTATTATTTAGATACTAGCGAATATAGTTGATAAGATCAGGGATGTAGACTTGGATACAAATACTAAACTTCTAGAATGGTTTAAGAAAATGTTTCAAACGAAGGTCAATTAAAATATTTCTCATGTCATTGCACTATGATAGGTTGACTCAGAAACTATGATGGAGACTATAAAGAAGGTGTTATAGAATATATTTTCTCTACATGCAAAACTTTGTGATGTCAATTTATTCACATAATGAGTTCAAAGGGCCACTAACTAGCTACAAGGACAGTTACAAACAATAGGTAACATTCTTAAAAGTTATCGCTTGGTTAGAACCAAGCTCATATTAGAAGATTATTGTCCACTCAAGGTCAACTATCTACATTACATACACAAGATGCAAACATTCGAGCTATACCTCAATAAGTATTAAATCAATGTTTACCCCACATATAGAGGTGTTGCACAAGGAACTATCCTTTGTTAAAACATTGATGAAGAATGATTCTCATCTTTCCACTCATGATGGCTTATTAGACCTAGCTATCAAGCTAGATGTTTAATTTAAATCTCTAGAAGTAGCATGCAATGATTGGGATGCAACAATCAAGATTATAATGGAGATCGATCGAATATTTTTTGGAAAAACACACAATTAGTATACCACCCATGACACACATGTCAAAAAAGAGGGATATTATTTTAAGCCAAATAGGAGAGAATACAAAAAGAGGGAGTAAATATGTAAATAGAGGAACACAATAATTCAATAAATTTAATCAACAAAAGTATCAAATTCATATATAGAAAAGAAAAATCAACTCATGGGGAGTTATGAAATTTTGAGAATATACATTATCTGATTTATCCTCATAACTTAAGGTTATATATGCATGATAATGTGGTTTTACCACTCATGTCAAATGGGGAGATTGTTAATCTCATTTTGGTTTTGACATATGAGTGACAATACACTTAAGTCATTACTTAATAGTACTTAGTGTATGTCAAGCATAAGATTTCAGATAAGGCATGTCAAGCAAGATATAAAGTATGTGTCGAACACCAATATGTGCAAAATAGATAGTTATTATCAAGTCACTCTAGTGACAAGAATGATATAGTGAATCTCAAGTATCAGAGGGTTCAAGTGTAGAGTAAACAGTTTTGGACATAGTTATTTGTAATGACACAGACTCTTATGTAAACCACTTTTGGGCTGACTTGAGGAATTATTTTATGATTCTAGAAGATAAGAATGAATTTACATTGAGGATCACTATGTAAAATGTGAAACCAATTATATAAACGGATGAATTACATTCATTTATTCCTACCTAACCTTAGGTCACCTAAGTCTTCTTAAGGAGGGAAAACCCTAAAGAGTTTGTGTGTGAAGGGAGAGGTTTGCATGTGAAAATAGAGCATTCATAGTGACTAAGGAGGTTGTTATAGAGATATGAATTATAGAATTAGTTAGAGAGAACAAAGGAATGCAAAGAGAGGATAGAGAAGATACATCTAATCAGAAGGATCAAGTATACATGAGGAAAGAGGAGATCTAATATCTAGTAAAGAGTTCTTAATTGAAGGGTCAAGGTTAAAATATTCTAACATGTAAAGCAATAAAAATATCTTAACTAAGTAGCCCTAGTAGGATTTTTTAAATCCTTTAATAGGGTGCTTACTTTATTGTAATTTAAAGTCTTTTAACTAGTAACACTTTCAGCAGGGAGTTGAAATCCTTTAATAGGGAAATCTTTAATAATGTGTGTATGCCTTTAACAAGGAAAACATTTCATAGGGTACATCATAGTTTATGATCAAACTTATTGTAACCTTAATTGGCTTCACTTTACAACTATGATAGTGAAGATTTGTTCGTGTCATCCCCACCCTAGTTTTACTTTCTCATTGGAGGGTTTCTAAGTAACCAAATACTTTTTTTCATATGTGTTACTTGTTTAAAGCTATGGATGAATATGTTTAGTTTGGCATTTCAATTTACATGAAAATTATGAGATGGATGTGTGCCGAACATTTTAATGTTTCAGATTTTTGAAGTATCGATTCACTACCCACCCACCTATTGGAATTATGATATATTTGTCATTAGTACAAATACTTATTCTATCATGAATTCTTATCTTTCTCATCACTTAGTCTCAAGTATATACCAAGCATTCAGTGGTTACCTTATAAGTTCTATAGGAAAATAGTTCTCACTGAGCATTCCAGAAGATACCGAGTGAAAATGGTAAAGGAAGTTCAACAGTGTTTATTGAGTGAAAAAGGTAATCAAAGATCAGCAAAGTTTACCAAGAGAAAAAGGTAATCAAAGATCAGTAGATTTTACCGAGTGAAAAAGGTAAACAAACGATTCAATTTTTACCAAGCTAAGTAAGGTAAACAAAGAAGATAGTATCTACCGAGTAACACTACATCTACCGAGTCACCAATGGCTACCGAGTTCCAAGCAATGTTCTATGACTAGTATGAACCAAGTCTCTAATTCTATCGAGTGCATGATGATGCCAAGTAACATAGTGGATGTCGAGTATCAGAAGATCACTGAGTCAATTTAGTGAACCTGAGTTTACTAATGGGCCGACTCAGTAATGTTTTTTTCACTTGTGTTTTAACCGACCTTGTAACTATAAAATATTGGAATGGTATATATGTAATGTATGATATCATTTTTGATATATGAAATGGAATATGAACATATTGGCATGAAATAAGAAAGTATTTTTTGCATGAAAAGAAGGTATTGCTATCAATAGTAGAGCAAAAGGAATACAGCAAGGTCAGCATAAGGAGCAGAAAAGTTATATCTATCACATCAGGTGATCAATGCAAAAGGATCTTATCAGCAAACAAGTTTTAAGTAGATCCACTGTTTCATCCTAATAGGTGAATCAATTTTAAATCATATAACAAGGTAGACTTAACAATCTTTTGTAAATCTCCTACCAGAGTGCATACTTCACTGTATGTTTGTAAATCCTCTAACAAGGTGGATCTAGTAGTCCTACTTGCTCCTAATAGGGTAGATCACTAGAAGTGATCATTGTAAGATTTAACTGGCCAACTTCATATTACAGTAATGAAGTTTTGCGGGCATCATCTCCACCCTAGTTTTACTTTCTAATTGGATGGTTTCTAGGTCACCAAATCATTGTGTTCATGTGTTATGAATGATTGATCTTTCATTTATGCAGTAGATTAGATGAATGAATGATAAATGGTTAAAATGCATAAAATTTTATATGTTACTGATTCACCCCTCCCCTCTCAATAACACATTTCATCCTGAATATTTCCAACAATTGGTATCAGAGCATTTGGTTCTTAGGACAAAGTTTGACAGCTTGAGCAAAGATCAAGAGCAATGGAGATATTCAAACTTGAAAAAGCTATTGAAAATAAAAAGTTAGATCTAGAAATGATCATGGCTCAACTCAAAGAAGCTAAGGAGCATCTTTCTCAATCCTTGAAAAGAAGGAAGGAACTTGCAAAACAAATGAATGATCATTAGTATGTTGAAGAAAGAATTGAAGACCTTTTACCTTCAAGTAGTTCAAATGAAGCTAATGAGGCAATCAAGGAACTCCTGGCAAAGAATGGTTCCCTCCAGGAAGAAGTAAGAAAACTCAAAAGAGAACAAAAAATCCAATCAATCAGGCAATGTGAAGTCTTGGAACAAAGAAACAAAGAAAATGAATACTTAGAGGTAAGAAATAGTCAATCCCTTCAGCATCAAGATCTTATAAATCAACTTTCCAATGCAAATGAAGCAATTATGAATTTGAGATCTGAAAATGAAGACCTGAGGAATGGTCTCATCACTGAAAGAAAAATTAATGGAAGCTTAAAAAGTGACTTGAGATCTAAAAGAAAAATCAATGAAAGTTTGGAAAATGACCTAAACAGTGAAAAGAAAACCAATGAGAGAATGATGAAATCACAAGCAAACATGACTCAATTAAATCAGCTAAGTGAGCAAAATCTTCATAGACAAAAACGAAAATTTGGACTTGGTTACAAGGAAGAAGGTGAAACCTCCAAACAAGGTGCACAAAGAAATCAAAGGCTTACTTGTAATCACTATGGTAAGATAGGTCATACATCAAACAAATGTTGGAGCAATGGAAAGGAAAAATTCAATGCAAATGCTTCAACTACAATCAGCATGGTCACAAAGCTAATGAATGCAAAGAAAAAACAAAATTTGAAGGCAAATGTCAAAAATGCAAGAAACTAGGTTGCAAGGCATCTCTATGCAAACCAAAGGTATTTAATCCAGCAGAACAAATTATCAAAGCAATATTTGGTTGGGACTACAATACTTGGTGCTGATGTCACTATTGTGGCAAATATGGACACATCAGGATAAACTATGCAAGACATCACCTAAGAAAGAAGGATACAACCATAAGATGTTACACATGTACTAAAGTTGGTCATATAGCTAAGAATTGCACGAATACTGGAAGAATTGAAGATGAAAAGAAAGAAAAAGCTGATAACATTCGAAAGCAAATGAGACAACAGTGGATTCCTAAATCTACCGATCAAGACAGTTAAAATAATGATCATGTCACTCAAGAAGTGGGTGACTCCATCATTTCCAATTGAGACTTAAGAAGACTCAGGAACTACATCTTCTAGCCACATCTTAAAATAGTTCCAAATTATAAAAATTTGTGCAAATGATCAATATAGTATTTCAGATACATGGATCATAGAAATGGTATCAATCACCAAGTTGCATGTACCGAGTAAGGTTGACTAAAGACCTTACCGAGCTAGGTCAGGAGTATCAAAAATTCTATTAGTCCACCAAGTTGCAAGGTTCTACCAAGTATTTCAATGACAGACTGGCACGCACTATGACATCTCATCTACCTTTGTACCAAGCCTTAATGACAATATTTCATTAAAAGGGTAGAATTTGATTTCATTTTCCACCACAACTTAAAATTCTCAGAGCCAAAAGGATTTCCAGTTGCATGTCAAGCGATTTGAAGAAAAATTCATGTGAAGTAATTGTTTGAAAATCTTTTCATCCACCGAGTAACAATGGCATCCACAAGCACCAGCAGTAGCAAGGTGAATAAAGGTTTTGAAATGCTCCTAAAAGGAATCAAATGGAAAGCCCCAAAATTCAAGGTTGTGCCCACAGTTGCATAATCACTTGACATTCACGAAGCTCAATCAAAAATCCCTCCTAAGGTAATTCTTGTTAATGATATTCATGCTCATTTCAAATGTTTTGTTCAAGAAATTGGTACATTAGATATGGATAATGTCCTAGGTCAATTATGTGTTGATGGAGCCCTAAAACTTGAGCACAAACACTTAGAAGAAAAAGGCTTGACCCATATTCTGCACCTACCAAGAATTTTCTAGGTTAAATGGGTTAGATATGTTTTGAGATGTGTTCATAATGGTCAATTGTGGTTGGAACAACCCATATTGTTAACCAAAAAAATGATTCATAAAATCACGAGTTTGCCTATGCTAAGAAAAGCTAAAACCACTAAAACCCTACGTCAGGATGAGTTACAGAAGATAACCCTAGCAGAGTGGGATGGTAGAGGACTAAAGCTTAACAATATATCTAACGTGGAACTCAGATTTGGCATTTATGTGATTGCATATAAGTTATACAGTTCCAATAGATTGAATAGTGTACTGTGTGAAGTTGTGGATTTAGCATTTAAGATTGTAAAGAAAAATCTTGAATTTGTTTTGTCAGAATTGCTATTAAGACAGCTAAATAAAAATATGGAAAGCATAAGGACTTCCAAGAATAACCCCTAAAAATTTGGTTCTTTGTTAATTTATTTATTCTTTTATGTACAAAAGTTTTTTCCATCAAAAGGATCTGTAGTATGGAGGAAAGACACTCCAATTTTATATTAGATTAATGAGTTCATAGCAAAAATGGGTGAAAATTTTGACAAAGTCATGGATAACTATTTTGAAGATTTCAAGGAAAGGATGAATAATAGGTTTAGAATTCCTCCTAAGCTTGTTGAGGATTACAAAGATGATATATGTTTCATGGTTGACTGTGATCATGTGTACATATAGGCAGTCATACCCCGAGTGGCATGGGTAAAACCATTTCCTTATGAATTAAATATTGATGATGCAAGAGATATCATTGAGGCACTAGTCAATGAACCAGCTATCCCTAACATTCCTACCTTTGGAACCTATGATGAAGCAAAGGCCAGAATAGAGCTTGAAATCAAGCTACCTTAGGCAATAAGCAAAGGCAAGAGGAAGATATCCAAAATGAAAATTGCTACTAGTCCTCTTATGCTAACTGAAGGTAAAGGCGAGGATGAAGAAGATGATGAAGAAGGAGGAGAAGAAGAACAACAACAACAATTTGTAGGAGAAGAACCTCTAAAGAGGAAAGGTAAGGTAACCATTACCAAACCTAAGAAGACGCCTACTGCAGTATTCTCAAGGAGGACTAGGAAAGGAAAAAAGGAACCTGTACTAGTCAGACCTTCACTCACATTTGAGAAAAGGCTCAAACAATTGGAAGAAGGGGCAGGCATCACAAATTTCAAAGCTTTGAAATTTGAAACAAGAACAGATGCTGAGAAAATGCAGATAGAGGAACTAGTACTCTCTAAGATGGGAAAATGGAAATACTCCCTGGACTAGCTTGCCTCTCAAATCTCCAAGGAACTACTGGAGATATTGCAACCAAGATGGGAAATAGCCACCAAAATGGTGAAAGATATCTAAGAGAAATCTCTGAAAAACCTTCAACCAAATCTCATTGGAGCAGAAATAAAGGTTGCAATGAAAAATCATGAAGGCAAAATGATGATCAGATTCCACACTTGTTTGATTTTAATCAAAGACATTGAGCATGTTTTAAATGATGCAACAAACATGTGGAAAAATATCTATTATCTGCATAAGCCCAGTGAAAATCTAGTAGAAATCCAGGATGATGATAGCAGTGACAGTGATGATACAACTAGCTCTCCATCCATCACAGTCTCACCAGGAGAGCTGGATGCATTAATGGGGGAAGACAAGGAAGAAAAAGAGGAAGAAGTTGAAGAGGAAAATGAGGAAGATGATCTAGTAAAAATTTTAGCTACAGTCATTGCATCTCTTCCTCACTCTCCACCTAAAACTATCACATCATCAAGGTTGGAGTCCGCTTCCACAGGTTTGATAACATCTTCATCAGATTTATCATCTGCACCTACCACTTCACAGCTCCAGGTATCATTAGTGGAAGTGTCTACCACTTTAACTACCAAGCTAAAACCCTCTTCTTCAGTCACCAAGCCAGCCTCCTCTATTCCAACATCATCAGGTGACACATTAGTAAGTTCTACAATTTTGCCAGTTCCAACAATTTTGACAAGATTATCTGCATCTACTTCAAGTATAACTAGTTCAGATATTGCTATAATAGGTATATCATCTTTTTGGGAAGTATTCTAGTTTTTTATTGTGTAAATACTTCTATTGGCATTCATTCTTCAAGTCCTATCCCAATTTTTGCTCCTAGCCCTTCCATCTCTACTATTGTGTCTATTCCTAAGATTAAACCAATGGCCATAGAAGTCAGACAAAAGAAACCATTAATACTTCTGATAACTGAAAAAGAAACACCAGAAGAAATTGATTCAGACACAGATATAGTTATTCCAAAAATTGACTATGAAAATGCTACCATTGAAGAAATGAGGTATGCTAGTCAATGAATAGAGATGAAGGCTATGCAAAAGAAGTTAAGATCTGAAAGAGATAAGGAATACAAAATAATAGAGGATGCCAAGAATGTTATTACAGAGGCTATAGGTGTTGAAGTAGATTCTATTCAACACATTTTGATTCAATTAGAAGAGGCTGTAAATAAATTCAACGAGGAAACCTCTGGTCAAGAAAAATTGATTGAAAAGGCTGAAAGGAAATTTGATAATAAGGTGCTTGAGCACATTGCTCAACACATTGCAATAAAATAGGTAGAATTGTCTACAATTTTGGCCAAATCTAAAAATTCTTTTAATAATGTAACTTCACTTTTTTCCAAACTTTGTGATGTTACCGAGTACACAAAGGAGATCAAAGAAAAATTGAATAAAATTGATGAGGATATGAAGGGCAGCGCCCAAATATTGCAACTTGATGCCAATTTAAGTTCATCTCATCATCTCCAAATCAGATTTTTTTTAGAAAAGTAGGCAAAATTGCTGACAGAGGAAGCAAGGATTAGGTCTACCTTAATATACATCCAGAACATGATCCTTCCTATCATGGACACAATGCAGAAACTCATTGTCCACTACAAAACATTGATCCATGACAACAATTTCTCAATCGTAGATCATATGATTGAACTTTCAGGAGAAGTTCAAATAGCACTCTCCTCCTACAAAATTTTGCAAGAAAATTGGCATAAGACTTTGGCTGTTATTCTCAAGGTACATTCTAAATTCATCTCCCATTTTGGTATCTCTGTGTAAATATATATTGCTTAATTTGGCATTATTGTCAAAAAGGGGGAGATATAGTTAGAAAAGATAGAGATATTTGTAAATACTCTGAGCATATTGTATGGGGGAGATATATGTAAATTAGTACATCAAATTTTTTACATAAGTGTTTTTGTCACTAATGCCAAAGGGGGAGATTGTTGGAATTATGATATATTTGTCATTAGTGCAAACACTTATTCTATCTTGAATGCTTATCTTGCTCATCACTTAGTCTCAAGTATATACCAAGCATTCAGTGGTTACCTTATAAGTTCAGTAGCCGAATAGTTCTCACCGAGCATTCCAGAAGATACCGAGTGAAAAAGGTAAACAAAGGATTCAGTGTTTACCGAGCTAAACAAGGTAAACAAAGAAGATAGTTTCTACCAAGTAACACTACATCTACCGAGTCACCAATGGCTACCGAGTTCCAAGCAATGTTTTATGACTATTATGAACTAATTGTCTACTTCTATCGAGTGCATGATGATTCCGAGTAACATAGTGGATGCCGAGTATCAGAAGGTCATCGAGTTAGTTCACCGAACTCGAGTTTACTAATGGGCCGACTCAATAATGTTTTCTTCACTTATGTTTTGGCTGACCTTGTAACTGTAAAATATTGGAATGGTATATATGTAATGTATGATATCATTTTTGATATATGAAATGGAATATGAACATATTGGCATGAAATAAGAAAGTATTGTTTGCATGAAAAGAAAGTATTGCTATTAGCAGCAGAGCAAAAGGAATACAACAAGGTCAACATAAGGAGCAAAAAAGTTATATCTATCACATCAAGTGATCAATGCAAAAGGATCTTATCAGCAAACAAGTTGTAAGTAGATCCACTATTTCATCCTAACAGGTGAATCAGTTTTAAATCCTATAACAAGGTAGACTTAACAGTCTTTTGTAAATCTCCTACTAAAGTGCATACTTCACTGTATGTTTGTAAATCCTCTAACAAGGTGGATTTAGCAGTTCTACTTGCTCCTAATAGGGCAGATCACCATAAGTGATCATTGTAAGCTTTAACTGGCCAACTTCATACTGCAATAATGAAGTTTTGTGGGCATCATCCCCACCCCAGTTTTACTTTGTAATTGGAAGGTTTCTGGGTCACCAAATCATTATGTTCATGTGTTATGAATGATTTATCTTTCATTTATGCAGTAGATTAGATGAATGAGTGATAAATGGTTAAAATGCATAAAGTTTTATATGTTACTGATTCACCCCTCCCCTCTCAATAACACATTTCATCCTAAATATTTCCAACACTACCCCCTTTTCCGTTGTTATTTCCAACATGAAGATTTCTAAAATAACTTATATTCAGTGCATGACCATACTACCATTCATAGGGTGTGTTATTTGTTCCTTTCTTCAATTGAACTCAGATGATATTATAAACAATAATAATAATTTCTTCTCTCCAGAATATCGAAGAAACCTTCTTGACAATCATCAATTTCCTTGCACAATCCATAATTGGCCTATTTCTTCTTTCAAAAATTAGGGTGTTCTAAGTGCATATAACTATATTTTTAATATTATTCTTAGCATAAAATTTAGTGAATTCAATAGAAATAAACTCATCACCTCTATTAGATCTTAAATATTTCAAAGATTTACTAGTTTCCTTTTCAACTCTAGCTTTATACAACTTGAACATATCAAAATCATGTGATTTCACCTTCATGAACATTACAATCTTCATTGTTGAATAATCATGCACAAATGATATGAAATATCCATCACCATAGTAACTATTAATAGGTCAATTGGTTCATATAGATTTATCACTAATTTCATAATATCATTTGAATTGTGTCTTTATAGAAGAAAACTAAACTTTTTTCATCTTACCAAGCTAACATTCTTTACACATAGCATTTTTAGGTTTTTATAGATTTGGTAAACCTCATACTATTTTCTTTCAACTAATTTTTATGATGTTATCAAAGTTCGTAGGATACAACCCTTTATGTCATAACCATGTATCTTCAAATCTAGCAAATAAAAATATCTCAACTATAGGATCAAGGTCAAATAAGTTACATTTTATCTGCATTCCTATCCCAATTAGATTACCTAGATCATCAAAGATCTTGACCTTTATTTTCTAAAATTCTAAGTTTTGACTTGAGTTATTCAATTGTGCAATACTCAAAAGATTATATTTAAGTCCTTGAACCCAATATGCATCATCACATCTAATCTTATCATTCAGTACATGTGATCCTTTACCCTTCACTACACATGGAACATCATTACATAGATTAGCAATTCCACCTTCATAATTTTTTTCAAGTTTATCAAAATTAAATAGATTACTAATCATGTGATGTGAGAAACCATTATCAATAATCCATGAATGATTATTACTAACATGTGAAATAAGGAAAGTTTCATTTTCATAACTTTCACCATTTGGATCTTCATTGATTGGAACATTAATCATTTCAACAACTTCCCTATCATCATCAGTGTTCAAAATCTAGTAGGAAAGTAAGATGTTGAGGGGGGTTAGCGGTGTGAATCAGGTTCTTCAAAAACTTTTACCAATTCAAACATAATCCATACTCAACAAAAATTTACCATATACTTGCATGAGTTAAAAACATAAACATATAATAAACACATGACACAAGATTTGGTAATGTAAAAACTCTCCAAGGTGAAGGTAAAACTATAGTAGGAATGGCACCCACAAAAATATTCACTACTATAGTAACAAAGTGCTTGTTAGGACTATAATGTTTATCACTTTTGATAATCTACCCTATAAGGGGTGTGCTCTATTAAAAGCTAATTTAAGAGTCTTAATTCCACCTTTGAAAAACTATGTGAATATCAAAATTGAGTGAGTACTCTATTAAGAAATTTAGCTAATAAACTTATTAGAATGTAACAATACACTGATCCTTTGGTCTGTACTAAAATGGTGCTAACAGATCTTCTCTATGTGCAATCAATGATTAAGATTCATCCATTTTTATGATAAACTGTTGCTGTAAATAGGCATTTACTATTTACACTTTACTTAAGTTTACTTAGGTCAATGATTATTTTTTATTTACTAGGTTGACACTAGGAGTTTGTGTACCTTTATGAGTTGTCATGTTGACAACATAGAAGTACACAAGTCTAATTTAGCACATGGTATCTACAATACTAGAGTCTAGATAATTAATTGAGTTATCATGTAGATAACATAGTTATTTACACTCCTAATTAATAAAATGGTGTCTACAACATTTTTTTTTTGTGCTGCACCATTGTAGGCTTATCCTCTCATCATCTCACTTACTCCTGTGCTAAATGGAGGATAACCCACACTTGGTGGACATGTGCCTGGTTGTAACACTTATTATGTTGCTAACTTCTAGGCATTCTAGAAGCATTCTAGAGGCATTTATATATAGGCACTCCTAGTGTACTTGTACATGGAGTTGAATACTATATTATTATTTTGATCATACTCTAGTCTATTTTGTGCTTGTGTTTGAGTTCCTTGGTCTTGGGTGAATTTTTCCCTAAGGAAAATTCTTTCATAAACCTTTCCATTTTTTTGATTGTTCCATCATATTGCATGTAGATTAATGATGAATAATCAAAAGCATAACTACCTCCTTTATTAGCTCCTAGAATATAGAATCACATTTCATTCTTTGCAAAATGGTTTACATAGGATTTTGGACCATTCTAAACTAATAAACTCAAACTATGTGACTCAACACTTAAACCTTTGTGATGCTCATCTATGTTTGGTTGTACATGTTGTCCCTCAACATAAACTATACTTGCGTTGAACTTATTTAATCCTTTGAGCTCCTTGAGTTAAATGTAGTACTTGACAACAACTGAAATACTTGATGAATACTGATGTGCTCAACAACTATGTCTATATCAACACATACACTTCTTTTCTATGTAGCTTGACCTTCATTTTGGCACACTTAGAGTGTTGACAAATCAAATTTACCTAATAAATGACTATGTTTTTTGTACTAATTGATAATACTAAGACTATCTTTAGGGTCAATAATCTTCCCCTTTAGCATTAGTGGAAAAAACACTTATCATGCTCAAAATCTATCATAACAAATATTCAAAAAATTTAGTCCCCCTAATGGTGTACTACATACCTCTAGCTCAGTCATCATAATTTGTAACATAAATTTTCAAAAAAAAATTCCAAAAATAGTATTATTCAACTTTGTCACCTTATTACTCAATTTCCCTTTTGTACTTCTTAGACATAATATACATTTAATTTTCAAAATAAATTTCTCCCCTTATACTAATACTTGAAATATAATACAAACCTTCTCCTCTTTTTTGGCACTTATTTCAAGTAGTGACATTCAATTATGGCCCAAAGAATATTGTTAGTGTAAATAATTAATTATTATTTAAATTTCACTAAAGTTTACTTAGGTTAAATGCATTCTTTTATTATTTATTAGTTAGATGCCTAAGAGTATGCACACTCATATGAGTTTTCTTCTTGACAACATAGGAGTTAGCATCTCATTTTAGCACATGGTTCCTACAAAATTGGAGTTTACATAATCAATTGAGTTGTCATGTAGACAACATAGTTGTTTACACTTTAATTAAGCACATGGTTTCTACAAAATCTTTTTACATGACACACCTATGTAACCTTATCCTCTCATCATCGCACAAACTTTTGTGTTCAATGGAGGATAATCCACTCTTGGTGGACATGTGCTTAGTTGTGAGGCTTATCATTTTCCTAACTCCTAGTCATTCTAGAGGCCTTTATATACACGCACTTCTAGTGTACATACACATCAATTCATTCTCATATTATTATTATGACCATACATCATTTGGTAGATATTGTGCTTTGTTCTTGAGCTTCTTGATCTTGGTGTCATTTTTCCCTATGAAAAATTCTTACATGGTATCAGAGCCATAGGAGTGTCATTTCATAGCCATTGGAGACCATTTTTGCTTCACCTCTCAAAGGACCACAATTTAGATCTAGAGAATCTGTAGCTATTGGGAGCATCTAGAGCCAAAGTAGACCTTACCATTGCATCCAGAGCATTCATTCGATGAATTTTGACTATAAACTTACTTAGCCTAGGCCATAGTCAAAATTGACACGATTATTTTTTTGCAAACCACCACTCAAAAGCCCAATTTGTAGAATTGGTATGATGATTTAAAATTTGTGAATCTTTTGTTTGGATATGCATATTTTATTATTTTGCTTCTCTACAATTTTTAGATCTATGTCTCTACATTTTGTTCAAATTATTTTCGCCTACTAGACCTATAGAGGAGCAATTTTTTTTGCAAAAAACTAGGTGGTCAAATCCCTGCTCCCCAACCAAAATATTCTTCATTCTGTTAGCATATTCCATAACCCATTTAAATCCACATTACTAGTGGCATTTACAAATCTGGCCAACCAAAACTTCCAAACCACAACGGATCTCATAACCTTTGGCAGCCTCTAAGCCACCTTGCTATCTGTAGCTTCTTCTTTTTAAATAACTTGGCATTCATAAGATTGGTGACTGTAGGATTTAAAAATCCCACACCCACCCACCAACTTCACACAATTGACTGACAATAAAACTCCTCCGGTGTTGATCACTTCAAAGTCCTTCTAGTTGCTTCAAACATCCACCAACCACTTTACCCTCCTACCAACATCATTAACTTCAAAACTGGCCACCATCTCACTATTGGCATTTGTAATCTACCATTGGTGACATTTTTTCATCACCATGAACCTATGACCACTGTTGATACATCAGCCACTCATCAAATCTATTGTGATAGTCTATCAGTCATGTTAAGTACCTTGTTAGAGCCTAATCAACAAACACATCAGATTTGCAACTTCCTATGACTCATCTACCAAATCAACAATGAACATATAATTAGCTATTTGTACAATATGTATCTAACATGTCATCAACCACATATTGTACAGACTACCACATCAACCAGGCAAGCCCTTTTTTCCACTGATGTTAGCATTTCATGAGCTTAAATTTGATAGCCATTTGACCATCACCAGTAGGCTAGATTGCACTATCATGCTGTCCATTTGGACATCAAATTTAACATAGTGTTTTGCTGGGAAAACCCCTCACCATATGCAGTTTTGATTTGATAGTCCAACTTTGAGAGGCCATATCTCAGTCATTCGTATTCCAAATCAGGTGCAATTTTTTTGATTTTGGCTAAAATTTCTTGATTTTTTTAATGGTGCTATTATTTTCTAGTTTTGGTGCATGGATTTGTCAGAAAATTTAGTTTTTGGTGACTATATTTTACAACTTCAAATGCTCTATATAGGCTCAACTAGACACATAATCATGTTCTATTTTTTTTAAAGTGCATAATTTTTCATATGCTTTCTGAAATCTGCAATCATATTATAGGCTTGTATGGATATAAATACCACTTTTTGAAATAAGTCCTTTTTGCATTTTATTGCTTTGAACAAAATTGGAAATTGTTGTACATCTAAGCTATAGTGTTTAGTAGTAAATTTGACCTCCAAGAGGATGTTATAAACAACAAAATTAGAAGTCACTAAGGCTTAAATTGAAAAGTGGCCTATTGTAAATGCACTAACTATAAAGTGCCAATATCATTCATTTGGGGGACGGGGGGTTTATTGAGTGAAAGGTGTAATCTTTCTTTCCTT
Source organism: Cupressus sempervirens (assembly GCA_028749045.1). NCBI lineage: Eukaryota > Viridiplantae > Streptophyta > Pinopsida > Cupressales > Cupressaceae > Cupressus > Cupressus sempervirens. The sequence goes on from CM053792.1 coordinate 142,492,663, forward strand.
ACATTATGGGAAATCTTATCATTCCAAAATTAACACCACATAACTATACCACATGCTCAGTTAAAAAATGGTGTGAATTGATGAATAAAGAAGTTTATCTATATGTAGATGGTTCTTTTCCTAAACCAACAGGTGATAAAGTATCTCAAAGTTATATCAATGCTTGGGAAATAATAGATAGGAAAGCCCTAGGACTCATTAGATTAAGGGTTGATGACTAGATCCTCTATCATATCATGAAATATAATACATCCAAGGAAACTTGGGATGCCCTTAAAAACCTATATGGAAAAGTGACTGAGGAGGATGTCTACAAGATTGAAGATTAGTTTATCATCCTATATCCTAAGAGCTTTGATTCTATTAGAGATTTTATCATTAAGGTAAATAAGTTGAGAACAAAACTTTGTTGGTTGTGGTAGTCCCAGTAAGGATGAAAAGTTGATTTATCTCATTAATAATAGGTTGCAATCTGAATACTCCACATTTGTCTCTTCTTTCAACACCACAAAGACTACATTAGGCACTTCCTATAATAAAATCACTTTTATGACTATGCTTAGTTCTAAGAGGATGAACAAGCTAAGTTGTTAACAATGGGGATTCTTGAGCCTTCAAAATCTAAGGCATTAGTGGCTAACAATAAGAGCTCTAAAAATTCAGCTGGTGAAAGTTCAAACAAAGGAAAGGGAAAAAAGAAGAGGTGGAAATATCACAAACAAGGGGATACAAAAAAGTCAATACCTAATTCAAATCAAGAACAAGGGAAGTCTTCTCCTAATACCAACAATAAGGGGGGCAATAATTAGGAAAAGAAGAAGTGTGCCTCTTGTAAAAAGAGTGGTCATGAAGAACGTTAGTGTTATCACAAGAAGATTAATGAATTAAAAAACATCATGAAGAAATAAAATGTTCCATATCCTAATGCTTATAAGGACAAAGGGTCTTCATCTTCATATTCTAAGAGCAAAGGGATATCTTTATTCATAAACACTATTAGTCAAGGAGAATGGATTATTGACTTAGGTGCCACACATAAAATGGGTGCTTCAAAGAGAGTTTTTTCTTCAATGACACATTCTAAGGTACCTTGCATCTTTGTAGGAGATGATATTAAAGTCAAAGTGTAAGGAAAAGGTGAAGTTTAGATGGAGAATAGATCTTTCAAGGATGTTCTCTATATTCCTAATCTTACCTCCAACCTTCTTCCAGCCTACCAAATAACTCACTATGGAGGTGGAATTAAGGTTGAATTTCTTCCAGATTTAGTGATGGTGAAAAGCATCAAGGATGATTCTATGGTTGTAATAGGTGAAGGTAATCATGATTCAAAGCTTTACACTTCTCTTCCTTTGTGCCTAAATAAAATGCACAGGCCTTGTTAATGTATTCAAATACAAAAAGAAAACTATGGCATGAGCAATTTGGACATCTCAACTATAGATATCTTCAATAGCTTAGGAGGAAGAAAATTTTTCATGGTCTACCTAAAGTCCAATTTTTAAAAGGTGTTTGTTTAGGTTCTACACTTAAGAAGCATCTAGAAAATTTTTTTGACAAGGGGGAGTCTTGGAGAGCACAATGTGTTCTTGAACTAGTTCATAGTGATGTGGCAGGCCCATTTCTAGTGCCATCATTTGGAAAGTCTCGCTATGGACACACCTTCATTCATGACTACTCCTGCTATACTTGGGTATTCTTCATGGCTCATAAGAGAGAAGTGTTTGAAAGATTTCTCAGCTTCAGGTGTCAAGTGGAAAAGTAGTCAAAGAAAGCCATCAAATTCCTTCAAATAGATAATGGAGGGGAGTATGTGAACTTAAGACTTATAGACTTTTGCACTCAAGAGGGAATTGATATTTAGTATTTAGTACCATACACGCCACAATAGAATGGTGTTACTGAAAGGAAGAATAGAAAACTCAAGGAGATGACCACTTGCATGCTACTACAAAAGTCTATTGATCAAGTCTTTTGGGCTAAAGCAATGAATTGTGCTACCTACATCTAGAATAGGAGTCCTCATTAAGCTTTGGATGGTATAATTCCTTTTGAAGCTTGGATTGGAAGGAAACCTTCTATAAAGCACTTTAGAGTTTTTGTTTGTCTAGCATGAGCACAAATACCTCTATAGAAATGCAAGGCATTACAACCTCAAAGAAATCCTTGCATCTTTGTTGGATATGCAGACTCTCATAAAGCCTACAAGTTAATGGATCCATAGACATGTGACATAATCTATGATAGGAGTGTAAACTTTGAAGAAAGTTTTCCAAGCTTTACTTCTTCAACTCCTTGTTCTACTTCCTTCGTTGAAGAGAGTGACAGTGATGATAATGAATTGGAAGATATTTTTTCATGACCCAAACACATGAATTAGCTACATGAGGTTGAAGATATCCCTTCTACATCTTCTTGTACTAGACTTAGATGGGCTCAACAAAAATTGGATGTTGAAGGACCATTGGTAGGGAATCCTTTAGATACTAGGAGGACAAGATCACAACACAACTCACTCCCTCATGCTTATATTGTAGTTTCTTCCAATCCACAATCATTCAAAGAAGCTTCATGAATTCTAGAATGGGATAAAGTAATGGAGGAAGAATATAATTCTCTTATGAGAAGTGATACATGGGATTTAATCTCTCTTCCTAAGGGAAGAAAATTAGTTTGATGTAAATGGATCTATCAGACCAAGTTTGCAACAAATGGAAGTGTTGATAAACAAAAGGCTAGACTTGTTGCAAAAGGTTTGTCTCAAGTACTTGGCATTAGCTACACTAAGACCACTACACCAATTGCAAAAATGAACTCCATTCATTTGAGATTAGCTAGAGTAGCATCTCAGAGATGGGTTGTTCATCAAATGGATGTGAAAAGTGCATTTTTGAATGGTGATCTTCATAAGGAAATTTATATGGAGCATCCATAGGGGTTCATTCAAGATTCTACCTTGGTTTTCAAGTTGAAAATGTCTATCTATGGACTAAAACAAGATCCAAGATCTTGTTATGCCAAGATGGATTATTTCCTTCTCTTAGTAGGGTTCACCAGATGTCATTCCAATCCGAATGTCTATGTTCTTCAAAGGGATTACTCTAACTTGCTACTTGTGCGCTATGTTAATTACTTGCTAATTAAAGGGAGTACAAAATCCATCATTGATAGTGTGAAGGCTATTTTTTAGGACAAATTTTTGATGACAGACTTGGGTCTACTTCATTATTTCCTTGGTATTGAGATACATTAGTATTTTTCAGGGATCACATTACCACAAATAAAGTATGCTTGTAGTGCCTGCCCCTAGGTTGCATTTTTGCTATCATGGTCAAACTATGTTAGACTAGTTTTATGTTGATGGTTAGCAACATCATTTTGAGACTATCAGATATTGTGCTATGGATTTAGTTGATATGTGATGAGATTACTTGGTTCTTTATAGTTTATGTATGTATGATGATTATTTTTAGTGTTTGCAGTTATTAATGATGATTAGTAAGATGATTTATTATCATATGTGTTTTCTTATGGATACTTGCCCCATACTTACATGTGTATGGTGTGTGTGTGTGTTTGTTTTCTTATGTATGGCGTGGTGGTTAAGAAAGGGAGTCGTAGTCACCTGCTAGTCGGGATCTACACGATGCACCACTTCCTACCATTGTCTATTTAGTTTAGTATATATTGTGCTTGTACATGCATGGTTTTTATGCAGGTTGTAGGTATCGGGTATTGACTTCCCTGAATTGCCAGGATGAGCACACCCTATCACATTATCTCAATGGTAAGAGAGAGGAGATAAATTCTCAAGTCCAAATCCCAAGAAATTAGGACAAGTATCTGAGTTGAGTACCCTCTGAATGCGTCAGATGACATAATTTGTGATATTAACCCTTTTGGTTTGATTTTGTGTGTTTTGCTATGATGGGTTTTCGTATTTTATTTTATGAGTCTTTAGTGTATTTTCTATTAATTAAGCCTAATTAGAAGATTTAATTAATGGTTTAATTTAATGGAAAATTAATATGATATTTTAATATTTATTTTATTTAATTAATTGGAATGTGGTAATATTTATTAAAGTTAATAAATATTTTATCAATTAAGTTTCAAAAATAAATTTAAAAGTGGAAAATATATTTAAAATTATTAAAAGATTCTAGATTTCATGTGATTAAATTATAAATATATTAAGATAAAATAAGTGGAGTTATTAAAGTTAGTGCATCAGATTTAAAATTTAATAAAATAATAAATAAATGAATAAAGTAAATATTACATTAATTAATGTGCATTATTTTAATATTTTCTCACATAGGAGTTTGTGAATTCTCGAGAGTTGTCATGTAGACAACATAGGAGTTTGTACTCTAAGAATGCACAAGTTGTCTACACTTAGGAGTTAGCATATTATTTGAGCACATGGTGCCTACAACCTTATGCCTTATCTAGAAGGTTGGAAAAGGCTCATGCTTAGTTGTCATGCTTATCTTCTAGTTGTTTCTAGAGGCATTCTAGATGCATCTTAGACGCCTTTAAATAGAGGCTCTCCTAGTGTGTTTGGTCAAGTTTCAAAGCTTACATGCATCTGAGAAGCTCATATGCTTCTACATTCTCATATGCTTCTACAAACACTTCTAGTCACTCGTGGATTTCGATTGGCTTGGATCTTGGAAGAATTGCGAATATTGGAGAAGGAAGGGATTTTCTATGGACTTTTGAGAGATGCCAAATTAGCATTAGTGTCTAGGTGCACTCATGATAATCACATATTCCATTTGCACTCTTTCTCTTCCTATCTTCATCGTGTCTATTATATGTGTCTGAATATACTCCATGAATGAATATTTAATCTTGAAATCGAAATCTAGATATGTATGTTAATTTTATTTGGTTGCAAAGAAAACAATAGAAAACCTTAGTTCCAATTAAGAAAGAAATTAGATCTGAATTAGGTTTGGATTCAAATTTATATTGTGGAATTAGATAAACAAAATTTAAAATTTAAATAGAAATTCTAGATTGAAAATTCGAATGGTTAGATGTAATCTTTCTATCAAATTATATTTTTAGATGCCTATGAACAAACCCTTTTATTTAATGCTTATATTTAGAGAACAATTATTTTAGAGAGGAAATTCTTAATTTATCGATTTAGAAAATCTTGTTTGTTTAAAATTAACTATGTATATGTTCTCCTCATGCAAATCTACAGACATGTATGTATATATACATATATATACATATATGTTGTTATAGTTAATAATAATCCACATATTTTTATATATACATATATACACACACATAAATATATATATATATATTTAAATCACAGTGGAAGAATATTTATTAAAAATCTGAATTGTTATCCGCATTGGGCAAACGTTTGTTTAAAAATGTTATATAAAATAAATTTAATTATAACTTGGGGCAGATATACCAACCCATGACTATATAGTCGTGTGTAGTTCGTGCACATGGCACCTATGTTTCGCAGTGTACCAGCACTACAGACATCGCGTGGCTACACGGTTATTTTGGATAGTCCAGTAGCTTATATAAGGTGGATCGATATTTAAATTATGTGCTCAACGATTTATTAATCACCCAAAACTTCTATCGCACGCCCTTTTTAAAGTTTGGAAATTCAATTTTGTTTTATGAAATTTTTTAATTAAAGTTTATATATATATATATATATATATATATATATATATATATATATATATATATATATATATATATATATATATATATATATATATATATATATATATTGATTTTAACATTTGATATTCTTTAAATATTTATGTTGATAATTGTTAGATATGAAATGTCAAATTGTCAATTATTGTTAATCAAGAAGAAATATTAATTTGAATATTAAGGAAGTAGAAAATGGTTGATATTAATTATTAAGAGATGTTAAATTATATTATGTTGATAATAATTTTTTAATTATGATTATTATAATGATGTAAATTGAGAGACTTTAATGATAATGGATTAAGATTTAATTAGCAAGGAGTTATTGTTATATTATAACATTGTTATAACATAGCTACAATTTGAATTATTAATTATATTATTGTTAATATGTTATGTATTATTAACTAAATCATTGATATACCTTAATGGTGTTAAGAGTTAGTTAAATATTAACTAATGAAGTTTATGGAAGGTTCTCTAAATCGACTATTGATGGTTTTGATGAGTTTATTATTTATTAATGTTTGTTGGGTCTAACAAACTATTAATAAATAATGGTATAAATGGTTTAAATAGTTATTAATTAATTGAATTATAAATCAATGTACATAGAGAAATTTATTTGAGATGATAATATTTGGTATTGGTGATTTATTATAACTTGTTATTAAATATTAGTAAGTTATTATTAATATTAGATTATGGTTGGCCCTTTATTTACAAATTATGACTAGTTGTTATTTGGGTCGATGATATAGATAAGTAATTATTAATTAAATTAATTAATTAGAGTTAATTAGATTTAATTAATAATTAAGTTATGTATAGAGTTTTAATTGATATATCGATTCTTTTGGTAAAGTTGTTAAGTATTTATATCGAAGTTGATAAGTCTTATTCTAATGACTTGAATAATGACTTTAGATATTATATGGTTGTCAACGATGATAACAATAAAATTAAAAGGCTTAAATTTTAGTAATATTTAATTAAGTATTATTAGAATGGATTCTGTACCTATGTTAATTGATCATTTGAATAAAGTTATAATCTTCTTATTCGAAGATTGATAATTGGCTCTCTTATAATATAACAAATAATCATCCTCTGATTATGTTGAAAAGTTGAAGTAACATTAAAGAAGAGTTAATCAATTAGAATATGGATCTTAGTTAAATAAAGAGAATAATTTAATTAAAGGTCAATGATGATCAGTTTAATGAGTAAGGTATTTACCCTTAAGTTATTCTTAGAATATTATTTTTAATTAATGGAAGAATAATGCTATCGAGGAACAAACGGGTTGACTTGTAGGTCAAATGATAAATCCTATACACTTGAAGTATAGTGGTGAACTGAAACTGAAACTCCACACATTATTCAGCTATGTAATTTTATCAAACCAAAACATGTGTTTGCATTGTGTATTCTATATGCTTCTTATTTTGGGTTTTTGGGATGACTAGTGTTGACCAATCTTAGGTTGTTACCAGAGGCTCAGGGGTTATGAGATGTGATGGCATGTTGATCTTATTTGGTCTCGATCTTTCTAAACCCAACCATGGTTATGTGATGGAATGCTCTATGAGATGTTTGCATTTACTAATTGTTATTGCTCATCAGTCTTCTTGAGTGAAGCTGAGTCATATGTATCTGAGACACTTGACTTAACCATATTTTTGAGTCATCGATCAATTATCCTTGGATTATTTTTCCAGTTGCCATGATTGGACTGAAATGTTGATTTATTTTTAGATGATGTCATGTTGTGACATGTTTTGATTCAACCATTTTGGAGTCTTCAATCAATATGATTTTGAGATATATTTTGGTTATTGAGAACCAATGGATACTTTTTATTATCAGTGATACCTTTAGTTGCTAATAGAGAACTGTTGTGGTCATGATATTCTATGGATATTTTTCAGATGCTCATAGAGATTTGATGCTTTTATTATAGATATTTGATGATTCTTATTGTGGATTATCTTTTGGATTTTCTTTATAGTTGCTTGTATAGGACTGGGGTGATTTTATGATTCCATGAGCTTAGGGTAGGTTATCTACTTGTAGTGTCGAGAAGTGGCTTGCAATGGGGGTCGAGGCCCTAAGTGGCTGCCAGGGTAACTCATTGTAAGTTTTATTAATAAGTGATAATATTTACACACTAAATGGGGATCAAATGAACCTAAAAAGATAATTGTTTTGGTTCTCTCCCATGCCTTGAGTGCTTGTACAGACTAGGATAGGAGTAGAGAGAATGCATGGTTGCAATGTTGCATTCCATATTATGCCTTGTCAGTATGAGAGGATACTAGTGGTCGCATGAGGATCAGTAAGGGCCTGTGGAGTTTAGCTAACTACTAGGGTAACTTTTACATGATATATACGATGACACTTTCCCACTTGCATAGTAGGTTTCCTACATGTCATTGTGTGCCTCTGGGAATTAGATGTCAGTTTTGTGATTGAAACTTTTGAGTTAGTATACTTTTAGGATTCTTGGACTTAGAGAGTATCTTTGCTATGTTATTTTTGATAGCCTATTTGGGACTTGATATTATCTCCTCAGTATGGTGGGAGTGGACCACTTAGGTTCCACGCGGTCAGGTGGTAGTGTTTTTCAACTCTTATCATTTGAGATCCATCTGAGACACCATGGTTGGAGCTTTCTTGTTGGTATTTATCTTCATTCTATTCTTGGATCATTATGATAGATAATATACCTTATGATGGATGTATTTACTGGTATGTTTCTTATATTGATGATTTGCATGCTTTTATTTACATGATTAGATTTCATATGTACATATTGTAGCATGTAAGATTACTTTATGCATGCAATGTAGTATGATTTAGGTGTGACATTCCTATTATGTTAATACCGATGATCTCTTTGGTGATTTGGAATGCTACGCATGAAGGGATGGCTAGGATCCATGATGGTCTAATGATGCTATTTACGGTTGGGAGGAACCATGCACTTAGTTATTTATGTTTGTGATGTATGGTTATCTTTTATGATGGATGTTTATATCTTTTATGATGATGTATCATGCATGATTTAAGGTTTCATTTATGCTATTGCTTTATGGATTAGAGTTAGTATGATGATGTACTTTATTTACATGGATGTATATTCTTTTAAGCCTTTTTATACCCTGTGACATGTACAGTAGATGATTGAGCAAACTAAAATGTAATTTCTAAAAGGACACTTGTATATTGTTTAGGAACATTGGATGTATCATTGTTATTTCATAAGGATGTGATGTTAGATGATAGTTATGATTAGATGTGATACAATGTTAAGGGATTCATGAAGAATGTAACCTGTTATGTATGTTATGATTACTTTTATTCAAATTGTTGTTATTGCTTCCGCTAACATGTGGATGGTTTATCTTTCATGTTTTAAAAATTTTAAAAAAATTGTTTGGAAAACTTAGTTCTTTGGATCTCTTGGCAAGGCATTACAATGCTCTTGATCTACTCACTTGATTTTGCATGAGTGACTACAACGTTTCATCCACTCCATTTCTTTCAAGTCTTAAGTTGGAAGAAAAGTGTTCCACTCCACTTGTTGATGCTATTTTGTATAGAAAGTCTGTTGGAAGTCTCATCTACTTGACACATACATGCAAGAGCCACATGAACTTCAGTGGAAAGCAACCAAACATATCCTACACTATATCTAGGGTACACATACACATGGGATATGTTATGCAACTGGTATTAGACTATAGTTAGTGGGTTATAAAAACTTGGACCATGTACGAGATATAGATTCTTTCAAATGCACTTTAGAATATATGTTTCATCTTGTTTCTACCCCATTTGTTGGTAGAGTAAAAAGCAAAACACTATTTATCTTTTATCTACTGAGGTTGAGTATTGAGGAGCTATGATTGTAACAATGGAAGCTATTTGGTTGTAGAATATTTTGAAGGAGTTTTATTTTGATCTACCTAGACCCACAGTCATACATTTTGATCATCAGAGTGCCATTGAACTCTCAAAACATCCTGTGCAACATCAGTGCACAAAACACATTAAGGTTCATATACACTACATTAGAGAGCTAATTCATGAGCAAGTCATTGCATTATAATATTTTCCTATAGAGCAAAAAATTGCCAACATCTTCACCAAAACCTTCATTGAGGTCAAGTATCTTTATTTGCAAGATCTCTTGGGGGTACTAGATTTTTCACTAGGGGCGTTACATGAATCTTCTCTTCTTTATTATACTTATCTCTCTTTTTGGGGGAGGCATTTTTCGATGAGGTTTTCCCTCTTTCTCCATTTTGAGAGACATTGCATTATGTGTATAGAAATGCATTTGTACATGGGTACCTAACATGGGCTAGTAGCCAAACCTAGCATGCATATCATCATAGCTTTTGTGAGCTTAAGTGCATTCTCCTAAGTTGAACTTAAGGGGGACTGTTAGTGTAAATAATAATTTTACTTAAGTTTTGATGCAGGAGCATCAAGAGGTATAAGGGAAACCTTGTGTCACCCAAAAAAATGTACTTAGATTTAGTTTCTATTTCATGTGTTTTCATTTTTGGATACCCATTTGGGTCAAATAAAGGTTTCAACTCTCATAGTTCCACTTTTAGTGTTCTGAGTTAGAGTTTTTAAAGATTTTTTAAGCACCTTGGGATACGTGTAAATGCCAAAAAAAAAGGAGTATGTAATTGATCCATAATTTTGGTTAATTAGAAGGTTTAAGTTGGTTAGATGATTTTAATTTTAATTTAGAGGATTCAAGAGAAAGAATCAGGTCAAAATGCCCCACAGTTTGAAAGTTATTGCACTTTTTCAATTTTTGGACACCTCTTAAGAATGCTTCAAAGTCAGGTTTAGGGCATTAAATGACCTTTTATAGGGAAAACAAATAGGGGATGAGCAAATCTATTCCATAGGGCTATAAAGTGCTTTGAGAGCTTTCCAAAAATGTAAACGGTTTGTCAATCAAAGCTACGGTTTAAAAGTTATGCCTCCCGAAAGTTTGATTACCATTTCTAGAATCTTCTAATTTTGCACTAACTTTTGGAACCTTCCATTTTGGTAGTAGATGCCAACTAGAACTTTCTAGAATGTGTTCCTAATCCTTAACCCTTTGGGGTCTATTTAAGGACATTTCTAGCATTGTAAAAGGCAGTTCGGAGTGGAGTTTGAGAGAAGGTACTGGGAGAAGAAATTATCTCCTAATTTATACTATTATAAGCACATAGGGCATGTTTTGAAGTCCATTTTCTCTATACTGAATCTAATATCATGTTTACATACTTAATAAAATTTTCCCTTTCCTATTGTGTCCATTCTATGCTTGGGTTGTGTTCCAATCATGTGGTATCAAAGCAAGTTTTCCTGAGCGTGTAGACAGAGCGTTGATTGTGAGGTAGTTTGCACTAGGACTGTGTGGTTGTGAGTTTGAGTTAAGAAGATGCCTCCACAAAGAGAGCATGGTGGAAATGTTAGAGCTATTAATCTTGAGGAGGTTAGAGACCTCCAAAGGTAGGTTCAAGCATTGTAGGAGGAGCTCTATAGAGGAACAAATGTTGCCACAGGTGATGAAAGTGAGGATGACAATGAAGAAGAATAACTTGGACCAGAAGAGGAAGTTGACAAGGAAGTTTTGAATTAGGCAAAGGAAAGGCTTTTTAGGGCCATTACAAAGTTTAGGAAAATACCTACAATTGATGTGGGTGTATTTTTAGGAAATCTGAAATGAGATGAGTTGATCAACTGGATCAATCAACTGGAAGAGTACTTTGAGTATGAGAATATTAGGGATCCAAATAGGGTTAAGTTTGAAAAGGCCTAACTAAAAGGCCATGCCAAAATTTTGTGGCAAGAGGTTCAATTGTAAATAAATAGAAGAGGAAAGGATAAGATCACAAGGTGGGATACCATGGTGGACAAACTAAAGAAGAAGTTCATTCTTGTTGACTATGAGCTTGATTTGTTTAAGAAGATGCAAGGGTTAAAGAAAGAAGGAAAATAAGTCTAGGAATATACTGAGGAGTTTTACCAACTTTTGATTAGAGCAAGGCATGTAGAAGAAAATAACTAGAAGGTTTCTCATTATATCAATGAGTTACAACATAGCATCCAGGAGGAATTAATTTTGGTACGAATGACTAGCATTGAAGAGGCATACCAGTTTGCCTTATGAGTTGAAGAGAAGCTAAATAAAAGGTTTGAAGGGAGACAAAAAGGGTGCGGTCAAGGAGGGAGCAGTGGTAGGTCATCAGGAGGTCGAAATGAAACCCAAAAGAAGAATGAAGATGTGGGTACTAGCAAGAACCAGAGGAATGAGGGTTTTAATCGCTCTCATGATCAAGAATTTGGAAATTAAAAAAGGAAGAGGTAGAGGACATGGACAAGAAAGAGGAGGCTTTTGTGGTACCTATTTCCATTGAAATGAAGAAGGTCATCATGCCTTTGAATGCCCTCAACATCAAGGAAGGATAGATAGGAGAGTTGAGGGTTAAGCTAGGGTCGCTCATGTGGATGAGGATGTATAGTCATCACATTTAGAGGATGTAGAAAGAGGAGAGACTTTAGTTAATGAAAGGGTCTTACTAAGTGGTGAGATTGAACCAGGACAAAGGAGGAGTCTACTTTGTACCAAGTGCAAGTGTGAGGATAAATGTTGCGATGTCATCATTGATGGTGGTAGCACTGATAACTTGGTATTAGAGGAGATGGTCTCTAAGCTAAAGCTCAAGAGGGGGAAACACCCCTAGCCCTATCAGATTGCTTGGGTGAAAGATGATCATAAGGTCCTGGTAAGCGAACAATGTTTAATGAAGTTCAAAATTGGGAGTTACCATGATAAAGTTCTCTATGATGTTATTCCAATGGATGTTTTCCATCTATTGTTGGGAAGACCATGGGAGTTTGATAGGCATGCAGTACATGATGGTCATGCAAACACATATTCTTTGAACAAGGATGGAGTTCACCACAAACTGTAGCCCATGAAAAATGAAGGCGAAAAGGCATGTAGCAGTGCTAGGATTTGTCTTGTTGATGCAAGGAAGTTTTTCGATGGCATGAAATATCAGTGTATGTGCTATGCTTTGATTCCTAGAAAAGATAAGGAAGGTAGTAGTAAACTACCACATGAAGTTTTAGATTTATCAAGTGAGTTTGGAGATATCATCTCTGATAATGTTCCAAAAGGATTACCACTAGTATGGCAAATCAGTCATCAGATAGATTTAATCCCAAGAGCTAGTTTGTCTAATAAGGCTTTTCACAGCATGACTCCTACATAAACTAAGGAGCTAAATAGACAGGTTCAAGAGCTGTTGAGGAAGGGATTGATTCCAGAAAGCTTGAGTCTATGTGTAGTACCTATAGTACTCGCACCAAAGAAGGATGGAGAGTGGAGAATGTGTATAGACTATCAAGATATCAATAGGATAACCATCAAGTATCAGTTTCCTTTGCTAAGAATGGATGATCTTATGGACTATTTGAGTGGAGCTCAGTACTTCACAAAGATAGATATCAAAAGTGGCTATCACCAGATATAGATACGAGAAGGAGATGAGTGGAAATTTTCCTTCAAGACCAAGGAGGGGCTTTATGAGTGGCTAGTCATGCCCTTTGGATTGACAAATGCACCAAGCACCTTCATGCAGCTTATGAATGAGGTACTTAAGAAGTTCATGGAAAATTTTTTTATTGTCTATTTGAATGATATTTTAATTTTCAGCAAGACTTTGGAAGAACATTTATTTCATATTCATAGTGTCCTTGAAAGGTTGAGGGAAGAGAAATTGTTAATTAATCTGAAGAAGTGTATCTTTGCAAAAAGGGAGTTAGTCTACTTAGGGTTTTTTATATCACCTGAATGTCTTAAAATGGATCTAGAGAAGGTAAAAGCCATCTTGGAATGGCCTACTCCAAGGTCTACTACTAAGGTAAGATCATTTCATGGTCTGGTTAGTTTCTACAAGAAGTTCATTAAGAATTTCAGTGGCATATGTGCACCCTTAACTGACACAATAAGAAGGGATAGAAAAGAGCTTAATTGGACTACGGTAGCTACAAGAAGTTTTGAATTGATAAAGAAGAAGATGACAGAACAACCCATATTGGAACTTCCAGATTTTAGAAAGGTGTTCCAAGTGGATTGTGATGTTAGTGGTAGTGCTATTGGAGCTGTATTGAGCCAAGAAGGTAAGCCTATTGCATATTTTAGTGAAAATTTGAGTGATGCAAAGAAGAAGTATTCTATTTATGATCAAGAGTTCTATGCAATAGTTTAGGCCTTAAAGAAATGGAGACATTATTTATCTTGGGGGGTTGTCTATTTTCTTGTAGTAATCTTTCTTTCCTTGCATTGTGGGAAATCTTAACATTCCAAAATTAGCACCACATGACTATGCCACATGCTCAGTTAAAAAATGGTGTGGATTAATGAATAAAGAAGTTTCTCTATATATAGAGGGCTCTTTTCCTAAACTAATAGGTGATAAAGTATCTCAAAGTGATATCAAGGCTTGGGAAACAATAGATAGGAAAGCCCTAGGAATCATTAGATTAAGGGTTGATGACAAGATCCTCTATCATATCATGAAATATAATACATCCAAGGAAACTTGGGATGCCCTTAAAAACCTATATAGGAAAGTGACTGAGGAGGATGTCTACAATATTGAAGATTAGTTTATTATCCTAGATCCTAAGAGCTTTGATTCTATTAGAGATTTTATCATTAAGGTAAATGAGTTGAGAACAAAACTTGATGGTTGTGGTAAGTTGATTTATCTCATTCATAATAGGTTGCCATCTGAATACTCCACATTTGTCTCTTCTTTCAACACCACAAAGACTAACTTAGGCACTTCCTATAATAAAATCACTTTTTATGACTATGCTTAGCTATAAGAGGATGAACAAGCTAAGTTTTTAACAATGGGGATTCTTGAGTCTTCAAAGTCTAAGGCATTAGTGGCTAACAATCAGAGCTCTAAAAATTAAACTGGTGAAAGTTCAAACAAAGGAAAGGGCAAAAAGAAGAGGTGGAAAGATAACAAATAAGGGGATACAAAAAAGTCAATACCTAATTCAAATAAAGAACAAGGGAAGTCTTCTCCTAATACCAACAATAAAGGGGACAATAATTAGGAAAAGAAGAAGTGTGCCTCTTGTAAAAAGAGTGGTCATGATGAACATTAATGTTATCACATGAAGATTGATGAATTAAAAAAAATCATGAAGAAATATCCTAATGCTTATAAGGACAAAGGATCTTCATCTTCAGATTCTAAGAGCAAAGGGAAAGCTTTACTCATAAACACTATTAGTCAAGGAGAATGTATTGTTGACTTAGGTGCCACACATCAAATGGGTGCTTCAAAGATAGATTTTTCTTCAATGACGCATTCAAAAGTACCTTGCATCTTTGTAGGAGATGATAATAAAGTGGAAGTTGAAGGAAAAGGTGAAGTTTAGATGGAGAATAGAGCATTCGAGAATGTTCTCTATGTTCCTAATCTTACCTCCAACCTTCTTTCAGCCTACCAAATCACTCACTATGGAGGTGGAATTAAGGTTGAATTTCTTCCAAATTTAGTGATAGTCAAAAGGATCAAGGATGATTCTATGGTTGCAATAGGTGAAGGTAATCATGATTCAAGGCTTTACACTTATCTTCCTTTGTGCCTAAATAAAATGCACAAGTCTTGTTAATGTGTTCAATTAAAGAAAGAAAACTATGGTATGACAAATTTGGACATATGAACTATAGGTATATTCAATAGCTTAGCAGCAAGAACATTTTTTATGGTCTACCTAAAGTCCAATTTTCAGAAGGTGCTTGTTTAGGTTGTACACTTAAGAAGCATCTAGAAAAAATGTTTGACAAGGGGGAGTCGTGGAGAGCACAATGTGTTCTTGGACTAGTTCATAGTGATGTGGCAGGCCAATTTCTAGTGCAATCATTTGCATAGTCTCGCTATGGACACACCTTCATTCATGACTACTCTTGCTATACTTGCGTATTATTCATGGCTCATAAGAGAGAAGTGTTTGAAAGATTTCTCAGCTTCAAGGCTCAAGTGGAAAAGTAGTCAAAGAAAGCCATCAAATTCCTTCAAATAGATAATAGAGGGGAGTATGTGAACTTAAGACTTATATACTTTTGCACTCAAGAGGGAATTGATCTTTAGCATTTAGTACCATATACGCCACAATGGAATGGTGTTATTGAAAGGAAGAATAGAAAACTCAAGGAGATGACCACTTGCATGCTACTACATAAGTCTGTTGATCAAGTCTTTTGGGCTAAAGAAATGAATTTTTATAACTACATCTAGAGTAGGAGTCCTCATTAAGCTTTGGATGGTATAATTCCTTTTGAAGCTTCGATTGGAAGGAAACCTTCTATAAAGAACTTTAGAGTTTTTGTTTGTCTAGCATAGGAACAAATACCTCCATATAAATGCAAGGCATTGTAACCTCAAAGAAAATCTTGCATCTTTGTTGGATATGTAGACTCTCATAAAGCTTACAAGTTAATGGATCCATAGACATGTGACATATTCTATGACAGGATTGTAAACTTTGAATAAAGTTTTCCAAGCTTTACTTCTTCAACTCCTTGTTCTACCTCCTTCATTGAAGAGAGTGATAGTGATGATAATAAATTGGAAGATATTTTTCCATGACCTAAAAATAGGAATTAGCTAGATGAGGTTGAGGATATCCCTTCTTCATCTTCTTGTACTAGACTTATATGGGCTCAACAAATATTGGATGTGGAAGGACCATTGGTAGGGAATCATTTAGATACTAGGAGGACAAGATCACAACACAACTCAGTCCCTCATGCTTATATTGTAGTTTCTTCCAATCCACAATAATTCAAAGAAGCTTTAGGAATTCTAGAATGGGATAAAGTAATGGAGGAAGAATATAGTTCTCTTATGAGAAATGATACATGGGATTTAGTCTCTCTTCCTAAGGGAAGAAAATTAGTTTGATTTAAATGGATCTATCAGACGAAGTTTGCAACAGATGGAAGTGTTGATAAAAAAAATTCTAGAATAGTTGCAAAAGGTTTCTCTCAAGTACTTGGCATTAGCTACACTAAGACCACTGCACTAGTTGCAAAAATGAACTCCATTTATTTGAGATTAGCTATAGCAGCATCTCATAGATGGGTTGTTCAACAAATGGATGTGAAAAGTGCATTTTTTAATGGTGATATTCATAAGGAAATTTATATGGAGCAGCCATAGGGGTTCATTCAAGATTCTACCTTGGTTTTCAAGTTGAAAATGTCTATCTATGGACTAAAACAAGATCCAAGATCTTGTTATGCCAAGATGGATTCTTTCCTTCACTTATTAGGGTTCACCAGATGTCATTCCAATCTAAATGTCTATGTTCTTCAAAGGGATTATTCTAACTTGCTACTTGTGCTTTATGTTAATTACTTGGCCATTAAAGGGAGTACAACATCCATCATTGATAGTGCAAGGCTATTTTTTAGGACAAATTTTTGATGATAGACTTGGCTCTAATTCATTATTTCCTTGGTATTGAGATACATTAGTCTTTGTCAGGGATCACATTATCACAACCCAAGTATGCTCTTGATCTACTTGTTTGATTTTTCATGAGTAACTACAAGGTTGCATCCACTCCATTTATTTGAAGTCTTAAGTTAGAAGAAAAGTGTTCCACTTCACTTGTTGATGTTATTTTGTATTGAAAGTTGGTTGGAAATCTCATCTACTTGACACATACATGCCCTGACATATCATTTGCAGTTGGCATGGTTTCTCACTTCATGCAAGAGCCACATGAACTTCAGTGGAAGGCAACCAAACATATCCTACACTATATCCAAGGTACACATACACACGGGATATGTTATGCAACTAGTATTGGACTATAGTTAGTGGGTTATACAAACTTGGACCATGTGGGAGATATATATTCTTTCAAATGCACTTTAGAATATATGTTTCATCTTGGTTCTACCCCATTTGTTGGCAGAGTAAAAAGAAAAAAATTGTTTATCTTTTATCTACTGAGGTTGAGTATTGTGGAGCTATGACTGCAACAATGGAAGCTATTTGGTTGTAGAATATTTTGAAGGAGTTTTATTTTGATCTACCTAGAACCACAGTAATACATTTTAATCACCACAGTTCCATTGAACTCTCAAAACATCCTGTGCAACATCAGTGCACAAAACACATTGAGGTTCATATACACTAGATTAGAGAGCTAATTCATGAGCAAGTCATTGCATTATAATATTTTCCTATAGAGCAAAAAATTGCCAACATCTTCACCAAACCCTTCATTGAGGTAGAGTATCTTTATTTGCAAGATCTCTTGGGGGTGCTAGATTTTTCACTAGGGGGGTCACATGACTCTTCTCTTCTTTATTGTACTTATCTCTCTTTTTGGGGGAGGCTTTTTCTGATGAGATTTTCCCTCTTTCTCCATTTTGAGAGACATTGCATTATGTGTATAGAAATGCATTTGTACATGGGTATCTAACATGGCCTAGTACCCAAATCGAGAATGCATTTCATCATAGCTTTTGTGAGCATAAGTGCATTCTCCTAAGTTACACTTAAGGGGGACTGTTATTGTAAATAATAATTTTACTTAAGTTTTGATGCAAGAGCATCCAGAGGTATAAGGGCAATCCTATGGCACCCAAAAAAAATGTACTTAGACTTAGTTTATGTTTCAGGTGTTTTCACTTTTGGATACCCATTTGGGTCAAATAAAGGTTCCAACCCTCACAGTTCCACTTTTAGTGTTTTGGGTTAGAGTTTTTATAGAGTTTTTATGCACCTTGGGATATGTGTAAATGCCAAAAAAAATAGGACTATGTAATTGAGCAATAATTTTGGTGAATTAGAAGGCATAATTTGGTTAGATGATTGTATTTTTAATTTAGAGGATTCAAGAAAAAGAATCAGGTCAAAAGGCCTCACGGTTTGAAAGTTACTGTAGTTTTACAATTTTTGGAGACCTCCTAAGTATGATTCAAAGTCAAGTTCAGGGCATTAAATGACCTTTTATAAGGCCAAAAAATGGGGGATGAGCAAAGCTGATCCATACGGCTCTAAATCACTTTGAGAGCTTTCCATAAATGTAAATGGCTCGTCAATCGGAGCTATAGTTCAAAAGTTATGCCTCTAGAAAGTTCAGTAACCGTTTCTAGAATCTTCTAATTTTGCACTAACTTCTAAAGCGAGTTTTGGAACCTTCCATTTTGGTGTTGGATGCCAACTAGCACTTTCTAGAATGTGTTCCTAATCCTTAACCATTTGGGGTCTATTTAAGGACATTTCTGGCATTGTAAAAGGCTGTTCGGAGTGGATTTTGAGAGAAGGTATTGGGAGAATAAATTATCTCCTAATTTATACTATTGTAATCACATAGGGCATGTTTTGAAGTCCATTTTCTCTGTACTAAATGTAATAGCATATTTACATAATAAAATTTTCCCTTTCTTGTTGTATCCATTCTATGCTTGGGTTGTGTCCCCATCAACTGGTATCAGAGTAGGTTTTCCTAAGTATCTAGACAAAGCACCGACTGTGAGGTAGTTTGCACCAGGACAATGTGGTTGTGGGTTTGATTTAAGAAGATGCCTCCATGAAGAGAAAATGGTTGAAGGGTCAGAGCTATTAATCTTAAGTAGGTTAGAGCCCTTGAAAGGTAGGTTCAAGCATTGCAGGAGGAGCTCTATAGAGGAACAAATGTTGTTGCAAGCAACGAAAGTGAGGATGACAATGAAGAAGAAGAAATTGGACCAAAAGGGGAAGTTGATAGGGAATTTTTGAATCAAGAAAAGGAAAGGCTTTTTAGGGCCATTACCAAGTTTCGGAAAATACCTACAATTGATGTGGGCATATTTTTAGGAAATCTAAAACCAGATGAGTTGATTGACTGGATCAATGAACTTGAAGAGTACTTTGAGTATGATGATATTAGGGATCTAGATAGGGTTAAGTTTACAAAGGCCTAACTAAAAGGCCATGCTAAAATTTATTGGCAATAGGTTCAATTGGAAAGAAATAGAAGAGGAAAGGATAAGATCACAAGGTGGGATAGCATGGTGGACAATCTAAAGAAGTAGTTCATTCTTGTTGACTATGAGCTTGATTTTGTTTAAGAAGATGTATGGGTTAAAAAAAGTAGGAAAATCAATCTAGGAATATACTGAAGAGTTTCACTGACTTCTTATTAGAGCAAGGCATGTAGAAGAAAATAAGGAGAAGGTTTCTCATTATATCAGTGGGTTACGACCTAGCATCCAGGAGGAATTAAGTCTGGTACGAATGACCAACATTGAAGAGGCATATCAGTTTGCCCTGTGAGTTGAAGAGAAGCTAAATAAAAGGTTTGAAGGGAGACAAAGAGGGTGCAGTCAAGGAGCAAGTGGCAGTGGTAGGTCATCAGGAGGTCGAAATGAAACCCAAAAGAAGAATGAAGATGTGGGTACTAGCAGGAACTAGAGGAATGAGGGTTTCAACCACTCTCATGATCAAGACTTTGGAAATTAGAGAGGAAGAGGTAGAGGACATGGAAAAGGAAGAGGAGGCTTCTATGGTACCTATTTCCATTCAAATGAAGAAGTTCATTGTGCCTTTGAATGCCCTCAACATCAAGGAAGGACAGATAGAAAAGCTGAGGGTCAAGCTAGTGTTGCTTATGTGGATGAGGATGTACAATCATCACATTCAGAGAATGCAAAAAGAGGAGAGACTTTGGTTAATGAAAGGGTCTTACTAAGTGGTGAGATTGAACTAGGACAAAGGAGGAGTCTATTTCATACTAGCTTCAAGTGTGAGGATAAATGTTGTGATGTGATCATTGATGGTGGTAGCACTAATAACTTGGTATTAGAGGAGATGTTCTCTAAGATGAAGCTCAAGAGGGAGAAACACCCCTAGCCCTATCAGATCGCTTGGGTGAAAGATGATCATAAGGTCTTGGTAAGTGAACAATGTTTAGTGAAGTGCAAAATTGGGAGTTACCATGATGAAGTTCTATATAATGTTATTCTAATGGATGTTTGCCATCTATTATTGGGAAGACCATGGCAGTTTGATAGGCATGCAGTACATGATGGTCATGCAAACACATATTCTCTGACCAAGGATAGAGTTTGTCACAAACTGAAGCCCATGAAAAAGGAAGGTGAAAAGGTATGTAGCAGTGCTAGGATTTGACTTGTTGATGGAAGGAAGTTTTTAGATGGCATGAAATATTAGCGTATGTGCTATGCTTTGATTCCTAGAAAAGATAAGGAAGGTAGTAGTGAAATACCACTTGAAGTTTCAAATTTATTAAGTGAGTTTGGAGATATCACCTCTGATAATGTTCCAAAAGGATTACCACCAGTAAGGAAAATCAGTCATCAGATAGATTTAATCCCAGGAGCTAGTTTCCCTAATAAGGCTACTCACAAGATGACTCCTATTGAAATTGAGGAGCTAAATAGATAGGTTCAGGAGCTATTGAGGAAGGGATTGATTCAAGAAAGCCTGAGTCCATGTGCAGTACTTGCAGTATTGGCACCAAAGAAGGATGTAGAGTGGAGAATGTGTACAGACTATTGAGCTATCAATAGGATAACCATCATGTATCAGTTTTCTTTGCCAATAATGGATGATCTCTTGGATTGTTTGAGTGGAGCTTAGTACTTAA
The DNA here is from genome assembly GCA_028749045.1 of Cupressus sempervirens. Taxonomy (NCBI): domain Eukaryota; kingdom Viridiplantae; phylum Streptophyta; class Pinopsida; order Cupressales; family Cupressaceae; genus Cupressus; species Cupressus sempervirens. The sequence goes on from CM053792.1 coordinate 142,514,092, forward strand.
CAAAGATAGATCTCAAAAGTGGCTATCACCAAAATAATATATGATAAGGAGATGAGTGTAAAACTACCTTCAAGACCAAGGAGGGTCTTTATGAGTGGCTAGTCATGCCCTTTGAATTGATGAATGCACCAAGCACCTTCGTGTGGCTTATGAATGAGGTACTTAAGAAGTTCTTGGGAAATTTTTTTATTGTCTATTTGGATGATATTTTAATTTTCAGCAAGGCTTTGGAAGAACATTTATTGGATATTTGTAGTGTCCTAGAAAGGTTGAAGGAAGAGAAACTGTTAATTAATCTGAAGAAGTGTATCTTTGCAAAAAGGGAGTTAGTCTACTTAGGGTTTGTTATATCACCTAAAGGTCTTAAAATTGATCCAGAGAAGGTAAAATCCATCTTGGAATGGCCTACTCCAAGATTTTCTACTGAGGTAAGATCATTTCGTGGTCTGGTTAGTTTCTATAGGAAGTTCATTTAGAATTTTAGTGGCATATGTGCACCCTTGATTGACACAATAAGAGGGCATAGAAAAGAGTTCAAATGGACTGCAGTAGCTACAAGAAGTTTTGAATTACTGAAGAAGAAGGTGATAGAACAACCCATATTGCCACTTCTAGATTTTAGAAAGGTGTTCCAGGTGGACTGTGATGCTAGTGGTAGTGCTATTGGAGCTGTATTGAGCCAGGAAGGTAAGCCTATTGCATATTTTAGTTAAAAATTGAGTGATGCAAAGAAGAAGTATTATGTTTATGATTAAGAGTTCTATTCAATAGTTTAGGCCTTAAAGAAATGGAGACATTATTTATTGCCAAAGGAATTTGTTTTATATACTAATCACCAGGCATTAAAGTACCTAAATAGCCAAGGTAAATTGAACCAGAGGCATATGAAGTGGGTAGAGTTCTTGCAGAGCTATACATTTGTATTAAAGCATAGAAATGGGAAATCTAATAGGGTTGTAGATGCATTAAGCAGGAGGTAGTTGTTGCTTACAGTAATGTAGGTAGAAGTAGTTGAGTTTGATGAACTCAAGAATCTATACCCTGAGGATCTTGATTTTGCTGAAGCATGGAAAGCTTGTAAAGAGCCTATTGTTGTAGATAGAACCAAGTGGCTAGACAATTTGATTCAAGATGGTATGTTGTTCAAGGGTAGTCAATTATGCATTCCAAGGAGTTCCATGAGGGAAAATCTGATTAAGGGGAAACACAGTGGAGGGATGGCAGGACATTTTGGTCAGGACAAGACCATTTCCATTCTTAGATAACATTATTTTTGGCCTTAGATATCACAGGATGTGAAGAAGTTTGTATAGATTTGTCAAGTTTTTCAAGTGGCCAAGGGATTTAGTCATAATACTGGACTTTATCAAACATTTCTTGTTCCATCAAAGCCATGGGAGGACATAAGTATGGATTTTGTTCTTGGATTTCCGAGGACACAAAGGGGTAATGACTTTGTATTTGTGGTGGTCGATAGGTTCTCCAAAATGGCACATTTCATTCCTTGCCACAAAACTCATGATGTTGTCCATATTGCAGACTTGTTTTTTAGAGAGGTAGTGAGACTACATGGTCTCCCAAGGAGTATAGTTTCTAACAGAGATACTAAATTTATGGGGTATTTCTAGAGGACATTGTGGAAAAAGTTGAGAACAGACTTGAAGTTTAGTTCTACACATCACCCACAGACTGATAGACTGACTAAAGTGGTAAATAGAAGTTTGAAAAATTTGCTAAGATGTTTAGTTGGGGATAGGCCCAAAGGATGGGATTTGATTCTACCACACGCAAAATTTTCTTACAATAACTCTATAAATAGGAGTACTTCCATTCCAAATTGTATATGGAAGTAGCCCAAGGACTGCCCCAGAATTGAGGACGATGGAGCAAGGGGAGAGGACAACTGCTAAAGTAGAAGAATTTGATGAACATATCAAGTGTCTACATGAGGAAGTCTAGGCACACATTACCAAGATGAACCAATAGTATAAAGCTAGGGCTGATCAAAGGAGAAGACATAAGGAGTTTCAAGTAGGGGATTTAGTCATGGTACACTTAAGAAAAGAAAGATTTCCAGTGGGTACTTACAACAAGCTAAAAATGAAGAAATTTGGTCGCTACAAAATTTAGAAGAAACATGACTCAGGGAATGTGTATGAGGTGGAATTACCAGATGGAATTCACATTTCTCCTATTTTCAACATTGTAGATTTAACGGAGTATCATGATGATGGTGCAGATGAGGGTTTGATGCTCGAGCCATGTCCAATTCCTACTTCTAAGAAGGAGGAGATAGAAGAGATTATAGATAGTCATGTGGGTAGGAGTACCAAAAATAGGAAGTATGAAGAGTACCTAATTAAATAGAAGGGTCGGCTGATAGAGGACTCAACTTGGATATCAACAGTTAAGGTTTCCCATTTGGGATTTCCTCTACCATCCATAAAGTGACAAGGTAAATTTTCAATCTACCCTGGGTGGCTGATGCAAGAGCATCCAGACGTATAAGGGAAATCTTGTGTCACCCAAAAAATGTACTTAGACTTAGTTTTTGTTTCATGTGTTTTCATTTCTAGATACCCATTTGGGTCAAATAAAGGTTCCAGCTCTCACAATTCCACTTTTAGTGTTCTGGGTTAGAGTTTTTAAGCATCTTGGGATACGTGTAAATGTCAAAAAAATAGGAGTATGTAATTGAGCCATAATTTTGGTGAATTAGAAGGTGTAAGTTTTTTAGATTATTGCAATTGTAATTTAGAGCATTCCAAGAAAAGAATCAGGTCAAAAGGCCCCACGATTTGAATGTTATTGTAGTTTTTTAGTTTTTGGTGACCTCCTAAGAATGCTTCAAAGTCAGGTTAAGGGCATTAAATGACCTTGTACAGGGCTGAAAAGTGGGAGATGAGCAAATCTGGTCCATAGGGCTATAGAGCACTTCGAGAGCTTTTCAAAAATGTAAATGGTTCATCAATCAGAGCTACGATTCAAAAGTTATGCCTCCCAGAAGTTCAACTACCACTTCTTGAATCTTCTAATTTTGCATTGACTTCTAAAATAACTTCTAGAACCTTCCATTTTGGCAGTGGATGCCAACTAGCACTTTCTAGAATATGTTCCTAATCCTTAACCATTTGGGGTCTATTTAAGGACATTTCTTGCATTCTAAAAGGTAGTTTGGAGTGGAGTTTGAGAGAAGGTACTGGGAGAAGAAATTATCTCCTGATTTATACTATTGTAAGCCCATAGGGCATGTTTTGAAGTCCATTTTCTATGTACTGAATGTAATAACATATTTATATAGTTAATAAAATTTTCCATTTCCTGTTGTGCCCATTCTTTGCTTGGGTTGTGTCCCCATCAAGTTTACTTAAGTTAAATGCATTATTTTATTATTTTTAAGTTAGACATCTAGGAGTATGTGTACTCATATGAGTTGTCTTGCTAACAATGTAGGAGTTAGCATCTCATTTTAGCACATGGTGTCTACAATGCTAGAGTTTGCATAATCAACTGAGTTGTCATGTAGAAAATACAATTTTTTGCACTCTAATTAAGCACATGGTGTCAACATCATTTTATGTGACACACCTATGTAAGTTTATCCTCTCATCATCACACAAACTTCTATACTATCTACAATGTTGGAGTTTGCATAATCAACTAAGTTGTTATGTAGAAAAAACAATTGTTTGCACTCTAATTAAGCACATGGTGTCAAAAAAATCTTTTTATGTCACACACCTATGTAAGTTTATCCTCTCATCATCACACAAACTTCTATGCTCAATGGAGGATAATCCTCTCTTGGTGGACATGTGCTTAGTTGTGTGGCTTATTATTCGCTAACTCCTAGTCATTCTAGAGGCCTTTATATATAGGTCATTCTAGTGTGCATACACATCAATTCATTCTCATATTATTATTATGATCATACATCATTTGGTCCATATTGTGCTTTTTTCTTGAGCTTCTTGATCTTAGCATCATTTTTTCCTATGGAAAATTCTTTCAAATATACCAAATTGTTTTAAAAAATTGTGGCGCAATCACATAACAGTAGCTATAGACTTATCCTAATTATTCTTGAGTGTCTAAATAATTTTCTTTTTAATCTCTAGTCTGGCTAAAAGCTCTACCATGTTGTCAGCTATAGAAACTTGCTAACTTTGCATTAGATCCTTTGTAACATATAAATTCCTTTTGATTACTTCCAAATGATGTAATTACAATGCTTATAGAACTAACCTAATTTGTAGTGTTACATTCCTCATACAACAAATTTGACTATTTAGCTTGCAAAATTTTAATCTTTGAAAAATGTACTAAACTAGAACTAGGATCCATGTTTAGATATAATCCAAACTTTTGCAGATTGGCATTTCTTACAACCTACAATTAGAATAATTATTATATTATAATTGATGTTAGACTTACTAGAGAGACATTTACTAATAGAGTCATATCTATTGATTAATGAAGAAGATTTGGAAAGGGAAATAGCCAGGTAAAGTAGTGAAGTTGTTGAGTAAAGTAGAGAAAGTCTTTAGGTTCTAGGTCCTTGTAAAACTTGGCTTTTCCAGTGGATGTTTTTGACTTTAGGTTCTAGTTCCTTGTAAAACATAGTTTTTTTAGTTATCTCATTGGAATTTTAAGAGGATTTTGGTAATTTTATATGGGGTTTTAGGTCCCCTCACAATCTACTTTTACCTTAATCTAAAAAAAAACTTGTAACTTACACATGAAATTAAAATGACTATGCTTAATAATAAACACAACCATAAAATGGGTAACTCATAAAACCATATTTTGTTAATTACGGAAACTTTTGCCAAGGGAAACCCATAGTGGTGATAGTATTCACAAAATGATCCACTAAAAAAAAGTATCTTGTGAATGATATTGACTCTATTAGGAGTTTGCTACATCCATATAGTGTCTCAGTCCTTTTTACAAGACTGGGCCTTATTAGAAGCCTCAAGCCTGTTAGGAATTGTTCTTAAATTTTACAAATATATGCAAGATGAGCCTACTCACAAACATCCAATATACAATGAATTTCTTTAATACAAAATATATATATACAAAAACCTCTTTACTATTATTGATATATTCAATATCTAATTTAGCATTTTCTTCTCTCCACAAAACATAGCATAATACACTTACAAGTTCACACATCTTCATATCCAAAATATTTTTGTTTATGCCATATTTCTCTAGCTATTGACCTTCATACCTTCACATGCTTGCCAAAATACAAAATTGAGTCTTGCTAACTTATGATTAACATCTGGGACATTGTCCCTAATTAATTAAGTAATTATTTTAATTAAAAAATTATTCCTTAATACAAAATACTTATTTTCTTAAGTCCACATTATTATGTCTTTTAAACATTGTTACTATAAAACTAAAAAATATTTCTTTGTAGTGTTCTAGGATCTTGCAAATGTCATCCTAACATATTGTACTTCATCTATGCAAGTGCTCAAATTGCATAAATTCCATTGCAAACTTAGCTAAGAAAAAAGTTTCATGTGTTGACAAATACACTCTATGATAGTTAGAGAATTGTCTAAGTCTTTGACCCAAAATTTTAACTCCAAGATCTATTGACTTGATCTGAGCTATATGTTAGAATAAATAACAAAATTCAACCCATTTAACCTAGCCAATTTTCCAACTTGACTCATTGAAAGTTAATTATTAAAATTTATGCTTTGGAGGACTATAGAGAGATGGAGGTGATGCGGGTTTGTAACTCTTTGCCAAGCTAAGGCAGCTATGCCCTAGCCTATATTATGATGGGTCTAAGTTTACAAAGGAATAGGGACTATTCATGCATGCGAGGGGGAGATAGAAATGGTTTTGCAAGTGTAATTTTTGTTTAAACTCTATCTTGCCATTGGACTATGTTGCATCTAAGATCTGGACGCAACAGACTTGAGATGGGTCGAGGTTGTGTGATTGGACAGATCCCATTGTAGTGGGGTGTCCAAGGCTAGGAGGGATTATGGCTAAGGGAGATCCATCTAGGGTTGAGCTAGGTTTAAGCTTTCAAGAAGCAGTGGGTATAAATATGGAGGGTCAAGAAGCAAGATTTTTTGAAAATTCCTTATTCTCTCAAAATATAGGGGTTATGGATTCGAGCTCACTTGTTGGTTCTCGGATCACAAAGATTAATGGCTATCTTGAGAGGTGCAAAGAAAGACCCAAACTAGTAATTCCATTTAAAATGATCATTGAAGATGTCAAATACTACTCTAAACAATCATTATATTGCAATCTTTTGGGTTTAATAGTTTCTCTCCAATTTTTGGAGAATTGGGCTTGGAAAGTGTGGGAACTAGAGGGTGAAATGGAGGTTACATTGCTAGAAAACAATTTTTTCATTGTAGCATTTATTTACATGGCTGATCATAATAGGGTTTTTGAGGGTAGGCCTTATTTTCATAATCAAGTAGGGCTATTTGTTAAACCATGGCATGCAAGATTTAATCCCTCTAAGGAGCTTCCAAATTAGGTTTCGATGTGGGTTCAATTACCTAGATTTCCTATTGATTGTTTTCAAGAGGATGTTCTCCATATGCTTGCATCGGTGCTTAGGAAGTCTGTGGGCCCTTCAACACAGACCCTAGGAAAGAAAGTTATGACTTTTGCTAGAATTTGTGTGGAACTTGATTTGAGCAAACCATAGCTTGATGCGGTGGAGATGTGTGTGGGCTCACATTCCTAGGTGCAACAACTAGATTATGAGACCCTTCCTTTTTGATGCCACCTTTGTCATGAATATGGTCATCTATTTAGAAGATGCCCAAAGGCCAAGTTAATGAAGCATCAACCTTCACCTCCTCCTCATAATATTCCTAGTGCTGATAAAGGGAAGAAGCCTATTGCTGGTGAGGGCAAGGATGCTAATGGTTTTTTTCAGGTTAAGGATTGAAATTAGAATAGAGGCTAGAAGTGCACTCTAATGGAGTGGTAGGAAGAGGATATCTTTAACAAGTTTGAGATCTTGGATGAATTGGGTCAGCAAGAAGTTAACCCTAGATTAATTAATGTAGATCAACATGCAAGGGATTCCAGACTGGAGATTATTTCTTCCATTCCTCCTACTAATTCTCATGTGGAGTCTACCATGACTATGGTCACAAAGGGATAGATAGAGGTTCAAATGATTTTAGAGCCAAATGTTGAAATGGGACATGGAGTAGAGGACATCCTTGTTCTGGCATAGACTAGGATTTTAGATACAGATAAGCGAGGTAAATCTTCTTCCCATCTGGGTATTCTTCAAAAGGATAGTAAGAAGGGGGGCTTAGAGAAAAATGTTAAAATGGGATGAAAGAAGGACCTAGAAAAGATTAAGATGATAGGTGAGACATTGGTGGATTAAGATTATATTAAGACCTTTGATTTGCACTTTTTGACTCCTTTAAAATGATCGTTATTTCTTGGAATGTAAGAGGCCTAAATAGTAGCCCTAGACAAAAGGTTGTTCGAGACTTAATTAGGAGTCATTCTCTAAATGTTGTCTTTCTTCAGGAGACTAAGGTTTCTATAGAATGTATGATGATTATTGCACCTAAGCTATGGAGGAATGGTCTTTATCAGTGTATTGGAGCTCAAGAATCTTTGAGGGGTGTGGCATGTTTTTGGAACCCACGAAAGATCCAACCTATGTCCTGGATATCCTTTAAGTCCTCCTTATCCATGGTCTCTTTGTGCATTGATTCCAAGGAATCTATCTTTTTTTCTAATATCTATGTTCCTATTGACTTCCAAGGTAAGCTCCTTGTATGGAATAATATTCATTTGGTTCATAGTTTATTTCATTATTTTCCATGGATTATTGCTATAGACTTTAATGCTATTCTTGATTTAACTAAAAAATGAGGATGTAATGCAAGACTGTAACCCTCTTCTATCTTTCTCTGGGATAATATTTTGACACTCAATCTTGTGGATATCAAGCCTAGGAATGGCCACTTCACTTGGAATAATAGAAGGGTGGGTGACAGGTGCATTGTTGAATGCTTAGAACACTTCATGGTTTCCTATTTCTGGGTGGGTGAATTTTGGCCTTCCAGTTTTGAGATATTGGACTGGAGAGATTTAGATCATTGGCCTATAAAGCTTGTCATCTTTTCAACCCACTTGCCTCTGAAGTTTCCTTTCAAGTTCCAGCTCATGTGGCTTAGAGATTCAGACCTGTATGGATGTGTTGCTAAATGGTAGTAGGTCGGTAGGCCTACTCTTTGTACAACAATGTATGTGTTTGCTAAGCTTCTCTTGTTTGTTAAGTATAAGATAAAACAATGGAATCGACAATGCTTCAAAAATATTTACCAAGAAAAACATGAAGCTCAAGTTGAGTTCAATTATATTACTAAGATGATTAGGGAGGAGGGGATATCTGAGTATTTTTTGTGGGAAGAAGCTAGAGCTTTAAAAGCATTGGAGGAATGGGAGTTAAGAGAGGAAATATTTTGGAAATAGAAAACTTGGATTGAGTGGCTTCAAGAGGGAGACAAGAACACTGCCTTCTTTTTCAATTCAGTGAAAGCTAGACAACATGATAATATTATTTCATCTTTGGTGACTGATAGGGGGGAGGTTATCTCTTCTACTCAAGATATCACTAATGAAGTTGTGCATTATTTTTCTTCCTTATTTAGGGAGGAATTGTAGGGAGACTTAGTTGCAGAGGCTTAGGTACTTTCTTGCATTTCTTCATTGGTTTCTTTGGAAATGAAACAACATCTTATGAGTGTCATAACCTTGGAGGAGTTAGAAAAGATTTTTTTCTAGATGAAAAAAGGTAAGGCTCCTAGTCCAGATGGCTTCCTGATTGAGTTCTTCCAAGAATTTTGGGACATTATCAAACTTGATTTATTGGTAGTTGTTCAAGAATCCTAGAAGAATAAGAAAATGCTCCAGGCCCTAAAATCCATCATCTTGACTCTCATTCCCAAGGGCGGGGGGGTGGGGGTGTTGATCAGTTAAGTCAATTTCACCCTATATCTTTTTGCAATGTTACTTATAAAATTATATCAAATTTGATTGCTAAAAGGCTAAAAAAGTGGCTTGCACTACTAATTTTTGAAGAGGAAAGTGGCTTCCTGGAGGGCCTTCAGATTTTGGATGGGGTGGTTATGGCTATAGAGACTTTCCATTCCATGTCCAACTCCAAAGACAAGGCTATGCTCATCAAACTAGATATGGCCAAGGCATATGATAGAGTTCATTGGTCCTTCCTTCAGAAGGTTTTGGGTGCCTTTGGTTTTGAGGACAAATGGATCTGCTAGGTTATGAGTTGTATGAATTTGACTTCTTTCTCAATTTTGATTGATGGGGAGCATTCTAATCTCTTTGGGGCCTCTCATGGTTTGTAGCAAGGTGACCCTCTCTATCCTTACCTCTTTCTTCTTTTGGTGGAAGGTTTGTGATGATTGATTCAAAGAAATGTTGAAGGAGGCTTCATTTAGGGTTGGCAATGGGAAGGGGGTCTTCCTATTCAATCTTACCTTATTTTGTGGATGATATTGCTTTGATGGGTATGGATACCATTAGGGAGGCTTCTAATATGCATAGAGTGTTGGATGTTTACCTTCCTGCTTCTGACTAGTTAATTAATGAGGACAAGTCTTCAATTTTTTCTTCAACATTCCACCTTCCATTCAATGAAGAATCACTCATATTCTCAAGTTCCAAATTGGAAGTCTTCCATTGCTATATCTTGGGATCTATATCTCTACTGGCAGGCAATCTACGAATTCATGGCAGGTTATTCTAGATAAGTTCAGTGTCAAAGTGAGTCATTGGACCCATTGTTGGCCAGCTGCTTCAATCTATGGTGCAAGCTCTTCCTCTATAAAAGTGTATGATTCATGTGGTGCCAATGAGCTTTGTTAAGAGCCTTTATTCCTTAGCTAGATAGTTTTTATGGGCTGGTAATTTTTCATTGAATAAGTGGAGCCTTATTAAGTGGGAGACTATTTGTAGTCGTAAAAGATTTGGTGGTCTTGGATTATGGTAGTCATTTCTTTTTGGTACTGCTCTGGTAACTAAATTGTATTGGTAATGGTGTGTGGAATAGGATTAGGTGTAGGCTAGAATCTTGTCTTACAAGTATCTTTTTGGGATCCCCCAGAAAGATATTCCTCATTATAGCTTGGTAGGGAAAGGCTCGATGATTTGGAATACTCTCAAGAATGGGGTTTCACTCATTAAGGGTGGTCTCTTCTGCATCTATAAGAGTGGGAGAGAGGCATAATTTTGGCATGATTCTTGGGATGGTTACCCCCCTCCTCCCCCCTCCCGCCCCCATAGTTACCCAATATCCTCACTTGAGTATATTGGCCCAGAGGTTTTGTGAAGCTAGATGGAATAAAGTGTGTAACTTTAAGTCATTTTCCTTTCAAGGGAAAGTGGTGGAAGCAAGGTGGAAGACTCCAAGGGAGTGGCCTATTTTTTGATTGGAGGTTGAGTGTGTTGAGCTTCATTACATTCTTTCTTTTTGTAGTTGTAGCACCCTTATGGATAGGGATGTGTTGGCCTGGTCCGCTAATGCCAAAGGTACATACACTATGTCTTCTAGTTATTAGGAGCTTCTCTCTCAACAATTGGTAGGAGGGGAAGTCCAGTGGTGGAAGAAAGTTTGGAACAAATTCTCTTGGCCAAAGTGTAATTCTTTTACTTGGAAATTGGCCTGGAATAAATGCTTGACTTGGGACAATATTTTGATGAGGGCTTTTGTTGGCCCTTCAAGGTGTGTACTCTATGGTGGTGGGGAGGAAGATTCTCCACATTTATTCTTCCTCTACCCCTTCACAATGTAATTATGGCACTTCTAGTGGGAGGTTTGGAAAAGTTAGTGCGTTCATGCATCCTCCCTACTAGAGTTTTGGATGAGATTGGGAAGGCCCCCCTCCCTTGCCACCTGTTTGCAAGATGTTTGTTATGTTGTCCCTATCCTTTTGCTATGGGAAGTCTAGTTGGAAAGGAATCATAGAATCTTTCGGGGTGAACAACTGGAGATTCAATAGGTTTGGATTAGAATTATGTGAATGATCCATGAAACTATGGAAGCTAAGAGTGAGATTATTTTTCCACTGGAGAAAGGTGATGCGGAGATAGTTAATAGGTTTGGTGTGCAAGGGATATCTCTGGCCTCAACTTGCATCAAGAGAGGTAGGCTTGTCAAACATAAAGTCCAAAGGATGGGGAAATGGCTCCCCCCTCCTTATGGTTTTCTGAAAATTAATAGAGATGGATCTTCTAGGGGAAATCAAGGTTTGGCTAGGATTGGTAGGGATTCTTCTAGATCAGTGGTCTTTATTTTCTCATCTAATAAAGGGGTGTAGACTATTAATAGGATGGAAGGCTTGGCTATCATATATGCTTTGAAGCAGGCATATGCTCTAGGGTGGCAGAAGGTGATTTGTGAAGCTGGATCTCAAGTTTTGGTTAATTTTCTCCTTGGGAGGAAGTTTTTTGAGGTAAGTTGGAAACTATCTATGTTAGTGCAAAAGATATTACAGGTTAGCTCTGTAATGGATTCGGTATCTTTTATCCATATTCCAAGGGAATGGAATGAGGTAGTTTATTGTCTGGCAAAATGGGCATCAGAAGATATTGATGGTTAGAGGATTGATGAGTGGGAGCAATTTCCCTACAAGCTTTGTAAGGATTTGGAGAGGATTCTTGTAGAAGATGAAAGTGGTGTTGGGGAATGAGGTTCTCATCGTTGTTTTTTTTGTAATCTTTGATGGTTCCTGGGGCTATGACCCTTTGCAATTTTTTATGCAATTGTTCTAAGTTTCAATAAAAAAATTACCCCTATTAAAAAAAATAAAAAATTCCAACTTGAATAATAGAAAGAGACACATTATATTTGTGAAGTTATTTATCAGATATAGAAGGAATTATAGATAAAGTATAAACCATAGTGGAAGTGGTTGAAGGAGGATTGTAATATGCAAAGGAAAAATCATTGTAAGAGTGGATAAGACTTACAAGGGTGGGATTGTTGGTTTCAATACATGTAGTCACAAGAGGTGATGCATAAGTAGGGATACTAGGATTGGAAAGGGAAATGGGGATGGAAGGTACAAAACTCATAGAAGAGTGGAAATATCATATCCCTTGAACACTATTTGTTAGAGATTTTACATTAGAATTGACAAGGTGGAAAATAGTACAAAAATTAACAATTGCATGTTCATAATTTTAAAAAAGGTTCCTTAATGCATTGATACTATATAAGTTTATAGAATTTTGATTCTCATGAGCTTAGCCAATTTACCATTTTCTCCAATTCTTTACTAGGATTTTTTAATTGAGTATGAGAAAGATTAAGCTCTCATAATTTTTTTTTTGAAAAATAAATGGAATTATGCCTTATGATATGGTTACGGTAATGATCAAGCATGGTGGTCTCATTAATATTCATAGGAAAGGACAATTTGATATCAAAGGAACCCATGATCTATGTCTTATTTTAACTACAATATTATAGGTGTGACTCAAAGTGTAAAATCTCATGTACCTTGCAAAAGGTCACAATGCATACACAAAATGAAATTGTAAAGATATGCTAAATATTATTACAATTTTTTTTTGATATACTTGAAGATAGAGGCAAGTTATAACTACCAAATGGAGAAGACGTGAATGCAAAATCTAGAGCAATAATCTAATTGTCCAATCATAAGGGTGGACTCAATGATATAAATGTAAAAATAATGAAAACTAAGTAAATGCAATATTACACCAAAAGAAGAAATGGAGGGCAATATGTTAGATACACCAAAATGTGACATAAATAGATCTATGTTTCTAATTATTAGTAGTTTTTATTTTTAAATTCTTGTGCCATATAAGTAAAGTGAAAGAAGGACCTTCAAGAACAATTTGTCAAAGGGGCTCAAACTTGATCAACACAATCCAATAGAGATACAAGGGATTCCAATACCAAATCTAAGTCATTGATAATGATCTATATTCAATGTAAAAAAAATTAAAAATTTACTTTACTATAATTTTAATGAAGTGAATTGATCTATTTTGGGTGATTATAAAGTGAAAGTAAATTGATCAATGAAGATGTAATCAATGGAAAGAATTTAATGAGAAGAAAAGGAATGAATTAACTATATCACAAGCATCAAGGTATACTTTATGAAATGATAAGAAAAGAAAAAATATCACCTTGGAATCAAAATAGGATAATCTTCTTATATCTGAGAGACTTCTATAAAAACTACTATAATCTAAAATTGTCTAGGTTCTAGGACATAGAGAATAACATGTATAGATTCTAGAAATCTAGGGGTCTGTCAACTTGAATGATTTCCCAAGTGAAGTATTATATTGGGTCATTCCTGACCTAGGAAAAGATTGAGGTTAGACTTAACCTTCATTGCAAAAAAACTATAAATTTAGAAACATCATTTGAAACCTCAAACCCTAATTTATTATTTTGAGTCCTAGAACTCCTAAACCTATAAATACCTACAAGAAATTAAAAGATATTTTTCTTTTTTTTAAGTGGGGGAGGATTTCCTTTCTCAATACTAGTATGATGAATCAACCATTAATTATAATATTATAATGATTTACAATAACTAAGAGTTGTGAGAATTAGTTATCCTCAAATCTAGATGTACCAATTCAACTAGTAATCACTTAAAATACTTCAGATCTAATCATTAAGTATAGCAGTCCCTATAGAAAATAATTAGTCCTTTATCCTAATAGTAACAAACTTGAAGAATGTAAAACATTAACAATAACACCATCTCAAATAACATTCACACAAGTATGACACTAGGATTTAACATGGAAAATTGAGTTGGGAAAATCCATTAGTAACATGCTACCAAATTTTTACTATTCTAAAGGGATCTCTATGAGTATCTAACCCTATTAAAGGTTACAATACACAAAGTTAGGTGTGACCCTATTAAAGTATTTAATCACCCCATTAGGAGTGGCCTTGTTAGAGGGATTTAGAAAATTCTATTAGAATGTCAGCTTGATTAAAGGAAATTTACAAATGACTATTAATTAGGTCAACCTTGATGAAAGGATTTCAAACTAACATAATTGTTAGATTGTAACACCAATTTGATTTGAATAATCACAACTTAGTTTACAAATAACTAACATCCACTATCATCTATGTCTCTCATCTTCTTATCAATCCTTCAAGATATCACACTTCACCTCTTCAAAATGAATCTCTACCTCCTTCTTAAGTTTTCTAAGGCCTTCACCAAATCTGTTCACTTGCTAAGGCCTTCACCAAATCTACTACCCTCTCTTAGATTACCCCTAATGCCTCCTTAAATAGATAGTATTAATATTTTGTTGCTTAAACATCACCGTAGATTTTACGGTGTGGTCAAATTCATTGAATCTAGTGAAGATGCAATGCCACCTTAGAATTAAGTCATTTTAAAATATCATTGAATCATGCCAAGAAGTGATGGAATTGTTAAATTGCATTGAAATGTATATAGAAAGATATTACTTGAAAGTCATAATCAAGATTCCAAAAGGAACAGAAAGGGACTTGGTTAGTTGAATGGTTTGTAATGATAAACATTTTCTTTAAAATAGACATTATTGTAATGGAAAAAAATAGTCAATACAAAGGTTACCTAGTGATAGAGTGGGGATGCTGAAAAGATTGGGTTCTTTGGCCTTTAGCTAGAGAACCATTCATATTTTTATTCAATTGAATCACATATGTATTATGTTTTGAGTTTGAATGAATGGATATGGATTCAATGTATTTACAAATCCCTTGGTGTTGTTGTAATATGCCACTATTTATGCAAATGGAGTTTGTCAATTTTGATTTGGCTCTGGTTGTTATAGGTTTAATGAGTGGATTCAATATAGAAGCAAAAAAAATTGTCAAGTGACTCCGAATAGAGAAGAAGTGAAGAGAAGTGCTATGATGAAGAATAGAGTAGTTATAGAGAGGATGAGATGACATGAAGTAGAAACATAATCAGGTGCTAAAGAGAGAAAGCCTAGTTTCTATCAAGATAAGAGTGGTAGTCATGAATTAGTTTAGAAGCCTAATATGCAGAAAGGAAGGGATCAAGTCATGAGAGGGAAGAGAGCTCTGCTTCCATGGTTCTTAGTTGTCCTGGGTAAGTAACCCAAATATGGTAAGGAGGAGCTCGGGACCTAAAAGGAACAAGTTGTCACCATATGCTTGTATTTGGTGAATTTTATATTAAATATGGTATTTATATGATCATGTGGTGAGTATGTTTCTAAATTATAGAGAAGGTGGTAAGCATTTTCAATTATTTATTAGTAAGTTGAATCAATGATTAATTTGTGGGCTATAATGGTTGGTGTTACATTATTAAAGTGTTTATTATCATTATTATGGGTGTATTAAGAAATCATGATCCTCTAATATATTTTTAGAAAGGAATAGAAGTGAAGATATGTAGATCAATAATTGACATAGATGTTTCCTTGCATCAAAGTGGTATGAAAGCTTAGAATATTTAGAGCATGTAGGTAGATCCTATCCAAATAGTATAGTGGGTTCTTGGTGTGAAGTTTGTGGTTGTAGATTAGTGTCAATTCATTTAGCTATAGTAAGTGGACATGGAAGTATATCGAAGGCCATATGAGATGGTCATGTGTGTCACCAAAAGTCTTGGAGAGAGAGGCATGAAGGGACTCCCAAGTGAGGGACATAAGTTGTGTAGTAGCATGGATGAGTGGAATGGGCAATGGTAGAAGCACCATTGAAGTAAACTAGCATAAACTCCATTGATAGGAGTCATTTGGAAGTAGTAGAGGAATAAAAAAAGGCATCAATTGAGTGACAATAAAGAGGCACAATTTTTTGTAGTCTCACTAGGGAATTTCCATGGGACATGAAAATTTTGTAGCTAGGTAGTATGGTGCAGAGGCATCACCACTTTACAATTAAGTCATTTTAAAAATTGTGGTATCATGCCAAGAAGTGATGGAATTATTAAATTTCATTATGATGTATTTAGAAAGATATTACATGACATTTATAATCAATATTCCAAAAGGAAAACAAAGGGACTTGGGTAGTTGAACAATTTGTAATTGCCAAACATTATCTTTACAATATACCTTATTGTAAAGGAAAAATTAGTCAATAGAAAGGTTACCCAAAGATAGAGTAGGGATGGTGGAAATATTGGGCTCTTTGGCCTCTAGCCAGTGAGCCATTCATATTTTTTTTTAGTCATATCACATATGTATTTAGTTTTGAGTTTGAATGAATAGAGATGGATTCAATATCTTCACAAATCCCTTGATGTCATTTTAATATGCAAATGGAGTTTTTAGATTTCAAATTGGCTTTGTTTTTTATAGGTTTTAGTTCTTTTATGAGAAAATTCAATGTAGAAGTAAAATAAATTTCAAGTCACCCCTGATAGAGAAGAAGTGAGGAGGAGTGGTACGATGAAGAATAGTGTTTAAGGAGAGGAAGATATGAGATGTTGTAGAACCTAAATCAGGTGCTAAAGAGAGAAAGTTTGATTTCTATCAAGGAAAAGGTGGCAGTCACAACTCATTTTGGAAACTCGATACGTAAAAAGGAAGGGATCCAATCATGAGATGAAAGAGATCTCAGCTTCTATGGTTCTTAGTTTTTGTGGCTAAGTAACATGAATATGGTAAGGACTAGCTCAAGACTCAAAATGGAGAAGTTGTTGTCACAAAATGCTTGTAATTGGTGAATTCAATATCAAAGTTGGTATTGATATGATCAGGTGGTGATTATGTTTCTAAATTATAGAAAAGGTGGTGAGCATATGTTCTATTATTAGTAAGTGTTACAATAAAGTCATGGGCTATAATGGTCATTGTTATATTATTAAAGTGTTTATTATTATAGAAGTATTAAGAGAATATGAGCCTCTAATCTATATTTAGAAAGAAATAGAGGTGAAGATATTAAAATCATGGATTGCCATCAATGTTTCTTTGTATCAAAATCCTTCCACCATTTACTTATCATTCTCCCCTTTTATATAGTTCTTAAAATTTCTCTCCAAATCCACACATAGGCATGTAAAAACATGGTTTATAATGAATTAAACTCTCCAATTCATCCATGATTCTCTTCAACACATTTTACATATTTCAAGAATTCAATTGTGTTGGCTAGAAATCAAGATTTCATCACAAACTACCAATTGTGGACACTTAGTCATCACTATCTTTGAACACTCAGTCATTACTAAATTGTTTGGTCAATACTAATTGTTCTAGTTGATACACTTTCTAATACTTGGTCGATACTAAATATTGGTTGACACCATATTGTTCTCAACTTATAGTGTAATTGGGTCAAAACTTTGTTAGTTTAATATTTCTTAGAGTCATCATTTTATTCTTTATTTTTGGTTCGCTCCTTTCAAATGTTTATTTTGAATCATTGGTTCTACCAAGTTTCAAATACAATTTTAGGTCCAATAAACCCTTTTTCAATTGCCCATCCACAAACCACATCCCTTTCAATCCTTTCTTCCCTCAAGATTATTGTGGACCAACTCTGATTCCTAGATTTTATTTTTAAACATAGTGATTGAGGTTGTGTTTACAGATTTGATTTTCATTAATAACTCTTGAACCTATAGTACCTGTTGTACCACTTGATCCAATTTCAAAAGGTTTAATAGGTTCATAAATTCAACTCATTTTTTTTCTTTATTGAATCTTATTAGTGGCCCCTAGCCTTACATGTTAGAGAGTTCAATTCTTAGAAGATGCACTATAGCTAGATGCTTCATTGGGTCTCACACATCCTTGTGTGACTTCATCATTTATAGAAGGGTAGTAAATTGAAGTAAGGAAATCATTAAACATCATGCTGAGATTTATTTTTAAGAGGTAAAAGGGAAATATGGCACATGCAAGGGAAACATATCATTTAAGTTACTCACTTTATATTTAATGACATACACCATCCTGTCCCATCCTCCTTTCCCTATGGCATGTGTAACTCATTGTGTCCATCACATGATTAATGTCCTATCTTTGCTGCAAAGTGTATATGAATAAAACTTCCCTTCTTCAAAGGTACAAATTTCTTCACTTAGTTAAGTGTCAACATCAAGAGTCTAAGGAAGGATAATCATCTTTCATAGTTGTCTTAGTTTATGCTCTTTAGGTAACTCTTGTGTTCTTGAACTCTTTTTCTTTCACCTGTTAGCAGGAAATATTGTGTTTGCTTCTTTGATTTTCAAGAAATGGGAAGGAATTATAAATCATGAGGTCCACTCTAAACATTTTTGGGAATACCCACAATCTATATAGTAAGTCACCCATTGTATTAGAAATAGAAATTTTAGAAGTTGACCTAGGAGGAATAATAGAAAGGTTGTGTGAGAAACTTGTAGAACCCTTTTCTACCAAAGTCTTGGATACTAATTTCCTTATGGACTCCATCTTTCCATCAGTGTAGCCATGTCTGAAACCAATATAGGAATTTCTTCAGATGTACGATATGCCTAGTGGAAATTTTTTGAGGAAGGATAAAATTATATTAGTGAGTATCATTAGGGGAACTATGTCCAAGTTGTTTCATCTTGAAGAGAAAGAGTTTTTATATTTCACTCCTACTTTACCATTGGCCATATTATAGAAAAGTCCAACATTTATAAAAATATCATTGCATACTGTTGGACTCAAACTCCTTACAAAGGTGGCTCTAGGTTACTCAAAATCCTCAAAAAAGGTCAAATGACCTCAAAGGTTCATGATGTAATTGTCTTGGTGCACCAAATTTTTGGTTCTTTGAATGTGTCCTCTTTTGAAGAATGGATGAACTTTTACATTTAGATTTCTTTGAAAGGGTCTCAATTCTTAGTTTGGGCTAAATTGATTGCTACTTCTATGAGAAACTAGCTTAGAGGAGCTTTAAGCATGAAGAAGGATTTTTATATGTCTTCATACTTAACATATATGTTGGCTAGTACTTAAGATTTGTAATATCTACCTCATGAATCCTAGGAAGAAAATGTCACTATGTATAACTGCTACCTTATGTTACATAGACTCAAAGTTTAGGAAAACTTTAGGAAGGTTGATAATATATTCTCATGGAAATTGTGTTTTGAAATAAAAGGTTCTCATCACTATAGATTCTCACCTAAATCTCAAAATTTTATTCAAACTTTTGGTAGCATTTACATCCAATTCCCCAAGTTCACTTATCTCTAGATAGGTGGATTTGTTGAGGAACCTTTAAGACTCCCTAGATTTTCCCTTGATTTTTTCATCATAGTAGAGGTTTCTCAACAACTGAAATTAGTCATAAATACATTTTCCACTGATCAAGCTTCTAATGTCATTTTTCCACTAAAACTAGGTAAACTAACTTGCAAAAGTATGGAGGATGCTACATGCATAAGTTTAGATTTATTCAATTTTTATCTTGGCTCCTGCCACGCTAGAAAAAACTTTGATAACAAAGGGATAGCTCATAGTTTGTTTGAATCATGCATGACATTTTTGCATGTTCATAATATTGAAGACTTTTGGGAAGATTGTGTAGATGAACTAGAAGTTTGGTGGAGAGAATGTAGTAGGTTCACCATTTCCCAAAGTAAGAACTTCCATTTAGATTTTGATATATATGTCTAGGATATTAAAGAATATTAAGTAGATTTAATAGGCACCAAAATAATTGAGTCTTTGATTTCTAGTAAAGCCATTATAAACTAGGATTTTGAGGAAGAAGAAAATATTCTTGAAAGAAAAAAGATCTTGCTTGAGAGAACAAATTTTTGGTTAATGATGGAAAAAAACCAATGTGCTAAAAAATCAGCTGACCTCTATTCTAATGTTCATTTCAAATTTTCAAGTGGTAGGAGATCTGAAAGGATTAATAGGGTGCAAAGTAATAACCCTCATCTAGTACAAAAATCTCATTCGTAGAGAAGAACAAAAATGGTGATGCCTGTTAGGCCTAGTGAAGCTATTTAGGTTGATAGTGAACCTGAAAAGGATATGGGTGGTGTACTCATTGATAATCTTTACTAAGTTTAGATGACTACAGGAACCTCTCCTCAGAGGATAGAGAATTTAAATACTCTAGTTACAGGCAATGAATCTAAAAAAGTTTTTAATTCCACACCAAATTGGCTAGTGGCCTCAGTTAACAAAAAGAGGAGCCTAGTTCCTATTTGCTTCCCTATTGATGACATTGTGAGTAAGTATACTACTAGATCCCCAAAGTTTAAAAGAACTAAGATTTTAGCCATAATAACATTTAGCCATGAAATAGGGAACAACATTGCTGAAATGACCACTTATAATTGCAAAGATGATATTGGTGCATTGGATTGGAGTAATTTTGTGATTAATCGTATTAATTTGGGGGTGATCAACTGGGAGATGAAGGAACATTGGGTGGATTCATCCAAAAAAAAAAAAAATTCTACAATCAAAAAAGGATGGTGTTGAAAAGAAGAAATTGAAAGACAAAATCCATACAATGGCAGAATACATAAGATCATTCAAAGGAAAGGTTCAATGATAGATGGTTCATCCCAACCCACATTTTATCCTAGTGCACCCAAGAATCAATAGATGATGAATGATCTAAGGAAGGGGAAGGTTGTCATTTCTATCATCCATAATTGGATAGACTGTGTGATAAATCTATTCATTAAGTTTATATAGGGCCTACATAAGATATTTAACTTTTCCAAATTAGTAATAGGTGAGGCTCACATACAAGTGATAGTATGGAAAGTGGAATCTAAAAGATTATTAGCTATGGTTACTCAGCTATTAGATGTGGAGAGTATGGTCAAGATAAGCTATTGGAGGAAAATTTGTTGCAACTAGTTGATGCAAGTATGATCCATGTATTACAAAAAAACATAGCTTGCGGGGTTTTTAACTATGGTTCAACCATTTCTTGAATACAATATTTTGAAAAGGAGTTCAATAATATTCAAGATGGTGTTAATAAATATTTTTAGACCATTAGTTTGACTCCTTTGGCATCTTTCAAAGAAGGAGATTCAAATGTAGAAGCATTGGTTAAGCAATATGAACAACCCATAAATGTGATCAAAGATGGAGCTGACCTAACCACTACAAATCTTCCTAAAATTGCTAAGGTAGAAATAATGATCAACATGTGCAATGAGAAACTTCTAAAATATCTAGAGAGTGTCACCAAAATTAAATAGGATAGAAACATGTGAAAAAACTACCTGCACAATAAAAAGAGCCCAAACAAGAATGCCATGTCAAAGTTCATAGGAGCATACAGAGTTTGGAAACTTGTGCAAGAACTTTCTACCTAGGACAAAGGTGAAGAAGAAGAAGAGTTTTTGAAGAAGCATGATGATGATTCACTTTAAGGAATCTTTTCTTTATGTTTCTTTTCGAGTTTATTTTTTAAATCAATTACTTTTGGGGTCTATGTACTCATCAAACTTGGTTATTTTATGTACTTTTAAATTATTCTAGAATTGGGTTTTGATGGAGATTCTTGGACATTACTTTATTAAAGTTATAAATTCAATAGTGTAAGGTGATGGAAATTTTCAATGGATATCATACTATGAACTTTAATGTAGTTTTAGTTTCTATCCAAACATTCTAGCTTTCTAGTATTATACAGGAACATGATTATTTTTGGAAGAAAAAGATCTTATACACACACACACACACACACACACACACACATATTCAAACATTGTATGCTTTGGATAAATTTCTATTAGTTTAGGATTGAATTGACATTGAATTGTTGGATCTTTTTCTAGTGTTTGAGGCTTATATTGTGCATACATTAGATAATCTATTTATTTCATATCTCTTTTGAATAGTGATTTAGTAAGAAATTGTGTTTTCTTTCCATTTTATCCAATTATTGATTTATTTAGTTGTTCTTTATTTGATTATCTCTCTATCGAAGAATAGATGGGAAGCCTTATTGATTTCTAGTTAAAAGTAATTCTTATTTAAGAGAGTGTTTTCATTGAACATCTAATAAGGGAGCTAAACTTTACAAATATTCAGAGAGGAAATAGAGAACCTAATATTCCTTAACTATTGGAATATTTTATTTTTCTTATGAATTTATACATAGAGGCTTTTGATTATTTATTTTATTAAAAGATAAATCTGTTTACCAATAGGTTTTTGGAGACTCTACTAGGGAGTTGATCAAAGAAGAGCTAGCATTTTGCAAATAAATAATAGATGTCATGATCCACCATGGTACCCACACATTATGATATTTTTCATGTTTTGCAAATTAATATTAGTTTTAATAGTACTCAAGAAGATATCATATCAGATCTAACCTAAGTATCTTGGAGAGAAAAAGTAAGTAATGAACAATATGTGCATGTTTCTCGACTCTTAGAAAGAGAAGATGAAACTAGTGAAATACTAAGAGGTATTCCTATGGTTCAAGAAGTTGTTTTGGTAGAGAGGTTAGCCCAAGAACTGGTAATAAATTAAATAAGAAATGATGAAATTTTTTTCCAAGAGAAGATATACTAGGACAAATAGAGATAGAGGTCTAACTAATGACAACATTGAAGATTTGAAGTTCATTGATTTCAAACCCAATCATACCAAAAGAAGGAAAAAGAAAGTTCAATGTATTAGTAGGCCTACATCTCCACCACCTTCAATACAACGTTCTCTTGTTTTACAAGCCATTGACATCCCTAATATAGTATTTCCTTCCTTCATAAATGTTCAACCTTTGAACATCATCAATCCACATATGGCTTTCTATGGTCATTAAAATGGGGCTTTCTAGCTTAGAGAAAACCTTGGAGCCATGCCCAAGGGTAATAAATAATTCTTCCAAAAATTTAGTGGAGATGGTAAAACCTTAGATGAAGATCATCTAATATCTTTTAATGCATCTTACAGGACTGCATACATCCCCACTAAAGATGTTTATATCCAACTCTTTGTCCAAACCTTTACTAACACTATCATCGATTGACTTAATCATCTCCTACATGCTTTCATAACTAATTGAGATACCATGAATCATGCATTTGAAGCATGTTTCAAAACCCCTAGTGATGGAATTTCTCTTCTTATCTAGTTGTCACAACTTAACAAAGAAATGCATGAGCCTATGAGGGAATTCATGGATAAATACAATAAGTTTTTAGAAAGAATCCCTGCAACCTCAAAACCCAATGCTAAGAATTAGAAAGGATTCTTTATAGGAGAAATGCCTCTTGATATAGATTTTTAGATGAGAAGAAATGTACCATTTTATTTGGTTACTTCTCAAAGATTAGCCATTGAATTAAAGGATAATTTGATAATTATAGGACAATGGAGAAGATACATTGAAAGTTTTGGCCCTCAAACCTCTAGAAGTATAGACACTATGGTTCAAAGGTTATTCAATGATGTTATCACCCTAGAGAGACAATAGGGTAGACCTAATATTTATCAAAACCAATATTAGAATCAAGCCAAACAAAATAATTTTCCTACACAATAGGGAAATTATTCTTATCAGTTACCAAGCCCACAAAATAAGTTATAGATAGAAGCTCCTCCTTGAAAGGAGGCTATGTGCTCCTTTCATCTTACCACAAACGATGATGGTGAAACGTGTATCGAATAGTTGAGGTATTTGCAACTAAGAGAAACTGAAGGTCACTATGGGATAGTCATAAAAGAAGAACTTGATTTTTTTGATGCAAGTACTTCAACAACTCTATTTTTAGCATATGAATAAGGTTCTAATGAGTGTAGGTACATCTTGTTAGCTAAAAATGATCCATCCCATTCTATATTAAAAAGAAGTCAAAGAACCTCAAAATTTACCTCCGAAGCAAGTTTGAGTTAACAAGGTGCAAAAGAAAAAGACTCATCTTAGCCTACCAAAGACACTCTGAAAGGTACTAGAAATGCTTCTCCAAAAAAGAATATTGTAAATTCTAGTACTTCTTCTTCCTTTGACACAAGTCAGTTTTGTAAATCTTCTTCTATCACTATATCTATTATTCACTACTCAAAATCCAACCCTAAGGAATTAGATAGGCTAGTTGAATTTATTAAAGGTGAGCCATGTAATAATCCTCAACTCACTAGAGAAACTTCTAATTTAGCTAAACCTCTATCTTCAAATAGTGAGTATATTCCAAAAGGACTTTTAAATCTTGAAAGTCCAATGATTCTTGACATGGATAATCAGGATACAAAACCTAATCCTTTTTGGTATTTCCATATTACTTAGCGGGAGGAAACTCAATAATTTCATTATCAAATTTGATGCTTCTAACAATATAATCCCTTGATCTATTGCCAAGGACTTAGGACTAACCCTTACCAAGAGTTATGGGAAATTCTATTTGATGGATGGTAAGTAGTTACCTCTTATAGGCTAGTTAAGGGATGCAAAAGTAGTCTTGGCAGCATATCCTGACAAGAGAATGAAATTAACCATTTTGGTGGCTGATATACCAGAGAATTACAAAATTTTTCTTAGTAGAACTTTTTAACAAAGATATGGGTGGTGAGATTAATGGTCTAGCCTAAATTATTTATCCCTATTGGCGATAAAAATGTTCTTTTGATTCCTAAGTTAAAAAATAGTACACTGTGTTTCCTTTAGATGATCCAAAATCTCACATTTTGTATTAGGAATGTTAGTTTGGTAATTATTTTATTTAGTTTGAAGAAGAGGTACATCCCTCGAAGGAAGAATAAATATGGATTATGGAGTTTGATGGAGGTTTCTCTAGTTTTGGGTCAGGATCATCTGTTATCCTAATTTCTCCTAAAGGAGACATGTATCAACACATTCTTCCAAATTAGATTTCTAAGTATGAATCCATTCTATCAAGATTACATGAGGTGAAGATGGAAGGGATAAAATCACTCAGTATAAAAGGAGATGTTGAACTAGTTATGAAACATGTTTAAGGTCTCTATGCTATGAAGAATGACTAAATGAAGTAGTATCAAAACCTAGTTACGAAAAAATTGAGTTCCTTGATGAATTCAATGTCAAAGCAATCCCTAGGAGTGATAATTCCTAAGTAGATTCATTAGAGTATTAGCTTCATTGGTTCTTCTGCATCTAAAACTTGATCAAAATAAATAGAGGATTGAGATGATTAATCATCCTAGTATGTCTAATAATGTAAGCCATTTGAATGTCTTTAATGATGATACACAGATTGAATACTTCATGGCCTTTTGAGGATGTTTTGTCCATTCCTATTTTGAAGTTTCTTCAAAAACACTACGTGAAGATCACTTAAATCCCTTTGATGAATATGGTATAGTTTACTTAAAAGGAAACAAAATTCCTCATGGTTTGGTTACTCTCATAAATAATTTTTCATAGAAAAGTGATGGTTTTATACCAGAAAAGGCCCCAAACCTCAAAGTAAATATATAATATGATAAGATCAATGTTGGGAGTACTGACGATCTGAAATGGGTCTCTATTAGTAAAACATGTTCTTCAAAAGAAAAAGAAAACCTTAAATTATTGTTAACTAATTTTAAAGATGTTTTTTCTTGGAGTTATGATGATTTGAAAATTTTTAGGAATGGAGAGTGCATACACTCTATTCCATTGAATCCAAAAGTTATCTCCTTCAAGAAAAAGTTGATAAATTACAATTCTAAAGTGTCTAATGCTATTCTTAAGGAAGTGGAAAATATTCTCAAGGCATGAATCATCTATCCCTTTCACCACTCTTACTAGGTAGCCAATATAGTCCCATTGTGAAAGAAAAATGAAGAAATAAGGATTTGTGTAGGATTTCACAGCTTGAATCAAGCTAGTCTCAAAGATAACTATGCACTCCCTATAATGGAGCATTTACTTCAAAAGGATATAGGAGAAAAAATGATGTAAATGCTTAATAGCTTTTCAAGTTACAACCAAATCAATTTAGCAAGGGCAAATCAACACAAAAGAACTTTCATAACTCCCTAGGGCATGTTTGCTTACAACCGAATGCCTTTTGACCTCATCAATGTTGGTTCTATGTTTCAGCAAGCCATAAATTTCTCTTTGAAGGATCAAAGAGACAAAATAATCATAATCATAATTTATCTTGATGACTTGACTATGTTTTCTAAAAAAAGAAAAGACCATTTCAAAGATTTATTTATTGTGCTATAGAGATGTAGAGAACATGGGATATCCTTGAATCCTAAAAATTAGTTTTCTTTGTTGAGGAGGGGAAATTTGTAAGAAAAATTGTGTTAAATAAGAAAATTCAAATATATCCTAAGAGGGTAAAGGCTATTTAGAAACTAAGTCTTCTAGTGAATACAAGTGGGGTCAAATCTTTCTTTAGCCAAGTTAATTTCCTTCAATTTTTTGTGCAATATTTTACTAAGCTTACCAATAACATAATAAAGATGATATGTGAGAAAGAAGTCTTTAGGTGGAATGGATATGGGAAGAAAGCATTCAAGGAGATTAAGAAATCTATTTCTTTTGCCCCTATGTTGGTGACCCCTAATTTTAAGAAAGACGTCATCATTTATTGTTATCTCTTTGAGAATATATTATCAAGTATCCTAATGCTAAAAAATAGTCAAGTTATGGAGTCACCTATTTAATTTATGAGTGTATCTTTCAAAAATCATGAATTAAAATATACACTTATTGAAAAACAAGCCTTTGCACTTGCAAAGGAAGTTAAGCAGTTTAGGTATTACATGGATTGCATTCTCACTCCATTGTTTATGTTCTTGAAACTACTGTGAAAGGTATTTTAACTCAACAAGATGTGAGATTAAATAAAAGAGATACTTTGGTGGTTAAATTACAAGAATTTGACATTGATATAAAACAAACAAACTTGGTAAATGGGAAGGGCCTATGCAAATTGGTCACTGAGAA